>CM024766.1:102931189-103372796 GCA_014218235.1 Colocasia esculenta
GACCAGCAATGGAGCAATTGCAAGTTCAGGCACCCTGCATCCAATTCACCATTCCTTCAACTTCACTTGTAAGACTAACTTCCACATGCCATACACTCTTCCCTGTTCTCCAGGGAGCAAACGACTTGTGCCATTTTTGTTTCCAAGTCATCCTCGGCAGGGTTTGTTTTCTGTGAAGCACAAAAAACAGGACAAGATTAGGTTTAATGAACAAAATAACTAGAAAAGAGAGCTGTAATGGACATTAACCAATTCCACCTGCAAAAGGGAAGTATCAACGGTGAACTTGATGGCATCAGCAGCAGCACGAGATCGCAGATAATACATTCCAGTTTTGAGTCCCTTCAATCATGAATTCAAACAAAGAATTAAGGTAGAGAAACCATTTTCGGTAACTTCGTTTAAACGTGAGACAGGTCAAATGCCACAGTACCTTGGACCAAGCATAGAAGTGCAATGAGGTAAGCTTCCCAAAGTTGGGTTGATCCATGTGGATGTTCAGGCTCTGAGACTGATCAATGTAACATCCCCGCTCAACAGCCATATCAACCAGTGTCCGCTGCTTGATCTCCCACACAGTTCTGACAACATCACATGTTGATGTATTAAAAGCAGAAAAAGAGTCCACAGATAATGCAGGATGAACCACTAGAAAAAATTACTTGTAAATTGCTTTTAGATGAGCTGGAACTTCCGGAATCTTGAGAACGGAACCATCTTCATATATTATCTTATTCTTGAGAGCAGGAGACCAGACACCCATCTCAGTCAAGTCATGCAAGAGGTGTTTATTCACCACAACAAATTCGCCACTGAAAAATAGGGGAAAATCAAATCATTGAGGATAAAAGCTGCATGGTAAAGTCATCAGTAAAGGGGGAGTACCTCAGAACCCTGCGACTATAGATATTTGAAGTGTATGGCTCAAAACATTCATTATTGCCAAGGATCTGACTAGTTGAAGCTGTGGGCATTGGAGCAACAAGAAGGGAGTTCCTCACTCCATTCTTGGAAATCAAGTCCCTCAAAGAAGTCCAATCCCAGCGATTTGAGGGGGTGACATTCCACATGTCAGGTTGAAGAATGCCCTGCAATTATATTTAGGTGACATCAGCAAGGAAAACATAAGCAAGAAAGAAAAACAAACAATAGAGATGGCTGCCTGCAAAAAAACATGTGGTTGTCAGTGGCATCTATTACTAGAACATGTCCATCACGTCCACATGTTTCTCTAATGATACCAGACTATGTGCACATTTTGATCGAAGAAATAGAAAATCAATATATGATATGTAGCAAAATTAGTTTGCAAATGTCAATTTCAAATGTGAAACCATCTCTTGGAAGATATGTATCGGTTGATATCAAGTACAACTTTTTTTCCAAGAAGAAGATTCAATCTCATAAATTTTCACTAATCCAAATTGATGATGCCAAAACTGTTCTGCCACAAGGAATGACACCTAGACTAATTCACAGTGAAACCTAAATTGAGATATTTCAAGTTAACATCTGTACTAATCAGGTGATTTTTCCAGCAAGAATCATAGGCAAAACAGGATTTGAGTTGGCTGCAGCAGTTTTTGGTACATTCTGACACAGGGTTAAAAGATAACTGATGCAAAGACAAACCTTGCTCACAGGACTCCCTTGATAGGTCTCATATGTGCCTTCTTTCACAGCAATTTCAGAAGAAGCCTTCAGAGCGTGGTAATATATGGTCTCAAATATGTCCTTATTCAGTTGCTGAGCCTGCAAGCAACAAAGTTGATTAAAGTCCAGTTCCAATTATCATTGAATGGGTTGTAGGGATACCATTCAATACATTAATACCTCTGGCGAGTCAAAAGGCATCCCAAGTAAGATAAAAGTATCTGCAAGACCCTGCACACCTATGCCGATTGGCCTGTGCCAGAAATTTGACCTCCTTGCTGTCTCGACTGGGTAATAGTTTACATCAATAATTTTGTTCAGATTTGTAGTAACTGTTGCAGTAACCTGCAACAGACAGCAATTAGTAAATAATGGGGACATCAATCTTTAATCTTCAATCAACAAAAGGAAATACAACTGAGACCAACCTCAGCAAGTTTTTCAAAATCAAAATATCTGTTCTTGGATCCTCTGCTACCAACCAACTTAGACGGGTGAGATTCCATGGGTACACCCTACAAAGAAATAAAACAATGGAAAGGAACAAGCATCTCAAATGGATAGTAACCCTAAATTTAGGAAACAACATAGGCATATTGATTTCCATGGAGCATACCTTTTCCCTTACAAATCGTGGCAGTGCAATTGATGCCAGATTGCATACTGCAGTCTCAGTAGGACTGGTGTATTCAACTATCTCTGTGCACAAATTTGAAGACTTAATTGTCCCAAGATTCTGCTGATTGCTTTTCCTATTGCAAGAGTCCTGCAAAAGCACAGAGAATATTAATGAGAGTAATGGTATGCTAATAAAGAACACAATAGGGTAACCATGAAGTTCAAGCTACAATCCACTTACCTTGAAAAGCATGTAAGGTGTCCCAGTCTCTATTTGAGACTTCAGAATCTCAAACCAGAGGTTCTGTGCTGGAATGACTTTCTTGGCCTTGCCCTAAAACCATAAAACAGACTGAGTAAGTCCTCATTAAAAGTAAGATAGTTCTCCAATTATTAGCAATAAGCCAACCCACCTCTCTTTCATATTTGGTGTACAGTTTTTCAAACTCATCTCCCCAACAATCTGCCAATCCTGGAGCCTCATTAGGACAAAACAAGGACCATTGGCCATAACTTTGTACTCTTTCCATAAACAGGTCAGGGACCCATAAGGCAAAAAATAGGTCCCTTGCCCTGTGCTCTTCCTACAAATTGCAATCACTGAAAGCAGTTATTCAAAATAGCTTCAATAACATTTAATTACTAAATCATGCTAAAAGGTAAATGAAAAAAGTGCACATGTGCTCAGGGTAAATCAATAGCAAAATATATTAATAATAAAAAAGAATCTTTATAATTGCATGGATCACATGAGCATACCTTCCCATGGTTCTTCCTAAGATCCAGGAACTCAAAAATATCAGCATGCCATGGCTCTAAATAAACAGCAAAAGCACCTAAAAGGATAAAAGAATACCAATTACCAATAATGGAGATATTGAAAACACTAGGTCTTTAACTTATGCAGGTGTAAAAGATATAACAGAAAATTGTAAAATGGTAACAATCTTACCCTTTCTTTTCCCTCCCCCTTGATCAACATAACGAGCAGTATCATTGAAGACTCTTAACATTGGAACAATACCATTCGATGTTCCATTTGTTCCACGGATGTAACTGCCAGTTGCTCGAATATTATGAACAGAAACACCAATTCCCCCAGCAGACTTGCTTATAACAGCACATTCCTTTAGAGTGTCGTATATGCCCTCAATGCTATCATCTTTCATGCAAATCAGGAAGCAACTGCTCAACTGGAAGAACACAATAGAAGCCACTAATTAGCATCTATATGTAATCGCTTCAACTGGAACATTTTAAGAACAAAGGGTGGAAGGAAACCTGGGGCCTAGGAGTGCCTGCATTGAATAATGTAGGAGAAGCATGAGTAAACCAGCGCTGGGACATCAAATGGTATGTCCTAAGGGCAGAATCAATATCATCCTTGTGGATTCCAACAGAAACCCTCATCAGCATGTGCTGTGGTCTTTCAACCACCTTGCCAGAAACTTTCATAAGATAGGACCTCTCAAGAGTTTTAAATCCAAAGTAATCATAATCAAAGTCTCTATCATAAATTATCTCACTATCCAAACGAGCAGCATTCTGCAACCAAAACAAGTAGGCCTAATTAGTCTATTTACATCAATTATTGCTGAAAAGGCGAAAGTAAGTCTAACTTCAGCTGCTCAGCAGTAAGACATATTCTGTTATGATGGAAGAAAAGAAATCAAATTCTCTGGGGATCATGTTACGTTAACTTAGCTAGCAAAGGAACATTCGCAGAAAGCATCCTGAGCAATTGTATATTCACATGAAAACACAAGAAAATGAAATCCTCATTGCCCAACTTATGGTCTTAAAGGCATTGTAACTAGAAAACTTAAGCAAATTAAAGATAGACAGAGACATTGGAAATGTTATTTTCAATTATAACTCAAAGAAGATGGTAAGCTAAAATGGGAGATATATTTCATAACTTTGAAGGTTCTGGTCTGCTTAAGATGTTGTTTCCAGAAGATGAGAAGTATACAAAAAAAAAATCAGGTAATTAAACATGCAAGCGGTTTCCTCTAAAATAAATATGGTCACCTTCATGATTATTTCATAAACGTCATCAGCCACCAAACGCGCTGTCAGCCCAGATCTCTCGTTAAAATGGTTGTACATTTCCTTGATCCTGGATTGCAACACCGTCAGTTTGGAGATTGATAATATATATATATATATATATATATATATATATATATATATATATATATATATATATATAATCGAGAGAGAGAGAGAGGCCAGGAAAAAAAAATAAACATAACCGATGCAGACGAACATAACGAAACAATACGAAGCCTCCAATACTCACGTCTCCGAGAACGACTTCTTCGTGTTCTTGTGCAGATTCGAAACTGCAATTCTCGCCGCCAGCTAATTGACCCACCACAGAGACGCAAAGCAAAAGAGAACGGCGACGTAAGAAAAGCGAGAAGTCGGAATCATAGAGCCGTTGGAATCCAACAACTGGGCAGCAGAAGGCCTCACCACAGCATAGTCGGGGTGGTTGGCGGTCATGGCGGCGGCAGTCTCGGCGGCGAGCTCATCGAGCTGGCTGGTGGTGACGCCCTTGTAGACGCCGGCGCACACCTTCTGGGCGACCAGCACGGGGTCGCAGTGCTCCTGGGTGAGCCCGTAGCTGAGCTTCTTCAGCCGCGCCGTGATCTTGTCGAAGTGCACCGTCTCCTGGCGCCCATCCCTCTTCACCACGTACATCTTCGCAGCAATCCGGGAAGCAAGGCTGGGAATTCCGTCGAGCAGGTGGAGCGAATGGAACGATATGGAGAGAGGAGGGGCAGTGAGGTGCCTGCGAAACTAGGGTTTAGACGGGAAGGGTTTAAATAGGAGGCGGGTGGGGGGGGGGGGTGGTTGTGGGGGGTTTCCCTCGCGAGGGCGGGGTTCAAATTTTGGGGCAAAACGGCGCAATTTGGCGGGTGATCGCGGGAAAAAATCGAGGCGTTTTGGCGGGTAAAGTTGGAAGTGGTGCGCCCGGGAAGGAACCTCTTAATTTCTTCGCCAGCGGATAAGGCCCGGGATATTTGGGCAAGTGCAGAAATGGAAATGTTAGAAATGCCCCTGCGGTCGGATCCGTGGTGATGTTTGGGTCGGGTCGGGTTTGGGGTTTCGGGTGGGGGCCGGGTATGTGAGAAGTGAGAATGGTGATTTTTTCTTCTTGTATTTTTTGTTTTTATAATTTGATCGTAAAATTATTATATTTCATCATCTTGCATACATAAATGTGGTATTTTATAACACTGGTCGATATGGTTTGTCGTGTCACATCAATTTGATACAGCATAGGGGTGTATCATATTATACTAGGGAGAAGTCGAGTTCTTAACATGGACAGTTCAATTCTCTTATTTTTCTTCTTCACTTTTTTTTTATTTTTCTTTTTTTAAATGTATCAGATGGATCGAAATATAGATGCGGTGTGCTTCGAATTGTGTCGTGCCAACTAGAAGTCAATAAGGCTCGGTACTCAATTTGGGCCAACCTCACTCGAAGGGACAAAATCGACAGCCTTGTAAAAATGTTAGGGATCTTTAGTTATGTACTTCCACAATATTTTCATATGAGAAATGATTAGTGTTCGGCACCTCGTACACTAATTCCTTGTTAGAATGTCCGGACATGCCACGCCGACGCCATGGTGGCTACAAGGTGGCGGTCGGCGGCCGGTGGTGGTCGGCAGTCGACGGCAACAACGGTCGTCGCGGTGGCGACCACCGGTGGCGATTGGTTGACCGACGACCAGCAGTGACAAATAACTATTTATCCGTGACAATATCTATCTATTGGTAACAAATAACTATCTATTGATAACAAATAGCTACGCTACTGGTGACGAACTATTTATCCGTGACAAATAGATATTTAGTGGTGACAAATAACTATCTAATGATAACAAATAACTACTCTACTGGTGACAAACTATCTATCTATGACAAATAGATATCTAGTGGTGATAAATAACTATCTATTGATAACAAATAGCTACCTTACTGGTGACGAATTGTCTATCCGTGACAAATAGATATTTATCGGCGACAAATAGCCATCTACCCGCAACAAATAACTATGAAATGATGACAATAGCTATCTACTGGTGACAAATAGCTACATATTAGTGACAAATAATTATCAAATGGTGACAAAAATAGTTATATATTGATGTCAAATAACGATCTACTGTGACAAATAACTATATAAGGATAACAAATAGCTATTTAATAATGACAAATAGACATACAATGACTTGTTTGCCGTCGGCCGCCGCCGTCCATCGCCCGTCACCACGGTGGCGCCCAAGTGACATGCCCGAACGCTCCTATAAAATATTAGTGCCCGAAGTGCCGGACACTAATCGTTACTCATTTCATATATATGGATTAAATCTTCCAATGTATATATTAGTCGATGCCACCCTCACAATTTGAGACTTCTTTGGGGCTTTTTTATGTATCCAAGGGGCTAATTCATATTATCATTGTGATTTGTGAATACTTAGATTGGAGAAAGGCTAATTGTCAGTTTGTCACGTTCTGTCAATTTATGATGCTTTTTGTTTGGACTAAAATGCTAAGGTGGGCAATCGCATCAAATCGAAAAAAGGAACAGCCACAGTGACGGTAAGATGGTGACGAAGGGGGATAGAGGAGTGTCAAAGGGGGAGAGAGAGAGGGTCGAGCAGGGGGGGAGGTGCCAGAGGGGTCACCCTCTTCAGTTCCTACGAGAGAGAGAGAGAGAGAGAGAGAGAGAGAGAGAGAGAGAGAGAGAGAGAGAGAGAGAGAGAGAGAGAGAGAGAGAGGAGAGAGAGAGAGAGAGAGAGAGGGAGAGAGGAGAGAGAGAGAGAGAGAGAGAGAGAGAGAGGAGAGAGAGAGAGAGAGAGAGAGAGAGAGAGAGAGGATGAAAATATTAAAATATATTTTTTAAGAATTAAGGGGGTAAATTAGTTTTTTTATCCATCTTAACTCGTGGTTAAGTTAAATTGGTGGAAGGAACGGTAAAAATATATATGATATTTTTTTTCGATTTTAAAAATATACAATATAATAGTTTTTAGAGATATATTGTTGAATATGAAAGATTTTAGGGATATATAGATAAATTTTCCAAAAACTTATTGTACCTATGAAAATTTTTATTAGTCAGTATATTAACAGTGTAATATATATATATATATATAATATATATATATTCAATGAGAGCTCTAAAAAAATACAATAAATGTATTTCTGAAACTAGAACAGTATTTCTTTTATTGATGGGAAGATGAAAATAGCTGCTGATGTGACCGTTGGCAGGTGGTAAAAAGCATGGTGCGAAATGACAGAAGTGACTCTTTAAACTCTGAGGTAAAATAAAGCATTATCTTTAATGCAAAAAGTGTTCTACATGTTGGGCTCACGAGGTGGATCTTACTAGAAACTTGTGTTGTGTGTCACGTGGACTTTCAAGTTCCAAGAGATGTAAAAAGAAAGTACGAAGTAACTTCATGTCAGGAATGGAAAAAAGGTTTGTGTCGTGTTAACTTTTTGGGAGTCCCATGTTCCTCAGTTTATGAAACCCTTCAAGAAACAACAAGATTGTCTGAGGAATTGATAGCTGAGAAGAGACAGATGGAGCTATGTAATGCATCAGTATAAAATATCAAAAGTTTGTATTAATCTTCACTGATAAATTTTATTGTTAGAAAAATCTTGTAATAAAAATGAGGTGAATTATAAGAAAGTAATTTCATTGGTTGATAGGTATAAAAAATACAGTATTTGTTGGGGTTCTTTGTCAATGAAACGGCTTTTTTAAACAATCCACCTCATGTAAAACCCTTCTGCAACAAGTATTTCTCATCCCCTGCTAGAGAACATTGCATTCTAAACATTATGGATGTGGGGATTTTGTTGCCAAAACAACCGGACAAGAAAAATTAAAGTGGCCGAGATTTGTTTTGTTTTTGTTTTTTTATAGAGGAGATGCAGGAAAAAGAAACTCTCTCTGAGACCGAAAAGCATAGAAGGAATGAATCATTGGCAAACACACAAAGGAGAAGGTAGGGGTGTAAACGGAACCCGATATTCCGATATTTCAACTCGATTCCGATAAAAATTATCGGTTTCGGAATCGAAAAATGATACCGATAGCTTATCAAAATCGGTATCGGATATTCCGATAAGTTATCGGAATCGGAATTAAAAAATAATCAGAATCGGTATCGGTTATTCCGATAAATTATCATAAACTCAAAATGTAAAACTATGGTAAACACCTTAGCTTATCGGAATTTGGTTCCGGTAATGTTATCGGAATCGGAATTAACTATTCCGATTTTATCGGAATCAGAATCTGTGTTTCCGGTTCCAACCCGACCCGTTTGCAGCCCTAGGAGAAGGCAATAAAATGGGGCAGCATCAAAGTTTGAAGCTTCCATGGAATGTACGAGTTATGGTCAACTCGATGTTTTGACTTTTGAAAGGATGCGTCCAAGAAATTAAATCACCAAACTTAGAAATAACATGAGGGGAGGAAAGGAAGCAGCAGAAAATATTACAAGACCACATCACCAATTTCCATCATCTTCAAATGTGAAGGGCACCTGAAAGATATTACAAGAAATTCACAAATTGCCATTGGTTTCAAAGAACAGAGATTTTGCATAATAGTACACCAATTCACAATTGCCACCGGCCTCAACGAATGGGCACTTGAATTCCACTTGTGAAATGTAATATATACAATAAACAAAATGCAGACTCGTTGAACCAGATGATCTATGCAGCGACCTGTCGTTGATTTTAACGGACATTGGGACAAAACAATGGAAGGCAACAGCTGCATTCACTCTTAGCTTTCATCATTCATCTTCTTCTTCTGGAAGTGCAGCATCATCTCCAATCCCTTCTAGGAGTGAGTCCACATCCTCGCCCAGTTCTGCCAGCCTTGCACTCAGCTTCTCTACCTTGCTTTGTTCCTGTCCCAGACAAACGAGCAGGTCATTCAATTCTGCTTCGCTCTCCTTCTCGGCTTCTTCCTTTGCTTGAGCCTTAATTGCCTCCACATCCGGATAAGGCTGACCTCCCTTTCTCAAAGCCCTCACTTCAGAATCTAGCTGGAAATTGGCCTGTTCTAGACTGGTATAGGCATCTGATAAGCTCTTCAGATCAGACTCTAATTTCTCAACCAAGTTCTTGTACATAAGAGCCTCAGATTCAATTTTGGCCTTCTCTGATCTGATAGTCTCAACCCTTCTAGCAGCTTCCTGAAGATCTCGTTGGAAAGTCTCTGATTGGACTCTTTCTCGTCCACTGATGGGTTTCTGAGAAGGGTCAACCCCTCCACCAGTTTTAGCCAAATCCTCAGCTAATGTGGCATTGCGACCAAGAAGATCCTTCAAAAGGAGAAAAGAAGACTTCATCACCAAAAATGCAAATGAATACCCAATATCTAAACAATTAGCTAACAGCCACATGTACAGCAAATAAAGAAGTGGTAGGGAAAAAAAACTCAATAAAGAAGTAACAATCTAAGCATGCAAGAGGCGGAGGTAGGTAGAGAGATTCACAAGAATATCTTAGTATTCTGTAACCTGAAAAGAAATGAGGGCACGGTTGAACAAAAAGTGGTCAATTTCATGAAATCAGTCTCAGATTGAAAGAAAAACTACGGAAATTTCATATTTGCGCATGAATCTGAAGTGTTTCTTATGAAATAGGGCAGCTGGTCTGACCCCAGTGTGGAGTCTACTATACTCAAGTTTGCCAGTGCAAGGGAGGCTTCAAAGCTGCCAGTAATGGTCTTGACAAAAATTAACACCAGATTAATTTAGAAGTAAAATAAGGATTTCTACATCTTCAGTCAGGGCCTCAGGATTTCGAACACCAGAGATACCCAAGTTATTCCTTTTTGTTGCTTTTTTGTTGTTTTTTTTTTCATTTTGTTTTCATTTTTTTTCTTGGGGGTGTATTTACCAGTAACCATATTGTATGATACAAACATAGCTTTTAAAGAAACTGTATCCCATGCAAAGTACGCAAAAACAGACCTGCATCTCAATACACTGCTTTTCTACAAACAATTTCAACCGCCTTATATAATCTCCATCAGGCTCCCCACCCCTTTGCTCTAGTTCAGCTGGAACAACTGCAACCATGCTTTTAGGATGACTGAATACCCGTACAATACCTTCTCTAATATCAACCTCCAATTTTTTGAGAAGATCAACAAACTCAACATCAAAAATTGCAAGTAGAATTGGATGCTCAAACTTTTGCTCTGTTTCATCATGTTCAGTATCTGCCATGTCAGCTGTACTGGCCGCACAAGATCTTGTAAGAGGCTTTCGCTGTTGGACTGTTGTTGCAGATATGACAGCAAGACTCTTCTGCAGCTCATCAAAATTCAAGAAATATGAAGTCAGACCAATCTTCTGGCTGATAGCATCAACCACAGAAAATGCATCCTTGTTGCTCTCGCCAGATCTTTTATTGTAGATAACACACTCCCCTAGAACCATGGAAGCCAGTCCTCGTATAAATGTACTGGTGTACGGGCTACAAACTAGCTCCAGCAAATAAGTAAGATGTGCAGCTGAATCTAGAAAGCAATGAACAGCATCAGGAAAGCCCGCCAACCATGTTATCAATAATCGGAGTATGACTGGTGTGGTAAATGAATCAGCAGGTGAGATCCCAGTGCCATGATCATTGTCTTTATTTTTGGTTGAGGTTGTGAGTGCCAGGTACTTGACAATGCGGTGCAATAGAGGCTCTCGAGAACCAAAGGATGGAACTGAGACATCAACGTCAATCTGCAGAATCTGTGATAATTCAAAAGGTTTTAGAAAGTATGATGAAGAACTGATTCATTCTCATATGTAGCTGATACATATGAAGAGAAAAAAATGTAGCTGATACATATGAAGAGATAACGTGTACATTAATGACTCAAGCAACCATAACAATCCAAATTTTGAAGCATGAACAACTTGCATGTGTAATTTGTTCATGATACTTAAGAGCATCTTGATTCTTCATCTATGTCAGACAAAGTTTACCTACCTTATAAAGCAAACTAACACAAATTGAGTTTCACATGCATACCCGTTCTTTGCTCTGGATATTGTCCTTGACAATATGAAAAAGAACACTAGCAGCTCGACAACTTGTCTGCACTTGAAAAATGAAGTTTGATCAATTTTCATAATGTTGTCAGAATTAAATAAAATTGTAATGAAAAGGACCTCTCTTTGTATATTATCTCAATACATTCAGAATATTACCTTTTGACTATTTCATTCTCCTAAATACTGTGTAAATCTGTACAAAATAGTTCCACAATGCTTTATTGACTCCTGACAGTCCCAGGACTCTAAATGATTAGACAAACACAATTCAGGTCACTACATGCAGCTGGACTAGATTTTAAACAATCAAGATGCAGTAAATAGCTGGTCAAATGTGTATCCCATTCTTAGAAACTGATATCATGGAAGGAGAAAGAAAGATCACAGCCAAGGAGACAAATGATGCTCTACAAAATGGACAAGGGGGAGAACAGACAACAAACAATAATGCCCTCTATGCAGATTGTGGTGCAGTAAGTATTGTAATGTGTGTCTGTTGGAGCTGTTTGTGTTAGCGTTTTGTTCCTTGTGCTTCACAGTCTAAGAAAATTATATTTCAAAGGAATAGTATAGTTGGAAAAAAATGGAGATTACCTCAAGATCCCCATCATTCTCGTCAAAAAGCACACCATGTAACAAGATACTGCCAATTAAAGACAAGTGGTTTCAGGAAGCATATAAACAAAAGAGAAAGATCTCACAAGTTACAACAGAATATCAGAATGCATGCATCTTGTGCTAGTTGATCAGATAAACTAATAAGCACAGTTATTCCTTCATCTAACCTCCCAAATGGCATGTTACCAATGTCCTCAAGTGAACCACGAGGGACTGTATGCGGCTGAGGAGTCATGGTGGAAGCTAACATTACTTGCCCAGATTGATTTCCCTGTCGATTTAACAGTATACTATTTCAAATTCAAGGAAACAATACAATATTTCCAACTTTCTGAAAATAACTGAGGATGCTAAGATTGCTCAATAGATTGTAAGTCTATGTTTGCATGTAAAAGATAATGATTATCATGATTTCCTACTCTCCAAAACTCACTGTACACAAACAGTCTCAAATTACAAGAAGAAAAAACACAAAGATCTGTGATTAACAAAACTAAAGAAGGATGAAACAATGTGGTGTTAATCTAATCAGCAAGAACAAGTTATAGTTAGTGTTAGAACAGAATTCACTTTTATGAATATACATGTTTGATTGTATATTGAGGAAAATAATTGACGTGCATGCAACATCTTCGAGATGAAATAATTGACCCATTTCTATCTATCAGCAAAGCCTCTAAACCATGGTTTACGTGCACCAAGAAGTGGGAAAAACCGTTACAACATGATTAAAGCTAATATTACCTTCATTGCATCATTAGAAACTTTCAATACATTGAATAAAAATCATATTGGCATAACATTTATTCTTAGCATTCACCATGAATGACAAAAATACTTTAACAATTTATCAAATGTCATTTGTGAGGCAGATGCTTGAACATTGCTGGAAACTTCAGTCAAACAAATGAGAATTTACATGTAGCCTATAAGGCATAAATAAAAGATGACCTCACAGAAGCACTTGAAAACATGGTCCGCTGCAATGAAATCTTGCAAAGTGGTAGTGCGCAGAATGATACGTAAAATAGAATTTAGGGCAGGTTCGGTATGAGGTTCCTCTCCAACCATTTTGTTTGCCAGAGCATCAATGTTTTGTGAATTTTTGAAGACCAAATTGCCGATGCATCGCAATGCCTGAAATACACAATAAAAAGGTTATCATGTGGGCAATTAATTAGGTTTTTATATAGACATTAGGCTATGATCAAAAGAAGTGTCGCTATTCATATATAGAGGTAAAATAAGATAATGAGGGCAAACATTGAAACAATCTTCATCTTTTTAGAAAACAACATACCTTTTTGTTTTGAAACTACATAACAGCATCAACCCATCTTGGCACTCTCAGAGAAGACGAATGAATAAAAAGTTTAAGTCATGACCAGATACTCTATAATGACACAGGCATCTCTTGTGCATAACGGAGGATTTCCAAGTTATCAACTTTATGTCATACAAGAGAATACACAGGTACTGAAATTTCAAGAAATATTACACATCACACAAAATAAAGCAATAATGAATTTGAAGAGAAAATCACGCATGACATCAAACACACTACATGTTCACACACAGACATGCAGACACAAGCAAAAACCCGGCACACACAACCATCGACCCATGCACGGTCCACCCCCCTCTTAAAATACATTAACACACACAACCCACAACCCATACATTACACACGCACACTGTTAGGACTTGTGTTGTATTTATAGTTGCTTTAGCTTATCTTGCGCCTAGAGTACAACTTACTGTGTATTCAGGTATAAGCACTTCTCCCTTGTATTTTTATCCTAAACATGGTATCAGAACCCTAATCTGCCTCTGTGACCGTCCTCCCTTCTTCCTCTCGGCTCAACATCACGGCCATCTCCACGGTCGTAAGAAGGCTTCATCGGTGGCGGGAGATCCCTGCAGATCTCCTCCATCTGCGGCGGCTTTGACCATGGCAACTTCAGCGGCCCCCCTACCGCAATGGCATCAGCAGTCATTCACGGCCCTTTCAGCAGTCATCTACGGCGGCATCAACGATCATCTGCACTGGCTTCAACAGGCTGTTCCAGCAGTTTGTTCCAGCCACAGTGGGGCTTGCTGCAAATCCCTGGACACCGTAGTCAGTTGGGGTGTTAAGGGGGAGACCGAACCCTCCTTTAACCAGAGGCCCTCACAGCGACCATGATCCTAAGGGATGGGCAACGCATAGGTGAGGCATATGCCTTCTTTCTTGTGTGCTTATGTGCTGACCCACCTTGTTGCAGATCTAGTTGATTTCTTGTGCTTGTCTGGAGTTGCATCTGAGTGAAAGTGCCTATCATTTGACATGGAAGGAATGACCAAGTCGAACATCTTGGTTCCGAGTCAGTCTCTAGAGTTTTCTTATGATTGCAACTTCCTTGAGGCTCAACAGAACAAACTATCATCAGTGGGGTAGAGCATTCAGCTTCTTATTACTTTCACTCAAGAAGCTTTGTCATATTGAATAAGATCCACTGGACAAGTCTGACAAAAAAGAATATGAAGCTTGGGAGATAGATGATGGGACAGTCATTTCAATCCTTGGAAACAGTTGTGAATCACACATTTTCAACAACATTAGTTTCCTGGAGGCTGCAAAGGAGATGTGGGATTCACTTAAGCAGACATACTCTGGTGAGAAGAACATTTCGCAAATTTATAATATCTTTCCTCGACTGTTCAATATCAAGCAAAATGGCAGGCATATGGAACAGCATTTTCTGAGATACAAGGAGTTCGTAATGCATTGAAATTGTAACAATTGTTCTTGACAAAACTGTTCTGGAGCAACAACAATAAAATTTCATTGTTGCAAAGTTCTTGTCAAGAATGGATGACAATTTTCATCAAGTTTGAGACACACTTTTAGCCAATCCCACAATTCCTAGTTTGGGGCATGCTTTCTCTCAGGTGCTTCGTGTCAGCACAAAACCTCTGCCCTTTTCAAGAATGGAGGTTTCGGTTTCAGACCCGGCCGAAACATGCAAAAACCCATTAAAAATATGAAATAAAATCAGGAAAAATCATAAAAATTTTACCAATACATCATCAAAATCAGTGGACATGCATTTGAATGTAAATAAATTGGATTAATGAGAAATTGTGGTTTACCTGAACGTCACCTCGAGGCTTGTAGTTTCATTTACTTCAGATATTATATGTAAATAAAAAAGTACCCCCCATTTGAATCCAATAAAAATATAAAAAAATCATATATCTTACCAATAAAAAGTCAACTCTCTCATCCAAGAAGAAAATCGCGATTTTGGTGATTCTATCAAAATAGTGTCTTTCAAATCTCTCATAATTTGGCTTCTCTAAAAATTTCATAATTCAAATAAACCCAATAAAATACTAAAAGTCGAAAGTTCGGTGAAATAAGTCCAACTTACATGTGACTTCTCCAAAGGAGTCACTCTCCTACTGACTAGGACTTAGTTGTTGTCAATAAGAGAGTGAATCCCTTGGAGAAGTCATATACTCATATGCATGTTTGACTTTTTTCATCAGACTTTCGATTTTTAGTATTCCATTGTGTTTATTTAAATTATGAAATTTTTAGATAAGTCAAATTATGAGGGATTAGAAAGATGTTATTTTTATGGAATCACCAAAATCACGATTTTCTTCTTGGATGGAAGAGTTGACTTTTTATTGATAAGAGATATGATTTTTTGATATTTTATTAGATTCAAATATGGAGTACTTCCTTATTTACATGTAATAACATTGTTCAAGCAAATAAGACACTATGTATATTTGAAGGAATTCCATAACATATTATATATGAAGGGCATCCGAACATGAATCCGTCAGTTTGGGCCGTTTCGGGCCAACACTGGGCGAAATGGTTTTGTCGCCCGAAACCATTAAAAATTCATTTTTTAAAGTTATTGGACCGGAACAGTGTTCCGGTCCGGATAGGCCATGGCCGAAACCGACACGTGTCGAACGACACCGATATCCATGCCCTTTTTGGCGTAGTTAAGGTCATGGACATGCACGGCCTCCTTGTACTCACTATGGCAAGACAATTCATCATTCTGATTATTGTTGGAAGAAGTATGGTAAATGTGGTAGCAAAGAAAAACCAACGGCCCATCTTGGAGTGACAACAGAGGCGATTTCTGCTCCTGCCACCGCTTCTTCAGGATTGGCATCCACTCCTGCATTAGAAGGGGCAATGCTTTCTCGAGAAGAGTATGAGGTTGTCCAATGCATTATTAAGGGTTCTACAGAGTCCTCATCTTCCTTTCATACTGTTCCATCCTCAGGCAGCGCACAGGCTGTCCACTTCGTCCATTTGTTCCCTCCAGGTTAGGTATAGGTATTATGTCACATTTGTTGATGACTTTTCTCATATGACATGGTTTTTTCTTCTCAAATCTCAGTCTGATGTATTTGGTGTCTTTCAGAATTTTTATGCTGAAACAAAGAATCAATATTTTGTTTCCATTGAAGTGTTGCATACAGATAATGCCATGGAACATGCACAATCTTCATATGCCTTTTTTGTTTGTCTCATGGGATTCTCCGCAAACATCTTTTTCTTACACATCACAATAGAATTGGTGGGGACACACGTGCGCGGGACCGGTTCGACCCGGCTTTGGTGTACCGCCGTCGACGGACAGCTCGACCGTTGTCGTTGTGGCTTGACGAGATAGCAGACTTTTGAGGATTTCTAGTGCTTGGTTGTTAGTGGGCTGACCCATGTAGGCCCAATATGTAATTTTTATTTTCTTGTTACTTTCTGGTTGCATGCAAGAGTTATTGTAGTATTTTTACTTTTTCTGTCTTTTGGCCTTTCCATGTGGCCTATATATGTACCTGCGCCCCCTCTTTTGGGGGGAGGATGAACAATGAATGAAAAAATTGCTTTGGAGAACTGAACCGTTGTAGCTCTGCATGTTTGTGTTTGGAGGCTCCCGGGAAGGGAGGGTGTGAAGCCCCACCGCCTCCCCTCTTCTCCTTCCTCCCCTCCGGTCTTCTTCCTCCCCTCCACTGCTCTGACTCTCCTCCCTATCCCTCTGTCAGCGCCCTCTTCCTCTTCAGGAGTTTTCTCTCTCTCTTCCCACCTGTTCGCGAGCCGTCCGTGCCCTGTTCGCCGGCCATCTCGCGACCGGACGGACCCTCGGCGAGGTCCGCACGCCCGGCCCTCGCGGCGCCCTGCTCTGGCGAATCCCCACGTCACCAGCCGCGCTCCCCACGTCCGCAACCCACCTGCCGCGGAGCCAACCGGCAGGCCACCCCGTCCACCCACGCGAACGCGGGTCCAAGCCACCTGACGCCCCGTCGCCCTCGCGAACACCACGCAGCGCTACATCTCTTCCCTGCTCCGGGACGCTACTCCGTTCCAGTCGCGCCCCTGCGCACGGTCAGCGCACCCGGGGCCAAGCCGCCCAGCACCGGCCGACCTCCGCTCCTCCTCCTAAGCACGGCCAGCCCTTCCGTTCCCCCCCCCCCCTTGCTCCCGGTCGCCATCTTTCTCACCCCTGTCAAGCTCCCTGTGCGCGGTCAACGCGACCGAGCCCAGCCACGTCGCCAGCAACCAGTCCGGAGCAGTGGAGCCTTTGTTCGCGGTCACTGACCAGGGGAACGCGAACCGCTGCCCTCACCTCCTCCTGCGTCGCATCCAGCGGTGGCAGTTCGTGACGCCCCACTGTGGTCTCCGAGAAACTCCAGTCACCAGCAACCCGTCTGAACGCTATTTGTGGAACAGTTGGATGAATAATCCAGGGGTCGAGAACGTCAACGAAGCAGCACTTCCGTACGTGTATCCGCCTCATTTTCCACACGAGTTCGCACTACCCCGACGTCCGAGAACGCCTCCCCGACAACACCCCCGAAGGCCGGACGTCTCACCACCACGTTCGCGACTCGTGGATCCGACAGTCACAAAGTTTGCCAAGTTATCGTTGGGAGATCCGGAAGCCAGCAGCAGCCGCCATTCCGTGCCGCCTACCACCGTCCACGTTACGAACCCCCGTTCTTCAACGGGTCGGTAAGTCGCTGCTAACTCGTCCCAAAACCTGCTGGTTGGTATATGAGCAATCTGTCCCGTGCATGAGAGTTTAGATTAACTAGCTACTATAAAACTTTTGAGATCATTGCTGGTTGAGAGACGTAAGGACCTACCTGTGCTAGTGAATTTGCGTATTTGAACGTGTTGCTATCGTCCTGGACTTTCGGTAGTTCTCACTACCATCGATCTATTGCGCTTCTTTGCTGTGAGGGACAACTCGTATTGTTAGTTTCTTGTTATTTTACGTACGTCAACTTCTTGTTAATCATGTGGAAAGCATGTGGAGACATTAACTTAAAATTGTTCATTGCTGAAATCACATTTGAATTAGTTTGAGTCCACGTGCGTCCGTTGTCCCGCATCAAGAATGGTATTGCTGAAAGGAAGAACCGTCCGTTGGATATTGCATGAACACTAATGTTTCATATGAATGTCCGCAAACAATAGTGGGGAGATGCGGTTCTTACATCATGCTATCTCAAGTAGTGTGCTTGGTGGACAATCCCCTTTTGTGTTTACAGCCTGGTGATAATCCCTTTCCTCTTGTTCCTCGTGTTTTTTGTGGTGTAAGTGTTTTGTCCACTCTCTTAGACTTGGATATGACAAATTATCTCCTATTCCTTGTATCTTTTTGGGTTTCAGAACTCAAAAAGGATATTGGTGTCTTGATCCTCGGTCCAAGAGATCTTTTGTCTCTGTTGACATCAATTTCCTTGAGTCTGTTCCTTACTTAACTGGGTCTTTCGATGTCAGTTATCTTCTGCCTCTTCCTCCTATCATTCTCTCCCCAAGTCCTGCATTTTCTGTTGAAATGGACACAATTGCCACTCCTGATGCAGACAGATTTTATGGGCAAGTTTATCACAGACGTACTACAGCACTGTCAGATGGTCCTTCTCCATCGCCCTCCCCGTTGGAGAATCCACCACCTCCTGGTGACTTTTCTCCTGTACCTTGCTCTCATCTTGATCTTCTTATTGCTTTTCATAAGGAAGTAAGATCATGTACCCAGCATCTTATTACCAATGTTGTTTCATATGATCATTTATCTCCTCCTTTTTGCCGGTTTGACTTATTTCTCTCTGATATCTCTATTCCTAGGTCTGTTCCTGAGGCTATGGCATTACCAAAATGGAAGGCGGCCATGGACGATGAGATGCAAGCTCTAATTTCTCGTGGCACTTAGACTCTCGCGCAACGTTCGAAGGGTATTGCTTTTGTTTATTGCAGATGGGTGCTTACCGTCAAGTATCATCTTGATGGGTCTCTTATTAAGTACAAGGCCAGAATGGTGGTAAAAGGCTTCACTGAAACTTATGGCGTTGATTATTTTGAGACCTTTTCCCCAGTGGCTCACCTAAATTCAATTCGAGTTCTATTCTCTCTTACTGTCAATCAGGGCTGGCAGATGACTCAGATGGATGTTAAGAATGCATTCTTGAATGGTGATCTTCATGAAGAGGTTTACATGGGCACTTCCCAGTTATGTTGCTTAGGGGGAGTTGGTATGTAGATTACATAAAGCTATTTATGGTTTGAAGCAGAGTCCTCAGGCATGGTTTGACAAATATCGCTAGATGAGTCAGGTATTGAATGCACAAGGAGTCGAGCAAATCATTCTGTATTTGTTCGCCATTCATTGGCTGGGATTGTCATCCTAGTGGTTTATGGTGATGACATGCTACTTGCTGGCAGTGATACAGTTGGGGGTGAAGAAGCCAGGAAGTATCTTGAAAATCATTTTGTTACCAAGAATCTTGGTAAGCCTAAGTACTTCCTTGGCATTGAGATTGCATATGGACGTGAGGATGCATCTTTATCACAAAGGAAGTATGCACTAGATCTTCTGCAAGAAATGGGGTAGATGGTGCAAGCCTACAAATAACCCCATTGTTCATCTGGCTGGAATTGATATAGAAGATTGTCCATTTTTGAAGATGTTTCAAAATATAGGAGACTCTGTGGCTAACTTATTTATCTCACTGTTACTCAACCTGATATTCTTTTGCAGTTAGCACAGTGAGTCAATTCACATAGAATTCAAAACAGTGTCATTAGGATGCATCACTAAGAATTCTACATTATATTAAGTAAGCTCCAGGAAAAGGGTTGTACAAGAAAAGAGGTTACATGCAGATTGAAGCTTTTCTGATGATGACTATGCTAGGTCTTGATTAGATCGGAGGTCTACATCTGGTTTTTGCACCTACGTTGGAGGAAATCTTGTGACTTGGAGAATCAAGAAACAGAGTGTGGTTGCCAGGTCAATGCAGAGGCAGAATATAGAGCCATGGCTCAAACAACTTGTGAATTGATGTGGCTTCAAAGCTCGTTGCTAGATTTTGGTGTGAAAAATGAAAAACCAATGACCATGCATTGTGATAACCACACCGCGATTCACATTGACAAGAACCCAGTTTTTCATGAAAGGACTAAACACATTGAGGTTGACTGTCACTTTGTTTGTGATGTTGTTATGTCACAGAAGATATGTACTCCTTTTATGCCTACAAAAGACCAGTTAGCAAATTTGTTCACCAAAGCTTCGAGTGCCGCCGGCCAGTTTGAGACACTCTGTAGCAAGCTGGGGATAAATACTATCAATGTTCCAACTTGAGGGGGAGTGTTAGGACTTGTATTATATTTTATAGTTAGTAGGGGTTTAATTGATATTATGGTTGGTTATTATTTCTTTAGCTTATCTTGTGCCTGGGTTACAACTTACTGCATACTCACTACTCAGGTATAAGTAATTTCTCCGTTGTAAATAGAGAGTTAATTCACCATCCCAAACACACACAAACCCCAACCCCAATCACACATGAACGCACAACATCAGTTCATCTTGGCACTCTCATGCAAAATAAATGTTTTGAAATCATAACCGGATATTCTCTATAATGACATATAGGTCTCTTCCAAGAATCTACTTTATGACATGGAATGGAATACGAAGTTGTTGAAATTTCAAGCATTGCAGAAATAGCACAGAAAGTGATGTGTTAGAGAGCCTTCAAGATAAAATCATACATGCATGTTCACACAAGCTAAACAAAGAAAAATACAGATACACAATGTGCACTCACACAGAACATCATAGAAAACATATTGCAGAAATTCATGCAAGATCTTTGTCAGCTAAGACAACTTTTCATTCATAATGTACATACAAAAAAGTTCAAGATTTTTTTTGTTCATTGTAGATGAGTTCCTGCGTGCATTGTCATTGTTGGATGTAAAATCTGATAGTTAAGCAGATCCACATGGACCAGAAAACTTCTTTACACTGTTATTAAGAATCACATTATCTGTTGAAGTGATGTTTGTAAAAAAAAAAAGATTGATTCACATTATTTGTTTATATTGGAGTTTCACAACTAGATCAACAGAAGCATAGTTTAGCTTGAAAGTTTTCACAAATTCTTTTCTAGAAAAAAAAGTATGCAATAATCCTTGCCTATTGTAAATAGTTTCAAAATAAAATACAATCATCTTACCAAACAGCGAACAGAAAGTGAAGCCCATTGGCTCTCAACCCCCAACATCAAGAGATGTTCCAATATTTTCTTCTGCATACAGTTAAAGGTCAGATTCACATGTAATTTACAAACATAGAATCCAGAAGTTAGGTCCAAAAAAAACATCAATATGGTGAAAAGAACCTGATGCACACCTGTGCCAACAGAGTTTGATTAGATAATCGATTAGAATCCCTTCCTGGTTCACCATCAGGGCCTCCCACAAGAAGTAGTTCAACTGTTTCCAATGCACTGAGTAGATTTACTGTCTATTAGAGTGGTGTTTGTTTTTGGTATGCAACAAAGAAAAAAAAAGTCAGACACATAAAAGTAGTATATATACAAAAGCATCCCATTCGCAAACATCCACATTATAACAAGAAAAGAAAGTAAGACCAGACTAAAATGATCCTACACAGACAACATTATCATCATGGGTTTTACCTTTTGTTGAGTGAAGTTGTAAGCACTGCCTCTATGAAGCTTCAATATTGACACTATGGGCTCAAATCCAATAGTTTCCCTCAGTAATATCTACATCAGACCAATAATATTTTCCTAAATAATACTTCAGATGGATAGATTCTAAAAGATTTGCTCAGCTTAATCACGCACTAACCTGGTTGGATGCAGTGTTACGAATAAGATTGTTCAGTAACTCAAGAGAATCCTGTGCAGAAAGAGATATTTTAGTGGACACAAATTGCATTGACATCAGAAGCTTCAGTCACACACCTGTTCATGCTATGGCACAGCAAATATGAATAATAAAAGCTCACTGAATAGTTGAGAATTACAATGCAAGGAAAGAACGAAAGCAACAACTTGGCAATAATTCAACCAGCCATCACAATCTTATCTAACAAAGTTCTGCTTCAGAAGATTTATGAGGTTAAATCAGGAATCGGAAATGAGGAAAATGTTTGTATAACAGGCATCATTGGATTCAATTATCAATTGTGAATTGCCCCTATCAGAAAGAGGAGACAGTGCAAGTGAGCCATAACACATTTTTTCTTAAAATGCATAGTGTCCTTTAATCAAAATTGAGTAGGTTTTGCTTGAACATTTCAGCATGTTCTATGTGATTTGGGAAACAGTCAATACTATTAAGAGAAAAGGACGAAAGGGCCATCAAAATAAGTGAAAGAGAAAGCAAGTTAAGTTGTCTAGTCATGGATTGCAGAATAGGCCGATCCGCGTCAGAATCGGGCCATAGCCAATCTGATTCTGCTCCAAATGGGCCGATCCAGATCTCCTCATGCTATATCCAGTAAACCCATGTAATTAAAGAAAATCCCGACCGATCCCCCCCCCCAATCCATTTCCCTGATCCTGTCCAGGATCGGCCGATCCAATTCGATTCTGGATCGGGGAGTCCGATCCCGGACCCCGATTCAATTCGGAATTCCTTGTGTCTAGTACTCTACATTCAACACAAGACAGTGATAACAAGGAAAGAGTATCAATTGACGTAGGCTTAATGGTCAGACGGTAGGTGGTGAATAAGTAACCACAAAACAAGGACAGCTGCCAAACCTTATCACAGCATTCATGATGTTAATAGAACATGTATCTACTTGTTTTAACATATGATGCAGCTGAAAAAGTATGGTCTACCTTATTGGGTATATTCTGCATATGCCATCTCTTTTCAGATGCATATAAGGATGGAGTTCATCAAGATCTATATACTATATAATATAGTATGTCTTCTATGTTTCCATTTTTTGTAGGCAAAATAACAAATAGGATGAAGGTGTGGATAAAGGTTTGAAGTCCACTTTACTCTTGATCAAGTGTAGGTGGATGGCAGACATCGCTAGAAAGGCAAAGTCAGATGCAGCAGCCAAGAAAGGAGCTTCCTCGCTCACAGATGGAGCCTGAAGATGTCTTGCAGAATTACATGATTTTCCTTTTGTGTGGTTTTTGTTTTTTGGATGGTATATGATGTGGGTGGGATTAAGAGAGGTGGAGGGATTTTGGTTTTGGGGCTGTTAAGTGTGTCTAGTGGGGAGGTAACAACGTGATGGCTTTATTTTCTTTGCTCCCTTGGCAGGTTCAGATCTGCCTCCTTCTGTTTTGGGGGAGCCTTTTGGGAGCTCTCCCCCAGTACTTTCTTGAACGGTTTTTGCTTTATATAACCAGTGATACTATCCACTTTCCAAAAAATAAAATAAAAAAGGATGTCCATGTTGAAATTAAATCAATATCATCACCCAATATCTCCAGAAAGGTTTAGAACTAGACAGAAAGCCAATCTAGCTATGAAAAGTTTACATTTCTAAGGTTGTTGCTCCCTAATCATAAAAAACTTAGCATATCCAAATCATATTGTCCATTGCAAACCCGCAATCAGCACTAAGATCCAGTAAATAGTTGGTTAGCTCTTTACCAATCGAACACATTCTATACTTTAGGTTGTAAGGCTTCTAAACCAATAATAGTAGATCACAATGCTAAAGGAAACAGCCTTATGGTCTCTTAAAATACACACAGCAAATTCTTCACAGTGAGGTATTCATAGACATGATCCACCTACATGAATTCAGAGTGACAAGAAAAGAACCTGTACAACGACGCCACCTTCAGAGCCTCCTTCCTCTTTAATAATACTGAAAATCTTCTCAAAAGCACCCTCAAAAACCACAATCTTTTGAATTTCCTAAGAAAGAAAAGCAGCCACTTAATTGAAACTGTTTGATTTAAAGATCTACTAAAATAATAACTCGCCACCATCCAAAGAATGATGTTTCACCTCTGCTTCACGAGTCAAATATGTAAGAAGCAATAAGGCTTCGTTTCTGATAACCTGCAAGATAAATAGTGGAATCAACAACAAAGTAGATGAAAAGCCAATGCTAATAAGTGAAATATCAAATAAATAGGAGGAATGCAATTGGAAAGGAGCTAATATAATAAATAAATAAATATAAAGCCTTTTAGAAGCTATAATTTACAAATAATTTCTCAACACATTGGCAGTGAAGCACAGAGCACTAATTGATATATAAATAAGATTTGGGAGTTTGTGGAGAGAGAGTGCAACATACAAATAGCTGGAAGCCCATGATACTGACAGGTAGCCACCTTACAGAAGACTTACAGAATGAACAGCAAATTACCAGAAAGAATGGGTGGTGCCCTCAAGTTTTCCTGCTTTAATGAAATTAAACTGAGGTGGTGTTTGGGCCATGTCAATTTTCAATTTTAACTGCCTATTGCAACCAGCTATGCAGATTGCAGAGAGTCTTTTTGTGGGAGCAACGATGTTGGTTCTTGGTTCTAGTGGTTGTTTGACTCGTGGATGCACAAGAATGTAAACACAATATCCTTTTTTCAACAGCAATATACCAAATTGTAGTGTGTTTAACAGAATAGTGTGCAAGATAGAGAAGGAAAACTGGAACAGACAACTAGACAGAAACTTATGAGATGATGGATTTTAAAAAGGATGAGGGGTTTAACTTCTCATTTACATGGCAGCTCCAGACTGGACAATCTCAGATTCAATGGTTTGATGCCAGAAAGTGATCCACAAAATGCTGCCAATCATGATAAGGCATCACAATGTAGCCAAAATTTTACTCTAGGCAATCATCAGCATTATTGTCCCTCTAGAGCTCATCATTATTTATAATAAAAGAGTAGATATCCACAGAACAATAAGGATAGAGGGACCATTAGCAATTTACAAAACAATCCCTGAAATTAGGCAAGGTATAAAGATGTCCTTGTCACATCAATAACTACACACAAAACAGTGTTCATTTATGGAATCCATTTGAGGTGGAGGAGGTTGTGGCGGATAGGCAGATCAGAAGATGGGCTCTCTCTATCCACTTCCGGTCTTTGGCAGATGGTTTTTCTTGGGTTTTCTTTGGTGTATATGGTCCTCAGCCGAGGGAAGGAAAGAGAGAATTATGGGATCAGCTATTGGGTATTCACCTTGCATCGGGGCGCCCATGGTGCGTGGCAGGAGATTTTAATGCAGTTGCTGATCCATCAGAGAGGACAGGAACCCAGGCTCATTCAGGCGAAACTGAGGATTTCCACGACTTCATTCAATAGGCTGCTCATTGATATTGGACTGGAGAATACCCAATGCACCTAGTCCAATATGAGGGAGGAGCCCTCCTGCTTCAGGCTTGACAGGTTTTTTATAATTGCAGATTGGGAGGATCATTTCCCCCATGTCCAGGGTGTCTTCCCTCCCTGGGGCGACATTGGATCATACCTATTCTCTTGAAGATCAGTCGCCAAAGAGGGTGTAACATGCATTTCAAGGTGGAGAAGTTCTGGTTAAGGGATACAGAGTTCCTGGGCATTGTCAAAGCTGCTTTGTCCAGTCAGGGAGGCCAGGTGAATTCTATGACTACCTTCATCAACAAACTGAAAAAGACAGATCAAGTTTTGAGGGAATGGGAGACAGAAAAAGGCTGCCAGGGAGACAGAAGGAGGACACAATATTGACGCAGATACAGGGGCTAGATTAGGTAGAGGAGCCAGGTTTGATAGATGACCATGATAGACAGAGCAGGTCCGCTCTCAAGGCCCACTTTGATGAGGTCTTACTCAGGGAGGAGATCTATTGGAAACAAAGATCGAGGGAGAGATGGGTGAAGGAGGGGGATAGTAATACCAGTTATTTTCACAGAATTGCCTCAGGAAGAAAGAGGACTAATCATGTTGCCAGCATCAGAGGGGGGGAGGTTCTGCTGCAAAGGGAGAAGGATATCAGGAGGGCTGCTAAGGACGTCTATGACTCTATCCTAAGCTTTTTTTCTGAAGAGCAAGCGGTCAGACCGGATTTTAGTGAGGACTTGCTCCCTCACCTTTACCAGCTCCAGAGTGACGCTCTTGTGACTCCTTTCACTGCGGAAGAGATTAGGCAGGTAGTTGATTCTTTGGCAGGGGATAAGGCCTGATCAGGGTCTGTCGAATCAGGGTGAATCGGCCCGATTTGGCCAAATTGGAGCGTATAAGGGAAGAGTCGATCCCTGATATGCCTAATTTGGCCGGTTCATTTGAGAACCGGATGAATCGAGTGACTTGGACATTTTTTTGGCCGATTCTTTGGTTTAGGCTTCATGTGATATGTTTCATGCATAATGGACGATCTTTATGCCATGTAGTGCTACTTTGAACCATGGTTTGAACATAAACATCCAATTTGAATCACAAATATCATTGGAAGAGTGGAAACAAATGAATCTCATTAATATAAAGAAATTGATGATGTTTACAATTTACACGTGCAACACAAACATCAAACTCCAAACACAAAATACAATGACTAAATACTCTAATATCCCCAATACCCCTGCTGATATGGATCATACTTTTATGCAGGATCGGCCCAAATCGGACCTATTCAGGAGAATCAGGAATTTCCCTATTTGCCCCCCAATTCTAATCTTGCCAACCCTGGACCTGATGACTTTCCCATGTTCTTCTTCCAGCATTGCTGAGAGATCATTAAAGGGAATCTTTGTGCGGCGGTTGAAGATTTCCAGGAGGGTAGGGCTCACTTAAGGGGGGGTCAACAAAACCCTCTTGGTTCTTATTCCCAAGAAGCAGGGCCCTATGCACTACAAGGACTTTCGCCCAATCTCTTTGCTGAACAACATCTATGAAATCATGTCCAAAGTTTTGGTGATTAGGCTGGAAAGGGTGATTGATGGTGTAACGGCCCAGGATACTTATGCCCATTAAAGCTCCATATCCAAGTCCGCCTCCCGCGATCGGACCGAAGCCTCGCAAGGGATAGCTCGTACACGTGTCCAGTGAGAATATAAAAGGCAACCACAACAAAATAAGACACAAGAAAGTACATGTGCTCATATCTGCATATAACAATCTCACAACTGTCCCAATACATTATTACATGTTCAATTAAAAAGTACAACTACCTGGGGCATACCCCGAGGGAGCACAAGCTCACACAACATAACTAACACTACTGCTGGTGGTACAAGTCTGCCACAACGCCTTCGCAAGTCATACCAACGGTAAGCCCTGAAAAGAACTGTAGGGGAGTGAGCCTCAACAAGTCACCGGCTCAATAGGGACCACCCAAAAACCGCACGTAAGTGACTTCAACCCTCAAAGGGTTTCACTGGTAACACCGATAGCCAAACCATATCATGCTCATAACAATACATGATTAACAACTAAACATAAACTTATCAGCTAATACAAACCTCAAAGGAAAGAGGAACAACATGACTAGTACAGCACTACTAGCCTGCCAAACAACTGAAGTGCCTAGACCACAAGCCTCACATGCAAACCATTGTCTAGGCTACAAGCGTCACAGGCGGACCTCAAACATACGGGTAATAGGACTGCTGACCAAGAGCTAGTCCATTATACCTCAAACCACGATATGTCAAAAGGCACACAGAAGGTAGCAGGATTGGCTACAGCAATGCCAATCTATCTCACACTAAAACCATAATCGGAAGTTTACCCGAAGAAGGGTAAAACACAACGAGTGGAAGGTCTCACCACACGACCTCCACGGAGCACATCTCCACCACACCACCTGAAAAGACTGGTACATAACGTACCACGAGAAACAGATACCCACGAGGGGTACAGACACCTACCACCACGAGGTACCACCACAAAACCTCAGTACAACTGTGCCTCCTACTAGGCACACCACAACGGGTTAGACCACAACCCACGAATCACTACACACATACCACAACCAGTGGTAAAGCACGAGTCGGAAAGGAACGACGCCACCACACGGGAACAGACTACTGGTTCATGACGCCAGTATCCAACCCGGACAACACAACACAAGAACTACCTCTCAGTCTCGCAGTCACGGATGAGAGGTCCAACTGCCGCTCCACAAACACAAACCAAAGAACAGTGGAGACCAACCAACACCACACCTGCAGACCACACAACTGCAAGCCCATGCCTGGCACCTTTAGGGACACTCTGGCCCAAGCTCCCTAAAGTGAGGCACTGAAAAACAGAACTAGTTGGGGACCAGTGTCGACTACTGGTGTCCGTACCCCCAACCACGAGCGCGCTACAAGCGACTAAACACAAACTCTCACAAGTCGCTGCCCCTATGCCGTCTTTCCCTCAGCCGGACGTACAGCTCAAACACAAAAGTGAGGGTGTCCAGGACAGACGACACAGACTTCAACGGTACACACAGTACCGGGACAAACCCCGAGCACAACAAACACACGTGCCTGGCTTACACAGAACCTGGGGTACTTGACTAGAGAGGCATTCCGGAATAGGCGCCGGACCACCATACTCGGCAAGCACACAAATCATAATACTTGCATAAATCATCTTTATTACAAACCACGGTGCATATGTGAGGAGTAGCTTGTCCCGGTCACCCTGTGACCTACAAGCTAACCTACACAGACACATACATAAACCACATTATCCGATAATAACTTGGCCTATCATTGGTCACCACGTGACCTCCATTGCCACATTAAACTCAACACACAATAACCACTTAATAACCACACTTATACTTTACAAAGTAACCATCTTAAATAATTTATAATAAACATTAAAGAACCTAGGCTAGGTTCACACCAAGGTTCGACGCATTGGGGAATCGGGGCGAATCAGGTTTTTCCTGATCCGCCACGATTCGCCAGAATCGGACCGATTTGATGGGAATCAGGCGAATCGGGTTTCTCCTGATTCGATCCGATTCGGCCGAATCGAACCGATTCGATCCGTTCCGACAAACCATAGTTCACACTGGAACCTCACTGCCCAGTCACCATAAACCAACCTTATAAACACCACTTAAACCGTGCACACCGTACATCAACCACGTAAACCACACATTCATAAAGTAAACAGCATGCCAACCACAAGGACAGTGAACTTAAAGAGCGCTACAGGTGCCAACGCACCACACACGCTACCCATGCACATAAGACTCCGATAATCGAATAATCGTACCATTTAAACCATGCACAACAGGACCTCTCGACTGAGGTCGCGACATGGGATAGTGTCGTCTTCAGAACGCGACACCCCGATATGTTGCGTTCAAGAACCTGAACGCGACGAGTCGGCCTGTCGCGTTCAGAACACGACAGGGGGCTCCGTCACCTTCACAGGCGAAAACCCTAATCCGGGATCCTCTCCCCGGATTCCCCCCACAAGCCATACAAACCATGCTTAATTTCCAATTTTCATACTTTAATGATTGCCCTAGCATGATATCTACTGTTTATAAAGCGATAAACAATCCAAACATGCATCATACGCGATCCACGCGACGAAACCAGGTGGGATCTCACTACCTTCACGAAGAACACGCAAACCAACCACGGCGCGGCGTCTCCCCCGCTCCATGCAATGTCCTCGCGGCGAGAGCGTGCCGAAAACCACTCCAAAACACCAAATCGCCTGAAATCCCCCGCAACAGCTCCTTCCTTGGCCGAGCAGATCTTGTGAAAGCTCTGTTTGGCCAAACCTGCTTAAAAACGCACTGCAGTTGAGAACGCAACGTAGTCCGGCGTTGCGACCTGAACGCGACGTAGGAGGTCGTCACCTTCTCAAGGTCGACGTTAGCAAGTCGCCCAACGCGCGACACGCGGCGTGCATGCAAACGAGGACCGCGTCTTGACGGCAACGGGAACGCGACCACCAGGGCCGTCACGTTCAGAACGCGACGCACACCTCTGTCGCGTTCACAAGTAAAAAACCTGTGAGCGCTTTGGGCCCAATCTGCCGGCCCACAAAGTCTCACCAACCACGAGAACACTTGAAACACAGGCTAATGGGCCACACACTGGCCACCAAACCCGCTAAACCAGGATCCGCGAAGATCCGAAAAGCGCGCGACGTTACAGATAGTGTGGTTGATGAGTTCCAGGGGGCATTTATTAAGGGAAGGCACATTCAAGATAATTTTCTGATGGCCCATAAACGCCTATTTGAGTGGAAGCAATTGAGAAGGGGCTTGTTGCTCAAGCTATTGAAAAAGCGTATGATAGAGTTAATTGGGGTTGTCTCCTTCGGGTCCTTTCTAGAATGGGTTTTCATCACAAATGGATTGGCTGGATTAAAGAATGCATATTATCCACCTCTTTTGCAGTGTTAATTAATGGTCGGTCTTCTCCTTCTTTTCCTTGAGGGAGAGGGCTTCAATAGGGTGTCCCCTTTTCTCCACTCCCCCTTGTACTATCTTTAGCAAGGTATGGTCCAAAGCTAAGAGGGAAAGGATAATCAAGGGTTTTCATGTGGGGCAGTCCTTGCTCCCTATCACGCACCTTCAACATGCTGATGATACTATTTTGTTTATCCCTGATGTGCAGCAACAGGTTGTGGACATGGAAGGCGGAATCAGCCAATATCAGATTGGCCCTTGCCGATTCCTGGGCCAATCCAATCCTTTTTTCCATGGTTGTGGATACCAAATTGATTTAGAGGTGGTACGGGAGATAACTGGATTAAAGGTTAATTACAACAAGTGTTTGATTGCGGGAATCAACATGAATGAGTTAGAAATTGAGAGAGCAACTACTCTACTTGGATGTCGGGTAGGTACGTTGCCTTTCTCCTACCTGGGGTCTTCCTCTTTCTCTCGGACCTCTACGTTGCAATGATTGGAAGGAGATTGTTCATAGATTTGAGAGGCAGACTGGCACGATGGAAGGCAAGGACTCTTTCTTTTGGTAGTTGTTTGGTACTTTGTAGAGTAGTCTTAGACAGTTTGCCCACTTACTTTGTATCCATCTTTAGAATTCCAAAGTTAGTAACAAATACTCTACAACCCATTCAAGCGAGGTTATACTGGCATGGTAATGGAAGGAAGGATTGAGGGTGGTATGATATCCCTTGGGGCAGGGTATGTCAACCTAAAGAGGCAAGGGGACTTGGAATCAGAAATATCAGATCTTTCAACATGGTCATTTTATGCAAGTGGTGGAGACTCGAGGCAGAGGAAAGGGGTATGCGACAGTTCATCGCTAAGCACAAGTACTATGGGTCTTCCAGAGTTTGAGACATGGTCTCCCCACCACTTTATAGATCCTTCCTAGTTTGAAAGGGGATTCTTCAGTGTTTGAACTTCGCCAAGGATAGTATCAGGATTTCTTTGGGTGATGGGCAAAAGTGCTCCTTCTGGAACAAGAGATGGTGTGGTGACTCCAAGCTGGCGGTATCATTCCCCGACTTATTTTCCATCTCTATTTTCTCGTCAGCCTCAGTTGCTTATTATTTTGAGGACAACCTTTCTGGTGGGACATGGATACCAACCTTTCGAAGGAACCTTTCTTTGGAAGAGACAAACCATCTTTTGCAGCTCTTTTCCTTCTTTATTCACTTCAGGTCAACTGCAACCAGGGAGGACTCATGGACATGGAGATGGGAGAAATCTGATTGTTTCTCAGTTAGGTCGGCATACCACATGCTTGTTGACAGGGGCCTTAGACATGAAGCGGCAGAACCAAATTTGGGCTCCCAAGAGCCCCCTCAAGGTGAATGTCTTCATTTGGAGGGTATCCCATGGGCAGTTGCCTACCTGTGATAAGCTTTCTCACTTCCTTCCAGATATCCCTACACTATGTTGTCTCTGCGGGGAAGATGTGGAGGAACTTGGATCATCTGTTCATATCTTGTTCTTACACTAAAGGACTTTGGGCTTTGATCGGGCACTGTATTCAGCTTCCCATTCCCAACTTTCAGGGGGCTCAACACCCCTTAGACGAATGGAATAGACGTTTCTTCATCGAGGGTGATCGGGTGGTGTGGTGAGCCTGGTGGCTCGTTTTGCATGCTACTCTTTGGGCTATTTGGAATGGAAGAAACAGTAGAATATTCCGGAGAGAGATGCAGTCAGAGGAAACAGTTTTTCATCTTATTAGGAGCAAAGTTCAATTGTGGGCTAAACATTTGGGAAAGATAGAGAGCCCCTACTCCCCCCTCTTTTTGTGTTTGGGAGTTGCGGTGTTATCTTTTTCTTGTGGGGGCAGCTACTTTTGTATAGAGGTTTTTGTTCTTTATACCTCTACACCTGTACATCCTTTTCTTGTATCAATATAATTTGTGGTACCATGCACATTTCAAAAAAAAAACTACACACAAAAGCGTGCCTGCATTCCTTGTCTATGAAAAGGCTATGGCGCATGTACACAATTTATATAGTGCTGGACATCTTCCCCCTTTCTAGCCACAATTATTAACTTGGATTAAGATGTGAAATACTGAAAATGAATAAGAGGCCATCTAACATTAAGTTGCCATCTGCATTGGTAACCAGAGACATCAAACACCACATGAAAAGCTTCACAAGATAAAATCTTATTTGGCCTCTAAAAGTTGGAATCATAAAGATTCTCTTCCAATTCAGAGTAGTACAGATAGGTTCTGCAAAAGTTTCCAAGTGAAAATGGGTTTAATAAACAAATGCAAACCTCCCGATCCATCAGCATATCCATAAGCCGTGTAATACCACGAGGAACGGACAATATAGCTTCTTGTAACCTGAGAAAAACAGGCTAAATGTGCTGAGAGCCTGAGCCAAGAAGAACGATCCCCAGACTAAGAAATCATAACAGGCAGATAATAAATGCACAGCGAATCTACACAATATCATACCTATTTGGAGAATTTGTAAGAAGAGCAGTGAGAAGTTGAAGTGTATAGTATCTAATGTAGAAGTCGTCCTCTGACTGCAAAATTCCAAAACTTACATAAGTTGAGAAATGCAAATAAATCCCAGAGTTTTTTTCCCCTTATTTTTGGTTTCCTGAAAGGAGAGGTCTGAAAACAAATGCTCACCAACAGGCTTAGAATAAGAGAAATGTTATCTGGTTCCCTAGACAGAAGGTCAGAGTTCATTGAAGCTGGTTGGACCTCATTCTTCACATGTGAAGTATCAATAGGTGTCATTGCACTAACAAGAGTTTCAAGGCCACCTCGCACCATTTCGACGTCATCTCGTTCCTCCTTTAACACACTCAACACAACAGGTAAACCTACATCAAATATACAAAACAAGCATGTAATGATACACAACAAATACTCTGAATATACAGATAAATTTTTGCAATGAAATTGAATATCCAGAAACAAGAATAAAAATAGTGGAAGTCTTGAACACTCACCCATTGCTCCAAATGCTAATTGAGCCTGACGGCTTTCTGCTACAAGTGACTGAAGCTCAGTTATAGCAGCGCGCCTATCATCTGCTAGTACTCCATTGCTAATACGGTCGAGAAGACGTTCAACATAGCTGAAGAAACAAACAACAACTTTTAATGGAAACAGAAGAGCAGACTTCTTAATAAATGCATTACTTGGTGACTAACTATCCTTCAAGCAGTGAAAGAAAATGGCACCAGTGCTCTAGTATGGCATGAATACTTTTTGGAAGACAACACAACAGGTCATATTCCATCAAAAGAAAAAGAGTACAGAAAAGTGACAGTGGAAGAACAACACAAACTCAAAAAGTACACAAAGGAAACAAAAAGAGAATACTAAAAGAAACCCACCAGATCAGAGCAAAGATACAGCAACTAACAAAATCGGGAAAGAAAAGAAACAGTCTTCTTTATTGAGGAAGGAGATGAGAAGTTCAGTCCATCAAAATTCAAACAGAATATTTGTTCTCTGTTTGATTCTCTCTCTTTCTCCCCAACACCCCCCCCCCCACAATGGACAAAGAATGAAAAAGCCCTGACACAAAATCAAGCAGTTTATGAATCCTAACATCATTATAATAACATCATTATAAATTACTGACTGAAGAATTTACAGATGTTGAACCACTCACCTCTTTGTGTCCCTAAGTTTTGGTGATAACTAAAATTATGAAAATATATATTTAATACTATTTTCCAAGTCAGTTTGTCAACAGGGAAAACAGGAAATTTCGTCGCTTAGAAGATCAGCATTGTGAGTATACTAAAAATCTTCCAAGTGTTGTTTCGATTGTCAATTATAACATGCCTATCAATTAGAAGAACTATATGTAAGTATCCTGAAAAACTTTTTAAATATCGCTTCTATTAGCAGTACAAGTTTGCTTCGATTACTAGTTGTAAACTGTGATTCGATTACGAGTTGAAGTATCGCTTCGATTATAACAACAAATCACTTCGATTACAAGTTCAAGTATCGTTTCGATTACAAGAACAATATCGCTTCGATTATAAGAACATCTCGCTTCGATTATCAGTTATAGAATGGCAATCGATTAGTAGTTCAACTCGTTCCAATTACTGCTTCGATTATCAGTTGAACTATGATCTAATCGATATATTGATTATTGAATCGATTAACAATATTATGTCATATCAATTATTGATTCGATTACTGGTGATTTACGAATCAATTATTGTTTCGATTATTGATATATTTTGAATCGATTATCACTTCGATTATTGGATCGATTATAGCATAAAGTCTATGCAATTATTGATCCGATTATCGATACATTTGTATCGATTAGTGATCCGATTATTGCCTATATTCCTATTGATTATGGATTTGATTATCAACATATTTTAATATCGATCAGAGCTTCAATTATCACGATTTTTATATCAATTAGCGCATTGATTAGTGACATATATAGCATTCCGCTTATCACTTAAAGTCATGATTCGATTAGCGATTATTTGACTGAGTACTTCTGAATATTATTAAATCCTAGCAATGTTTTCTCTCACTTATGTCATACTATAAATTGCATTTCTTTATTACAAATATGGAATGCGACTGAAATAGTTAAAATGTTCAAGTATTCTGTCTGCATGCCAAAATATAAATTTGCTTGAATAGTTTATTTCAAATTTATGATATACACCGTAGACTTGCTCTCTGAGCCAACTACATACACATTGTACCAACTTTTTGTCTGCCTATAGTACGTGCATGGGAATGACAAAAAGGCCATACCGGATAGTTGGACTCTTAGCTCAAGGATTGACTTGACGATATCTTTCTCTCTCTGTATATTGTGCATTTAATGCAGCAGGTATATGTTACGTATGGAGGAAGAACGTTGCACCATCTCAAGTGTACGTTAGACTCAAGACGTCAACGTTGAGAGACAAGAAGATGAGCAACAGATACTTCAATGGGTAAATTCAAATTGAAGTATAAAAGGAAACTAAAGGCGATGAAGAGTAGCACGAAAGCGCATGGTGACCAAGTGCAATCTCAGAGCGTCTCAAGCAATCAAGTGAAAAGCTTCCAAGCATTCCAGATCTCTCTCAAGCCACATTGTAGATCTTAGAGAAAGTAGTGAGCGTGAGAATTGTTGTCTCAAAACCAAGTTAGCGTTAGTCAGATAAGAGAAGAAGTAATCATACAAAGACACAAGGAATGGTCTTCTTCTTTTTTCTGAGGCAAGAAGGCAACCCACTACACTTTCTAGGTGAGTAACGACACGACACCCACTGTACAAACCTCAGCCATATGCTTCTTTTTCCGAGCTCAGAAACTAACTCACTGATATAAACCCAGCAGGTTCTCATTAGTACAGACCCTAGTGCGGTCACAAGACTCACAACACCCAGCACCCTTGTTGGTCTTCTCTTCCTGCAAGAAGATGAAAAACAGTCTTTCTTTAGAAAAGAAATGACGCCCTATCGAGACCAAGTTCAAGAAGTATGAATTTAATATCCTTGATCTGATCCTTGTTTTGACTATCGATTTGTTGTTGGATTGTTCATGGCATTCCATGTGTTTTACACTACTTTGGAAATCCCTACTGTAGAAGTAACAGCATTTCAAGAGTCATATTATTATTTTTCTAACTCAACATGGTTAGAACTTAGAACCATCCTTACAATCCTAGAGTGCACATCCCTGTACACACATATGATCATGCTAGTCACTGTGAGATTATCCAACCCCCCTGTTAAAAAGTGCCCTGGGCAACAACAGAATCCACCCTAGGAAGTTGGAACCTCCCAGAAAGCTGCTACAGATTGACTGGGATATCCATTTCTCATGAGCTCCAAGTTCAGAGAGGTTGTCCCATCCAACTTGCTGGAGCTGGTGTCAGTGCTACCATATCTGCCTTTGCCTAACACCTTAACCCATATATGCCTTTGTCTTCCCTGTTCTCTCCACCACTGGAGACCAGTGATTCCATAAACCCCACCAATTTCCTTTTGGCACGTATCATCTGCAGAAGGAACTATGTACCCACCTCCTCCCACACCCGCATCACTAACACTTTTCATCCTGTGGCTGTTAACCGGGGAAAGCAAAGATATCAGAGTTCCACTTCCACCCACTGAATTACAATCATCAAACACTACCCTGAAACCCTAAAAATGGACTCCACATCTTCAGGTTGGTCAAAGTTGGACCCAAGTTGACCGAAAAACAATGTGAAGTTGAATCACATCAAATAGATCCTACTTGTCAATAGCTGAGAACACAAACCCATCACAATCTCTCACATGACAAGGCCATAATTGTACCTGGTCCACTATATTGGTTCTTGTTTTATAAAGCCCAGCTTATCCACCTTCCATTAAAAATCATTTATCTGAAATTCTCTGAACCTTCACTGAACTTTGCTCGGTGTTATTGAACCAAAAACTGACTCAAAGCTTGAGTGGTGGAGAGAAACAAACTGGCAGAGGCATTGAGTGGATTATGAATATCGGGTACGGGAAGCAGTTTCCACCAACTCTGCGCAACCCCAACTCTTACAATGAACTCACTCAGAGTTGAACAAACATGTTCATTCTGTGAGGGCAAATGGGAGAAACCCAATGAGCAAGTTTTCTGGTACAAATGTACAATGCCATTCAGTTACTGAACTAACTAATCAACCCAAACTTAAATCACTGGGTGGAGAGGCCCAAAACTAATATAAGAATGTGGTTGCTGGTGAATACTACTTAGGATTAAAAACACAGCCTATCTTGCAGTCCATTTTGCCTTCCTTTGTATAGCTCATCCTAGACAGCCACCTGATGATGTTTAACCACCCAAGATATTAGATACCTTATCAACATCATTGATGAATTCCTCTAATGCCAATGTGGAGACCAAGCTAACAAGGATGGCTCTTTTAGCCACCAGCCACTCTTGATGGCTTTGTTGCTGAAGTGCTAATCAAGAAGTAATCAGAGTTTCAAATACCAGAATGATGTCAGGTATCAACCTGATTGGATCCAAATACCGGTTCATCTTAAATCACATTAATTCCAACCCATCACTGCCGAAATGAGAGTAATACTCACCTGCCAACAATCTTGAAACAGTATGATGATCTCAATTCCACTCCCGCAGCCAATGCTAGACCAATCTTTTTCTAAAATTTTCATTTTTGTTACCTTACAAATTTTTGGTAAGATAAGCCAATCCCCTCCAAAATGGGATTAGATACAGAGGACATTAATCTGATCCAACCACTGAAGTATCATTCCATCAATTCATGGAACTAGGTACTAACTCTGCTTTGTTGGGAACTTTAACACTTCATGCTAAAGCAAAAAGGCTAAACTCATGCACATCCAGATGGAATTGGGCATTAGATCTAAATATGCTCAAATGTAAATATATTTACATCAAAGTTAGACAGCACTTAGTTTCTGCTACAACTTTCGTAGTACTTGGTCACAATCCAAGAGTAATGAGCTAGAGCTGAATGGACAAGTTGGAAGACTATTGCACTTATTTACATGAAGGTGCAGTGTTTATCTGAGAGTGTGCTCTTTCAGCCAATGCACTGACAGCCAAACTCCCTCCTGACCTCTTTCCTTCAAACCTGCAAATTTCTAACATAGCATGGATAAATGTTCATCGTCTGATCCTTCCAAACTCCAAGATTGACAGCTGCCATAAGTGTCAAATGACTTTTGAAGTTGGTACAGGCCGGGGAGATTTTTGGTATGATCATTAATAGAGGAGATGAAGAGAGAACGGTGAAAGATTTTTTGGATGGCATCTCACAAAGGTGGTTATCATGAGAGGGAGGAAAGGAATGAGAAGAGAGAAAATGGACGATAGTATTACATCCAGCCTGATCTATCTGATTCTGCCATCCATGGTTTTTTATTTAAATATATATATATATAGTTAGTATATACAGATAAATGCTGTTGGTTTTTATGTTATTGACCTCTGTGTCCTTGGTTTTTGTGATGAGACCACTTGGACAACCTTAGGTAGTGACCTAAAAGCTTGTGCACTCAAGGCCACTGGGGATGCTTTGGGTCACCTTGTAGCCTTGATAACTATACATATATTATATAAAGACAAAGCAATACTTTTGAATTCCTTTTTGCTTGTTTTTTTCCATTCATATCCGCTTGCCAAAGAGTCCCCCCCCCCCCCACCAAAAATAAAAGAAGAAAGAAATATGTGGAAAGCGAATAGGTATATTAATGGGTAACATCATGGTTATCCTGATGATAAGGAACAGGCTTACTTACCAATATCTAGCAATTAAAAATTACTAATTTGACAGATTAATCAAGCATCTAAACTTCATAAGATCTCAGAAAGACAGCAAATTGTAGATGTTTATTCACCTGTCTTCACTTGAACCTGAATTCTCATTTCCAAAAACAAGTCCCCCAACACCCTGTATGTTCAACAACATAAGACAGTGTTACAATGAAGATCAACAGATTTCCAACTGCCATTCTAAAACGCTTGTACAAAGAAATCAATGGCTAAACAAAGAATAATGCGCTTGAGATGGATCTCAAGTTATGAACAACTCTGATTGATTTTTCGCTACAACATTTTTTGCATCATATATGTCAGAAACTGTTCAGATTGCACATGTAATAAGAGCAAAGTGAACCTTAGTGAAGCTGGGAATATAAGATATCTGCTTCGACGAGAAAAAAGCAAAAATAGGTATGCACAAAATTAAAGAGCAATACAGTACAGTCAAAGTGAACTATGGATCTTCTCATGAGATAATTTGAGAAAAAAATCCACAAAATTCAAACCCTAGAAGCAACAGAAGCGGCGAGCGAATGGAGCAAAGAGGCACCTGCGCCACCGCATTGAGATTTATCCGCCCGAACTTGAAATCCATGGCCTCACCCTCCCCTCAAAACGATTCAATTACTGATGGCTCTTTCCTCCGACTACACCCGATTGGTACCAGCTGTGGCAGTGGCGGCGACCACCTCCGCAACCCGAGACAATGCCAAATAAATGATCCGAGGAAGAAGACCGCGAGGCTTGCTGATCACCACCAAATCTCTTGGAAGAAGTGATCGCCGGCTGGGCAGAGCGTCTATGGAGTCGAGGCCGTCGCCGCAGTTCCCTCCGGCGTCGATCTCCTCCGCCCAAGGCGTCAGCGGTAAGACCCCGGGAGGAGGAGGACGAGGAGGAGAGACCGGCGTGGGTGGGGAACGAAGGGGACAAATCTGTAATAAGGGATTTTTGCTCAAAAACCATTGTTACAGGAAATTAGCAAATATACCATCTCTAAAATGATATTGTTTAAAAAACCATTATTAGAAACAAAACAAAACGATGCATATTTGCCTCCATAACTAACCACCATTAGAAAAAAAAATAGAATACACCACTTAAACTCTCTAACGCCCATTAAGTCAACAGTTTGTTGACAAAATACCCCACAAAAACCCCACTACTGAAGAGAGAGAGAGAGAGAGAGAGGTGGGGAAGGGAGGAGGTAGGTGCAGCGGGATCCCCTCCAGTCGATACGATTTTTTAATTATTTATTATTTAATATTCTAGATATTTTCTTTATTTAGTCATTTAATATCATTTATTAAAATATATTGTACGGACCAAAGTCTTTCGATGTAATATGTTTTGATTTGTACTTTTCGAGTTCGATTCTTGAGAGGGTTTATCTGATTTACATGTAATCCTCGAGATGTGTAGATTCGGAGTTTTTTCGATCAAGTGGGGTAAGGGCAATACGGGTACACAAAAAGTAAGAGTTGTCAAGTCCTGATTTTGGAGTTCACGAACACTAATCTCTGAGCCCACAAAACCACACGGGACGAGATTTTCTCGTTATAAAAAAAAATATTTTAATTTGTACTATATCAAAATAAATTTGTCACGACTAAGTTATCCGACTAAGATATCCGATCTAACCAACTTTACCTCTACCGCATTTCATGCAAGGTATAGGTGGAAAAAGAGATAGAGGGGCAAAGCCCTAAGAGAGGTGGGGGGGGGGGGGAAGACTAGAGGAACTTTATCATCACTATTGTCACCTACAACATTAGCATTGCAAATCTCAATGCCTTCTTCTCTAGCATCGATGGCATTAGATCGAGGACCTTTGGTGTGGGAGAAAAGTTTATTGCACTGCTTAAAGTGTAACTTTTCTATGTCAAATTATATTTTTGTTATCTCATTCGTCCATCTCATCATCCATTTTTAGAAGAAGTACATAATATATAATGAGGTGGACAAATAGAAAAATAGAAGTACAATTTAATATGACTAAATTATATTTTTGATAGTGCTGTGAGTCTTTCTCTTTGATGTGATCGCCGATATTATTGTTGCTACCGTTGGGGGCAGTATGGAAACATGGAGGAGGAGGAGATTTTAACATGTTTAAAGATTTTTTATTCTGTGGATTTTTTTAGTCAGGGGCAAATTAAGTTGACTTTTCTTACTATAAGTTAAACTTAACGGTAGTTAAATAGATCCCTAGTAACATTTTGCAAGGTCGCTATGACAAAATACCTAAAATTTCACTTCCAAAATGGCACTATCAGTTGAAATATATCACATTTGTAATTTTTCTTATAATAGTGATTTCTATAAGAAAAATCGCAATCTTTAAACCAATATTACTCGTGAAAAAAGATTGATCGGTTCAATGTGGTCCGATCCATCTTTGCATCCGGCGGACTCTAGTTCTTTGCTCATGCCTCGGAAGTTATTTCTAAATTGTTGCACGGTCATTCAAACGTTTTAAAATTTGAATAGGTAATATTGAAGACGATCCGATTTATTTGGACTGGTGGCCGATTTGGCAAGTTAGTGTTACTTCGAGAAGTGAGCGGATTTTGCAATATATATATATATATATATATATATATATATATATATATATATATATATATATATTACTAAAATATACTTTGATCCTGCTTATATAGAGCATTACGTGACACACACAAAATTCTTCATCTAAATCTAACTCTGTTTTTATCTCTCTTCCCTTCTCTTCCCTCCTCCACCTCTATATTCACAAACAAAACTCTTCATCTAAACTCAATTCTCCGTCTCTAAAAATAAATAAATAATATTAATTTATTTTAAAATAATATAAATATATGATTTAAAATAAATATTTATTCAAAATTAAAACATCTCATGGTACGCACATAAGACTATATTTTAATATTAAAATTAAGACTCAATCAAATATATATTTATTAAGAAATTAACTCTACATATTATATTTAAAAAAATCATTTTGATTATGTATCACAATTAAAATAAATATTTATATAAATGAGTACGATGCATGGATAAAGACGGGGATCTAATATCTACGTATATTACTAAAACATAATTTGATCCTGTCAAATTAGAGTGCCACGTGGAAAAACCTCCCAACAAAACCCACGATTCTCCATCTCTCTCTTATAAAAAAAACCTTTTTTATCCGAGTTTCTCTATCTTTTTCTCAATTTTAAAAAACCCTATTATCCAAGTAGAAATAAAAAATTTATCTGACAACTACTTCTCTCACTCTCTGGAGCCAACTCTCTTTTTCACTCTCTACCCTTCACGATCTCTCTCTCCTCGACACAAACCACCTATTACATAGACAATGTGAAGAAACCACCGATTACATATTTAGATAATAAGTTATATCATATTTTAAATTTTTGCTTACCTCATATTTTGTGTTTAGTTCATATTTAGATGTTCTTTTGATCATCTATTATATGTTTAAATCATAATTTATATACAAAATTAGATAGTACTTTACATATTTAGATCATAATTCAGATGATTGTATATTTAGTACACTTTATATGTTCATAATTTAACACTTTAGTTCACTAATTTTTAAGTTATCGCTAAAAAACCGCTCCACCATTTGTTTAACATATAAAGCTTAAAAATTTATTATTCATAAGATCTAACATTATTAATTTATAAAATACAATTAGTACTGTTGGAGAGTATTGTGGTTAGATGATGGAGAGTATAAATAGTATTTCTTTTTTATGTTAGAAACTAAATAATTAATATATATATATAATGTTATAAATGTAAAGCTTTAGTCCATGATTATGAATAATACCCATCTAGAGATAATATTACTCTAGCTAAGAAGAAGCGAATTAGAATTGAGAAAGATGAAAATTGTTACTGTAAGTGTAACATAGGTCGGCTATAGCTGAGGTGACCACCAAAATACTCCTGGTTGAAAAATGAGCCGAGGCAACCAAGCCGTTGGATCCAGTCCGAGACGCACTTGGCCGACGATTGACGTTGATTCCGAGCTCCCGAGCTGACTTGCAAAGTCCGCCGAGAGATCTCGGCGGAAAGACACTCTGACGCTCTTGTTAGTTGCTAGCCGAGAAGAATGACCTAATCTATGGGGTAGAACAATGTACCAGTGCCTGTGAAGTGTCTGCCTCTTCTATAGGGTTAGGATACCCATGTGACAGCTGGACGACCCCGTGAATCTCGTCGGAGATCTCCATGATTGTTGCCAAATCGTGATTGTAACTTGCATGCCAGATCATCGAGATCGTGGTCTTAATGGCCGTAATTATCGGGCGCATGATTCTCAGATGTCGCATTTAACAACTGCATCGGTAGTTACGCGAGCCGCGCTCCCAGAATCCCGCGGATATGCTGGAATCCAGGTCGGCTATATATGTCTGAGCTGAGAAAACCGTCCTCAACCGTCGTCCCGAGGAATAAGGAGGTAGATCTTGTTGATTTGAGTCATCGGATCAAGCGGCGCCAACATTTCGTCTGAGCCACAGAGGGACGTCGGCCCATACCCTCAATGAAGTCGGTCGGACTCGAAGATTCAGCCGACCTGTTGAGAACCCTCCGTAACAAAAAATGAAATTGATATTTGTGATAAATAAGTTTATAATTTTGACATTTAAATACTAGAAATACATAGTTCAAGTGAACATTTTATTAGCTATTTTTTGAAAAAAATAAATTTGTTTGACTCTCCATAATAGTTGTTAAAGATCTTTCATCAAATTGTTATATGCTTCTTTAAATAATCATACATATATTTATATATTAATTACGATAATTTTTTTTTCAAATCTGATAATATTCATACTTCATATGGGTAGAGATCTAATCTGTAAACTAATCTATGGAAGCGAAACTTTGTGTTTTCTGTCATCCTTTTACTCGAGCCAAAAAAACGGATTACTCGACCTTTTGCTGTTATATCTCCTGGCTTATATACGGGTAGATTTCATTGGTATATTAATAACGAGACCTACCATTACTTGTATCTACAGACACAAACTACCAAACATTTTTCTTAGACATCAAATATTTCTCTTCCTTCTTTTTCTCCCTTCTTACTAAACTTTTTTGACTCCACTTCCTTCCTTAGCAAGCCGTTAAAAACTCAAAAAATTAATTAGAAGTGTAACATGATTTAACATATACTGTAACAGGAGATAACATTTACTGTAATGAGTTACAGCTCTGTCAGATACTAGAAAATAAGTCAAATATCTTTTAGGAACTCCTAATTAATTTGCCCATCTCTATTTCCTCATTTCTTCTCTCTCCCCTTTATTCTTGTAAATTTCCCCCATCCCCCCCCCATTAAATGCTCACACTTTCACTAATTTGTCTCCCAACTCTCTCTCCTCCCACCGCAATATCTTCTTCTTCCGAGAAGAGAAACAGTTTTGTAACATCATTTGATAATTTTACTATTAAAATTGTGCCACATCAACAATTGACATAAAAAATTTAAAAACACCTCATAAATGATAAAGTTGTGATGCATTTTGATTAGTGTATTTTTTTAATGTGTTATCAAATTGTGTTACTAAACCATTTTCCTTCCGAGAAAGACTCCTTGTACACATGAGGTAGATATTCATTGGATAACTCTCATATAATATTTAGACTCACCTATCAGGTAACGATAGAAAAATTGCTTGTCATTAAGACGCTCTGAGTATCATGATATAGACACAAACACGAGTGATGGGCCCCGCCCAAGTGACAAAAACCCCACTCACATTGGACTTAGTTGCTTGAGTAACTAGCAAGTCTAGCATCACTTGTATCGATAGATTCCGCTATCATATGAAAGTAGATATTGGTGTAATTTTAAGGAAATTTTCTTCCAATCCACGTTGTTCATGAAAAGAATATGTACCACTTAACACACAATCATGCGTAAGAAAAAAACTTTCACTTATCTAGTAATTAAGAATAGAATGTGAAAATTGTAGTCATTTTGTCCCACCCCCCCCCCCCCCACCCCCCAAAAAATTTTTTTTTTGAAAGATAAATGTGTCATTTTTATTCCCTTTTGTTAAAATGGCTTAAAACACAGTTCGGATAAGCAAGAGAGCAGACCCGATTTACAGTGCTGATTTCAGCCCAGTTTGATATCTGGATAGGGCCGAGTAAGATAGCACAAATTGATTGATGACAAATAGGTGTGTGTACAAGGTATGCTTGCCACCCTTGTATAGGTATTCACAAGTATTATTTATTTGCCACCCTATATATGGTGATTCTTCATTGCACAGTTTGACATTATACTGTGTTAATTCTACAATTAAGAATCACCATATATAGGTGCATGTACAAGTATTATCTAATTTTCTTTCTCATGTATAGGTGTATAGGTGCTTCGAGAATCCGCATATTCACTTGAGAAATTTAAGAATATGACAAATGGAGCTATGGCTTATTAACGAACAGTGAGATTCAAGTGACTGCACACTTATGTTATGCCCCACAAAAAGGATAAAATGGACCTTTGACATTCATTTGTCCAGTTAGAGTATGCATGTCAGTACTTCCAAGAGCTTAGATGTTAGGATAAAAAAATTTCATGAGAAACCACATGATTTCTCCAAGAGATTCAATTCTTTCAACTTGGTGTGTCAAAAATTTCATTCATAGCTGTGAAATGGACCATTGAAGTAGGTAATAGACTAGTACTAAGAAAAGTGTAAATAGTTGGTGTTTTTTTTCCTTCACCATCACATATAAAGTGTATTATGAACAGGACCCGGTTGAAGTCGCAAGTGTAATAAAAGCTCAGTGCCAAAACGAGCTAAAATGGGCATGCTTAAATTAACCAGGTAAGGCCTCAAATAAGTTAATATGTATGATAAGGACACCCAAAAGTCCAGCCTCATCGCCAGCTAAAATCCATAAACAATAGTACAAGGGATGTTAACCGCCAAATTTGGCGGCATGAAAATGCAAGATTATCATATAGGGTAGCCAAGATCTAAATTGCTGAAAGAAGATACAAGATCTCACTTCTGAGAATGGCAAAAGGAAGCCATCCAATGAACCTTCAATTATCACTCATAGATGGATTTAGCAAACACGGCCATCTGAATACTGGGAATGCAGCAATTCTTTTTGAAGTATACATATACATGATCACAAAAGAAATGAAGACAATGAAAACTTTAAAGAAAGTTTTGAAAATGAGGATATACAACTTAAATGTTGCATTGGAAATACTAATCATCCAACATAAACAATCAAATATTTTCCTAGGAGGATTGTCAGCTGTAAAATGATCATTTATACTGTAAGATGATCTACCATATAAATGATCATCTTACAAGGCAGCTGAACGGCCAGAGAATGTTTTAGTCAATCCCAAACAGACATAGAAGACAGAACATTTACACATTAAGGGGGAGCAGATCTGAGAAGGTCCCTTCACTATTTGCTCCCCATATCTCAGCTCAGAAGTTGCCCTTTTGCCTGCTGACTACAACTCTGGATTCGCATTGTCCTACACGTTTGTCTCCATTGCCATTATCAGGGACCTCGGTGCCTCCGGAAACAGAGACAACCATGCTGCTGATCTGGGGGAATCATCCCTCCACCCTTTGAAGTGTCTATGGCCTCCAACATGGCCACCACCTCATCCATCTCAGGTCGTTTGTCAGGGTTTGCATCCCAACATTTCTTCATCACATTTGCCAGTGAGCTCGGACAACAGCGTGGTATCTCAGGCCTCAGATTCTGAAATTCAAGGAAGCCCCATGTTTTTAACTCAAAACGGACTCCATAGAATCAAGAAGGTACATATTAGAATCAATAAAATCTCATGTACCTGTCGAACAACTGCAGATGTGACCTCTGCGAAGCTGAGATCAGGGTATGGCATTTCACAGCAGTATATCTCCCATAAGCATATGCCAAAGCTATAGACATCACATTTTCTATTGTATGGGTTACCATTAAGAACCTGAGATTACATTTGGAAGTCATTCAAAGGAAAAGCAGGAAAAGAATAGAATTAAATCAACAGAATCAGCTATCTAATACGTACTTTAGAATAAAAAAAATGATGAGATGAGAAACTTTAATCGAAGACACTGATGTTGTTGCAAGTTGCAACATGTCTTAAAATAAAGAGCACAAATTTAATGAGATAAAGGAAATCAAGACAACAGCAACTAATCCCATGCAACTCTGAAAGTGCAGATTAACTGTTCCAGCCAACAGACCTGTGTTGACATAAGGTGTTAACATGGTTAGTAGCAGCATTGATCGGCTTAAGTGAGATGGTTGTATTGATGGTAATGATAATATTTAAAAAACAAGTATAACTCAAGGTGATCAGTTATATTCACGTCCTTGCAGCACCTTCAACAAATGAGCTGCTGGATCTACTCATTACGAATTTCGAAGGGGCAACAAACACATAACTAAATTTCGGATAGTTTATACCTACAAGGAAGATACAGACCCAGGTCTGTGGGTTGATTGACTCAGAGAATGAGAACTCTATATAGTCACTCTATGTAGCTCTCACGATCAAAACCCACAGGTTAAGCCTACAAATGAGTGACATGCAAGCACCTGGCCCATGGTTCCGTTGTTTGAATCAAAGTTCCAAGACTTTTGGTGACATCGACAATAATTGTTAGATTAGAATGATCTTGAGATATTCCTTTTGATTTATGAGAACATCATCCCTCCCACTCACCTCTTTTCCATCTTGGAGATAAGGAAAATAAGCAAGCATCAATTGCCAGAAAAATCTGCCAGACCACAGACAAAAAATAAAGAAAAGAAGCATGAATACTGCTTTTGATTATCATCTCATAGAATTGACAGTATCCTATAAATCCAACATTGTAGACGAAACGGTTGAATACTGCAACCCAGATGGCAAAAGTACAGTAGCCAAAAACATCACTACCTCAGCAATAACAATTTGACATTAAAGTTGCCAACAATAATATTACAGAATATTATGTGTCATGAGCCGACTCAAACTTTGTGAAATGCTGTGTACTTTGGTCTCAATTCATACTTCATATGGTTGTCCTTAAAAGGCATCTCACAAGTTATGAGTCCAAGTCCTATATATGTTACTCTACTTTTTCTCACTTTTTGGCATAGGACTAAACTGGTTCATTCCTATTTCAGTCCATGAACACAGTGGCAGCTCCATTCTGTGGCCTCTCCACACTGGCACACAAACCCCACAGCCACCCATCCAGGTTACTCTTTTCCTATAGTCCTCTCCTGCCAAACTCGCAGTTGGATCACTACATTATGAAAGGTAATAAGCACAAATTTCAGGGTTGTTTTTTTTTTTCTGTTGGTTGGGGGGGGGGGGGGGGGAATGAAGTATACCTCAGGTGCCATGTAACCAAGAGTTCCAGTTTCTCCAGTCATGTCATTGGGATTTTGAGCCTCAACACGAGCAACACCAAAGTCAGCAATTTTTACTGTTCTAGTCTTGTCCAAAAGCATATTTTCTGTCTTCACATCTCGATGAACAATCTTCTGAGAATGAAGATAGCTTAGCCTACAACGAAATGCACAAACATCTCATCAGAATGATCATGGATTTTGTATTCCTTTTTGGGCATAAAAGTGCTTGTAAGTGAAGCTTACCCTCTTGCAAGATCCAGAGAAATTTGGAGAACAACTTTGAAAGTCAGCTTCTTTCTCCGGTTCTTAATAAGGTACGTTTTTAGAGCACCCCCTGGAAGATACTCAACCACAACACAGCAAATATTACTTGGCATTCCAAGTTGACCGGTTTCAGTTTGAATCTTTAGATCTGTTGTGCCCATGATAGCACCTATAAACTGCAAAAAGGTTTCAAAAGGTGTCAAGCTCTCACTTAAGCAAATAAGAAAATGAAGATAACTGAGCATAGATGGACAGCAGGAAAGAAGGGGAATACATTTCCACACTGATCAGCAACCTCCCAAAAAAATGCATGGCAGGCACTCAACAGTGGGAAACTGATCAATCATAGAGGATGGATCTTCACAGAAAAATAGATCTTAGTTTCAGAAAGAAAAGTCAAAGTAGCTTACAAGACCAGGCAGAACATAATTCAAGAAAAATGAAATAGGCAACTCTCACATTACGGTCATTCAAAAAGCTTTAAAAATTGCACAAAAGCTATCCATTGACATGGGCTGGCTTTCTTGGCCATTATGCACCTTTATGGCCAGTTGATGAACAAATTACACCTTCTGACTGGATATAAATATGACTGTCTGAACAGCAGGGTCTATCTCATGCATCATGCACTTATTTACTGTTTAAGTGCAGGAAATTTTTATTAAGATTTTGCAAACACATTGCATATTCCAGCATAAAGAAACAACTGTAGAAAAATTTTATGGCCAGAAGTCAACATTAGAGCAGTAGTTGGTACCTTAGTTACATTAGGATGGTCAAGCTTATGCCACACAACAACTTCCTGGGTAAAGGCTGATCGAAGTGAAGCAATTTCAGCTTCTGTCCTGTTTCCTTCTTCACCCCAGTCAAGTAACTTGACTGAATAAAACAAGTATCAAGACTTAATAGATTTCAACAATAAAATTTTCTAATGAGATAGCTTCAGATAATTAAAAAGCAAGGTGAAGCATCAAGTTGAAAAGATGTACAAATACTACAAACACAAGCAATACATACACTCTTATTTTTGTGGTTGAAATTCAACAGGGATTGATGACTTCCGGAAACCAGGAGACTAGTAAATGGTAGATATTCAGAATTAACAAAAGTGTTAGGCATTAACATGCAGCCATAACCATTAAAAACTACAGGGTATACAAATAATGGCATTTGGTAAGCAGAGTCCAATGTCAACTAAAACTGCATTTCTGTGAAAGTTGAGAGAAATCAAAGTTTTATCACCAGAGAGATTCTAAAAAGTAAAAACAATCACCATACATTTCAGAATGGACAATCATCACTATGATGTGCAGAAATCAGTAGCTGAACTTGTAATACTTGCCAGTTTATTTACTAACTAAAGGAAAGCTACCAGAAGACAACAAAATAAATGAAAGGATGCATATTCTTTCATATCCAAAATATGCAGATACAAGGATGTGTCCAAGAGAATGTCCGATTCACCAAATAGTTGTGATCTCAAGGCCTGACAGCAGGATGCTTGCCCTGAGTCGAGAATATCAAGAATAATATGCTGTGGTATTTGATGCTCAGATCATCTCTTGTCAAACGACAACATGCCACCACAAATTGCTTATGATTCATCTAGCAGCTTATGAGAACTACCGTGAGTAAATATCAGCAACTAAGAACAACAAAAAGAACAGCTCAATTACACTTCTAAATAAATCGTTGTTGGATAATCCTGTATGAGTAAGGGACAAAACAGAAATCTGAGATGTTGGTGCCTTCTGCAGTCTCATCATTAGGATTTCAAGCTCGATGGCCAATGACCTTTGCACGACATCAAAGCTCATGGTTTATGTTCTTGGGCTATGCAACCCCTTGTTTACCATTGTTCACATGATAGAACTTAGGCTAGTCTGCACATGAGGGGTCTATTAAAATGCTCCTACATGCACATCAGGAGGTGTAACAGTTGTCCTGCACTAAGGGACACAAAAGAACACAGTACCCTCTCTATTCTCAGACTTAACACTTTGTTAGAAAGTCCAATTCCCTTAACATGACTGTGATTCTAACTCAAAAGATACTTCTCTAGATAACTAAAAGGTAGAAAAAAAATATTAGACAAAAAAAATCACAGGAACCTTCAGTTTCAGGCACGCAACTCCATTAAACACATCTAAGAACACAAGTTCACAGAGAAAACACTAGAACATCAAGTTCACATGCTCTATTGCATAAATATCTCCTGGCTTTTAAATATATGCCTATGTCTTTGTGAACATTCAACTTCATACTTTAGTTTTGCATGTCCTGCACCTGTCATTGGTATGTCATATATGATATATGTGCATAAACATGTCACAGCACAAAGAAGTAAGAGAAATCAATTTCTTAGGGCACTTTCACCTTAACAATAATGCACATAAGGCAATGTCCATGAAGCTCCTACAGCACTGAAAAACTTAAGCCTATGTTCAATTTCTTCCTAAGCTCAGCCCTCTGTTTCAGTACAACAGCCTAGCTAGGAAAGACTACGTTCCTGGTCTGTGGTCTGTGCATAGGCTCCTTTGCAATTGCATATGCCAAACTTTTAGACTCCACACATGAATTGCATGTTACCATTTTCTTGTCCATGCACACACCCAAACACCCACATGCACCATGCCTTGCAATCTCTTAAAAAGCTCTCAAGATCTCTTGAGAATCTCCGTCTCTCCAGCTTTCCAAGATCTGAAATGCCTGAAGCACATAGCATAAGACACACAAAGACCAAGTAACACTAACATGGTATGGCTATCATGTGATTGGATTGGCTAAATTGCTTTTCTCTCATCCAAGCTCAAGTCTTTGAAACCCCATTCCTTCCCTCATCTCCCCGTGAATGGGAGTTACGGCCGAAACATTTACGTTTCGGTTTCGGCCTTGACCAATCCGAAACCGGACTGGAACACTGTTCCAGTTCGTTAACTAAAAAAAAAAATTTAATGGTTTCAGGTGAAACCTGAAACCGTTTTGCCGGGTGCCAGCCCGAAACAGCCGAAAGTGGTCAAAACTGACTAATGCCTGCCTGATTCACTTCATATATATTATATATATAATATCTTTGTGTAATTTCATTTACTTTAGATATTACATGTAAATAAGGAAGTATCCTCATTTGAATCCAATAAAAATATTAAAAAAATCATATTTTTTACCAATAAGAAGTCGACTCTCTCATCTAAGAGGAAAATCGCGATTTTGATGATTTCATCGAAATGTTGACTTTCTGATCTATCATAATTTGACCTAACTAAAAATTTCATAATTCAAATAAATCACATGGAATACTGAAAATCCAAAGTCCGGTGAAATAAGTCAAACGTACACTTGACTTCTCCAATAGACTTACTCTCCATTTTGATGAAATCATCAAAATCATGATTTTCTTCTTAGATGTGAGAGTTGACTTTTTATGGATATAATTTTTTTGATATTTTTATTGGATTCAAATGAGATACTTCCTTATTTACATATAATATCTTAAGTAAATGAAACTACAAATATAAACATTTATTTAAATGATGTTCACGTAAGTAACCATGTCTCGAGGTGATGTTCAGGTAAACTGTAATTTTTCATTAATCCAATTTATCACTGATTTTGTTGATGTTTTGGTAATTTCTTGTAATTTTTCTGATTTTACCCTGTCTTTCCTGTATTTTTTAATGGGTTTTTGCAGATTTCAGTGGATTTCGGCTAAACCGAAACCATTTGAAACCGAAACTGAAACCGACACCGAAACTGAGTCTCCCATCCTTGCATCCCCCCACCCATCATAGTACTATGAACATTTGGAGATGCTACAGGTCGATGTTGCACTATGTATCATTGTCGACATGCCTCCGTTGACCAGACATAGACTTTTATCTGCAATCCAGAAAAGCAGAACAAGAAGAAGATGATGAAAAAGAAGAGAAGAAGGAGAATAGTAAGGAGGAGGGTCCCATGGTCAACCTACCAATTGTTCACTTGCAAGGTAAAAGCAGAGAGTTAGAGGGCATTCCCAATCTACCAAGATTATCTTGAGATCTCTCCAAGTTCCCTTATGTTCAACCCTTCTGAGAAAAGACGAAGATTCGAGCAACATTTGTTCACACCACACACACACACAGGTAGAGGATAAACTTTTGATGAGTAGTACAAGCAATCATTCAGATCATGGAAGTTTTTGGACAGTTTCAAGTTAAGTTTATGAGCTTTTGAATACAGTTCTTTACCAAATAAAAGGAATATATACCAGAAGGAGTAAAGATAGAAGAGAATATCACTATTCTCACGCAACCAATCAAACTGAACGTAAAACTCCAAGGCTTTAATGGTCACATGTATGGATGCTTGAAATATACCCACTTTCTACGAAAATGAGATACTCTTATTTAAGGGCTTATTTTCATTGATATCTCCCCTTGACTTGGCAGCTATGCTTTCAGAACCTTTTGCATACATCAACAATTGCTGAGGCAGATTAGATCTGATTTGAACCTGTATAAGATCAATTTGGAAAATGGAGAATGGCCAATCTCTTTAAACAAATAAAATAGTACACAAGGACTTCCTATAAAATAATTAATATTTTTACATGCTGAAAGTATCATAAAATACCTCTTCTTATGATTTTGTCTCAGATCCTAGATAATAGTTGCCATTTTCAATCTCAACACGCTGCTTGCATAAGTTGTCTCTTAGACTAAACATCCTTGATCCAAATTCCATTGGTCACCTCATGTCCTGAGATACCATATGTTTAATCAATCAATTCCCTCGAAGGTGTCCAAGCCTCTACCCTAGGTGCTGGATTGTAGTTTCTGGAACTGATCTGCCCCCCTCTTAGTATGCATTTAACATACAGTAGGAAGAGCCCAGTGCTCAGTTATTCAATAATTCCTATTATCTCTGATGCCCCAGAGATCTATTTTCTCATACCTTATGTTGATCAGAAAGATGAGAAAAGAAAAAAAAAGCAGAACTTTTTTTTTACTGACTCTTCAACCACCCATATGATAAAATTTTCTTTTATCCTTCCAAAATGTTTCATATTAAAACTATCTTTCCAATTTTGAAAGCCCTCTTCTGGTGGCCTCTCACAACCCCAGGGGATCACATGATCAACAGCTGCAATTAATTGGGCTGTCGGCGGAGATCACATGAAAGACAAGGAAAAGAAACCCCATCCAAAGAACAATAAATGCTATTCAAACCATCCCACTTGCCAATGTGACACTCACGGAACTTTCACATGATTTTAATCAAATGAGAAGCAACCGGTAACGAACCCATGACAGCCCTTAAAGCTTGGACGAAAGAGACCGCAGTAAAGGGTGTAAACTTACAAAAAAAAAAAAGAAACAGAAAGAAGTCGAAACCCCCCTCCCCAGAAAGATGAAAGATGAAAACGACGGAAATAAAGACGACAGATGAATATGAGCGAGAAAACTAAATCGACGCCAGAAAAAGAAAATGCAACTCACTTCCCCATGAAATATGCAAGAAGAAAGGCACCAGTAGATGCAACAAGTTGCCCAGGCATATGGTTTCCTTTTGGCGTTGTGGAAATCCAGGTCATGATCAGTTTTACGTGAAATGAACTTATGCAAAAACAAAATAGATGGAAGAACCCATAGAGGACGGAAGAATAAGGCTACGGGGCAGCATAAACAAATAAGTAAAGAAAGAACAAGGAACCAGGAAGAAACCCAAATGTCCAGCGAGAGGAGAAGCAGTTCAACCTTTTTGGTTCAAACAGGTTTTTGACATACTTCATAAAAACACGAGGATATGCAGAACCATGGAATAGAAAGCTTCCGCGCAGCAAAGCAAATGTGGTGTGCAGATGTGCATCTAAGGATCCAAGTTGCTCACCGGCGACGTCCTGGCCATCGTAGACACCGCGGTGGACGGTGCCGAAGGTACCCCGGGCGATCACCCCCTTCATGACCAGCCTGGAAGGGTCGATCTCCCAGTCCTCCCGAGCCCTGTTGGGCTCTCCCTCCTCCTTCTTGCTCTTCTCCATGGTCCAGGCCCTGCTCAGGTGCCGCTCCAGCTGCTCGTCCAGGCTCTTCAGATCTATCTGGTCCGCCCTCACGAACCCGCCACCAGCGCCACCGCCGCCTCCCCCCTCCATTTCTTCTCGGTATCACGCGTCCCCTCCTCCTTCCCCCTCTCCCTTGTTGGCCGCTTCACGGGAGAAGGGGGAAGGGTGTAGGCGATAAGCAACAGGCGGGTTGCGGAGGGTGCAGCACCGGCGCCACCAGTGCCACTGTCGCGGCGGCCACTACTGCTGCTGCGAGAGTGGGGGGTGTGCCGCCGGGTGGTGTGGGGTGGGGACTACTGTTCTATCTCTACCACCTCTTCCGCTGCTGTTGGTCTTCCGCTTGTTCCTCTCCCCTACATGCTACATGTGAGCACATGGGTTGCCCGACGTATGCTTCTGACTCACTTGGTCGCCCGCGGCACACCCCCCCCCCCCCCCCTTAAACTACTCCTCTCTCTCCTCTCTCTCTCTCTCTCTCTCTATCTGTCCACGTCTGTTTCCTCAGATAAACAACCGTCTATGACTCTATGCTAAGAAATCTCTTCATCTCTCTCTCTACTTCTCTCTTCTCTCCACGTCTCTTTCCGCAGATAAACAAACAAAGAAGATAGGAAATCTCTCTCTCTCTCTCTCACTCTCTCTCTACCTTCTCTGCTCTTCTCACATCTCTCTCTCTACCTTCTCTTCTCTTCTCTCTCTCTCTCCCCACATCTCTCTCTATCTCTCTGTACATGCATGTGATCTCTTTCTGCAGATAAACAAAATCCTATATTCTAGAAAATTTACAGGTAATCTGGCCATGAATGATCCCCATGATGGCCTATAAAGTAATACTGATGCATGATAAATTGATAATGTTGGATATCCCTTTGAATCTTCATATTTCTGGGTCATATTCCGATTGAGCATGGGGGATTAAAGATGCAATTTTTTCTGTATAATATGACATCCACCTTATATATATCTTCGAGAAAGATTTATTGTACTTGTATATTATATTTTAAGTACAATATGACTAGGTAATAATTCATGTGGCACCTCTCACATAAGGAGTGATAAAGTGACAATCAAATTATTAGATGCCATATAAACTTGTTATCTAGTCATATTACACTTAAGTGTAATATGAAAAGTGCAATAAACCTTTCTCTATATCTTCATGTGGACCAATCTTAATCCTCTCACACCCCACCCCTACTTGTTCTTTCCAAGTCCTCTCCTCCTGTTCATGTGCCACTGCAATACCATTAATTTCCTTCTTTTGATGTAGGAATTGAACCTTCAATATAATCAACCACTGCCCATGATTTGATATGAATATCTTTTTGTATCTGTTTCAAACATGGGAAGGGAAGGAGGAGTGGTTTTTTTACATGTTTCTAAATTCCAATGCCATATCAAAACATGGCCATGTCACATTTCCTTTTGTTGTAATGGGATGATTTGGATGAGCATATGTTATATTGTAGAGGTATATATAATTTAGTCTTATATTAGATTTAGTAAAAATAAGTGTGTATTCTTCTTGTATTTTAACAGGATTTTTTTTCATAAAAAATGATAAAATCTCAAATAAAAACAGTACCTCTTGAGGTGTAGGTTAAAATTTCATGTATCATCGCATCTATACAGTGAACGAATTAATTGAAAAGGAGATGCTGAAAATTGTTTGAAAGTTTTAATACTCTCTCTTTATTGCAAAACTTTACCTATTAATATTATTCAATTACCAAAACAAGGATTAGAGGGGAGATGGACTTCCACCGAGGGTTTTGAAATAATAATTTTTGTAAAAGGGACCCTATATATAGTATAATGCTATATAAACAGAAGAGAAGAAATTTATGTGGACAGTTGCCATAAAAAACACATTAAAATGTATTAACAAAGGAGTAATTTTGGACTTACGTTGATGCAATAGGATTGTCTTGACAATAAGGTTCCTAGTCGAGAGATTAAGAATGTTTTTAACTGTAGTTAGCTTCTAACTTGTGTTAAGTTTGCTTGTCTAACGATAGATTGTGGTGCTCGGTGGAAGCTAGAAATAATATTTTCTTGCACATATATCTTTGTTAAAAGTCTAATTACATGTTGCATGTATATTTCTGTTAGAAGTTAAACTACACAAAAATCTGTCATGCATGTACATCCTACCTCTCTCTTACATACTAAAAATATCTTGAGAGGCCTTCATCACGTGCCATGACAAAAGTGAAATATTTTGTTGAAGGACATCAAAAGCTAGAATATTTTAAAGATTTTTTACATATTTACTTTTGTTAGAAGTCTAATGTATAAAAAAATTATCTTATATTTACATTTGTATATATATCTTTTTACATATTAAATTATCTTGAGAGACTCGAAGACTCATTGTAACCAACCATGACAAAAATAAGACGTCTTGTTGACAAACACTTGTGGTGGTACATCTTTAACAAAAAATATATAAAACAACTTCAATATTTGTACAAAATATGATAAGTGCTATGGTGCGGAGGAGTCTCTTAGTACGGCCCCACCGTAATAAAGCATGGGTCTTTGGATTCAAATTTAAGATCTGTCTTGATAACTAGTACTCGAGCATCGAGCGTTTGAGCACCAAATACTAAAACATCGAGCACCCGAATACTGATTGTCAAAACAGTCTTTTAATTTGAATCTAAAGACCTGTGCTGTGTTACGACAAAATCGTACTAAAAGACCATGCCGTATCATAACATTCTCTCTCTATATATATACATCTCTCCCTCCCTCATCTCACTATCAAAGAGAAGGGAGGGAGAGAGAGAGAGAGGTGAAGGCCTAGTCCACTATATTAGCCTTATCCTAGAGAGAGAGAGGTGGGAGGAGGAGGTTGGAGAGGGAGAGAGAGAGAGTGGGGGAGACCGCACTGGAAGAGAAGAAGAGAGAGAGAAGAGAGGGTGTCAAAACGACATTTCCCCCTTTGGCAACAATGGTAGAAAGAGTCTATGCCATTAGATTAGACTCGTTCTTGATAGAGAGAGAGAGAGAGAGAGAGTAGATTAATTGTAGCGATGAACACTAGAGAGATAAAAGTAAGGTGTTTTAGGATATTTCACATAAAAAATAACTTTTCATACATATTTGTTGATGTTTTTTGTCAATTCCATTATGGTTATAGTAAGATCTCTCAAAGATATTTTTAATATACAAGAAGAGTATAAATATGAAATAAATTTTCATACAATTAGACTTCTATCAAGGTTTTATATGCAAAAAAGGTCTAAAAAATATTCCAACCATTAATATTGGTCAACAGAATATTTCACTTCCTTCACAACACATGACAACAAGATCTCTCATATTTTTAGTACATAAAAGGGTATAAATGCATGATAATTTTTCACGCAATTAAATTTCTAACACAATATATATATACATATATATATATATGCAAAAAACTCTATATTTTATTGGTGAGGTTACATACATTAGAAATACATTTAACAATGGCACTTCTACAATTAAACACTTAAAAACCATTTCTATCAAAAAAATCCCTGACAATAATAAAGTTCCTTATTACAATGATCACTCCCGAAACAAACAGCCTTTGATCAATGACTAGGTTTCCACACATGAACCATAGATCGATAAAGAGGGTTCTCATATCGGATTCTTCTGACCCGTCAGTCGACCATTAAGTATTTCTCTTTTGAAATAGTACTACAGTGTCTTGCATGGTAAACCACTTCCCTGAGTTGTTCTTGTGGGTATTACCATCTTGTCCGTTAATGCGAATATGTGCATCTATGAAGCATCGGTTAGCCTTAATCACCCAAAGGTGTACATCTAAGTACGGTCCTTTAGAGGACCTCGATTGGGTCGATCGATTAGAACTCTTACTTAAAAGTAGGAGGTTCCGAGTTCGATTCTTGGGGGGACTTACTTGATTTACATACAATTCTCGAAGTGTGTAAATTCGAGATTTTTTTGGTCAAGTGGAGTAAGGACAATACGGATATACGAAAAGTAGGAGCTGTCAAGTCCTGATCTTGGAATTCACGAACATCAATTCCTCAGCCCACAAAATCACACGGGGCGAAATTTTCTCGTTATCAAAAAAAAAAAAAAGTATGGTCCTTTAATGTTGAATATCTGATAGAACTCTTACACATAATGGTATCTGCGTTCACGTACATGATATTCACAAAAAAGAAATGAGCATCGATGGTCTGTCTCCCCACATCACTGCCATGTTCCTCTTAACATAATTGATGAGTCACAGAATCTAAAAGAGTATTGTTGGTATGTAGTATGTACCTAAAAGATACGCAAGGTATTTCATTAAAAACATCAAAATATTCTCTAACAGTCACTAAAATAATAGGTGGAGACGGTGGGTTACAACAAAGTTGACGGTGCAAAGTTACTCCGGAGCATGATTGCTAATGAATTGGGTTAAGGCCGGATTTAAGGGAGTCCGATTTAGATATGACTCATCAATATAAAAATTTAAGTCTAGTACAAACTGTTGTAAAAATAATATGGAATAGGACACAATCATGGCAAATATCGGATACATATATGTGCATGCAGAACCATAGTAAGCAGGTATATGGAAATAGTTTAAATCACAACAACCAAAAGATTAAATACATGAGATAGATTATAGTAAAGAATATGCTCAAATTAGGCAGAAACGAATGTAGTAGAAGCACCTCTAAGGAGACTCCCCTTAGAGAAGATATCGTCTCCACAAGAATAATATGTCGGGTAAGACAATCTCCTCCCAGGATACGACTACCACCACGATATTAGAAATCGCACTTATCCTAATCTCGTAAACAATGCTATACTAAACCTAATCCTCGTCTACAATAAGGGAAAAAGGGGAACAGATGTAGTGCACCGGACACCGGCGAAACATGACAGTGCAGCTGAATTGGGATGTAGCGGCGCTGTCGGGGAAGGCGCAATCGGCGGGATGTAGACACTGACGTTTCCGACAGAGCGAGAGAGAGGGCGACAGGACGGCGAGCGATTCCTCCTTGCAAGAGTCGATAAGACGCTTAGTGTGTCGGGTAACCGTGATTAGGAAACCTAATAACTATATCAAGTGCCTAATGCTCGCGCAGACTAGGGCTATTCATAATACGGCCCAAACCGTAAAACTGAACCGAACCGACCGATTCGGTTCGGTTTCATGGGCCAAGTGGTTCAGTTCGATTTCAGGCTAGGAAATCGAAATGAACCGAATATAGATATATAATTATATAAATAATAAAATTTTACAAAAAAATGGTAGCGCAGTGGAGGGCGGTGTTACACGCCATTTGCGCGCGACCAGAAAAGGGATGGTTTTGTTTTTTGTTTTTTCAACGCCAGAAAAATGTCAGAAAAACATTAGAAAAATGCCAAAAGATTGGATTTCGGTTTGAACCGAACCGAACGGTTCGGTTCGCCGAATGAATTCGGTTCGGTTCGGTTTCCTCCAAAAATAGAGAAAACCGAACCGAACCGTGTACACCCCTAGCGCAAACCAAAATAATGGGTCGGTTCATAGAACGGGCCTAAAACAGCTCTAAACTCTCCAAGAAAGGCCCAAAACACAAAAAGAAGAAGTAAAAATGTGTCAAGTCAAGCCAGTTGGACCGCACGATATGGTCTAACATAACCCCACCATTATCCATAAGACATAGTCTCATGGACTCTAGGGGTTATGAAGTCCTTAACCTCTTAGGGGTATCCCATGTGGGACTAAAGACTCCACACATAAGGACAAACTAGCACAACTTTTGATGCATTTTTTACTTTATCAACTTTGAGTTTTACCTTTCTTTTATATTGCCCCTTAACACCCCGTATACCCAACACAAACTCGAGTTATTTCGGGTCTGGCCAACACTTTCACAAAAATATAAAACTCAACTAAGATCTGGCTCGGTTCAAATATTTAAATAAAAAATTAAATTAATAATAAAAATAATATAAATATATATAATATCACTCAATTAAATAGAATTTTAATGTTATTTACTCAATTTGTTTAAAAAGAGTTTTTAACTTTTAACTAAGTAAAATAACATAATTTTAACTAAGTAAAAGTTAAGATTAAAAAAAAAAGAACAAGTCGGGTTGGTTCGTTGAGCCGAATTCAAAATCTAAGTTCGACCCATAGACCTAGTCGGATTAGATTTTTAACCCAACTAAAAATCTAAAAACCGAAAAGAGTCTTACGACTCAGACTCAAAATCAAGACAAATCCGTCGACCTATTAAATCGGCCTTATCCATTGACAGCCCTGCTCTGGAGTTTCCACTTCCCAACTAGATAAATCATACTGTGGGGACTTAGCCGTGCCTAATTCCTATTAATATGGTACGGATTGAAGTGTACTATATCAATATATTTGGATCTAATAAATATAATTTAAATAATAATAATAAATAAATAAAAATTAAAAAGAGGATTAGATTGACCGTGCTCAGGACTCATCTTCTTCCTCATAAGGTACGTCTAGTGCGTCAGAACGAACTATGATTTTTAATAATATAAAATTTCAATTAATTATATTTATTAATATATTTGACAAAAAAACTCCCAAAGGGGTAAAAAAAAAAATGAAAAAGGAACACCCACCTTTCCTTTTCAAGGGACCGGCGTAGGGGAAGAAAAAGATACGTACATATACGTAGTACAGTCACTTTTGTCTACCCGCTCGACACTACCAACCCTAACGCCCGGACAAAGCGCGAGGCAACTGGATGTCCGCGGCCGCGACCGCCGGGACATTAAATGAGTGCCAGCTTTTGGCATCGGGCAGCGCAGGTGGCCTTGCCGGCGCAAGTACGAGCAGCATCCACGGGCTCGTACCACCACCTCCCCCCGGGCCCGGGGCTTCTGGCAGTCCCCGTTGCCATCGTCCTCGTCCCCACACGGCGGCGTACGTACGTTTCCGTGTGTACCCCCCCCTCCTCTTCTCCACGCCCCCACCTTCCGTGGTTCTCGGTACGCAACGCGCAAGCCGAGGTGGGGTCCGGGCATGGCCGCCAACCGGCAGCCTTGGCTCGCTGGCGGACGACGACGGCGGCCCCCATGCGCCGGAGGGGACACCGAGCCGAGACATGCAAGGACGGGACCCCCCCCCCCCCCCCCCCCCCCCCCCGCCCGCCCGCGGCCCACCCTCCCCTCTCAGAGCCGTCGTTGGAGGCGGGGCCTTTCCCCAGTGACAGAGACCGCACGGGTCCCGGCGCCCGCCCATTAACACCCCCAACAACGCCGTTCTTTCTTTCTTTTCTCTGAGATGTACTTTTTGGATGGGGTTGAGATTATTGAACCATCAGCGGGGGTCATTCGCCGTTTATTCATTGGCTGGAGATTGTTGAGATGTTCCAACAAGTACTTCAAAAAGAACTGTATTTGGAAATTATATTTTAGATAAATTAATTAGCAGATAAGTTTTTATTGTAACATAATTTTTTAACGTATATTATAACAAATTGATAACACTAATTGTAATAAATTACAATTCTGTTAGAAACTAACAAATAAGTCAAAAATCAGATAGAGATTCTTAATTGATTTACTCTTATATTTTCTTATGTGTTTTTTATTTTTATTAGATGTGCACAATGTATCTCTAATATTGGCCAATGAAAAATTTAAAATACATTAAAATATATATATAATTCTTAGACACAATAAACTTTTCTCATGCTTCAATCATGTCATCCCTCGGTAATGAAGTGTGAATGACGTTTAGAGTTCACGTTGAATGTGTTCCCTGGTGAGACATTCTCTGAACTCCGGCTTTTAAGCATCATCTAATCTATGTTTATGTTTTCTCTAAACACGTTCTCCTTCTTTTCGCGATCCAAAACTCATTTCTATCTTGCATCGTAAATTGGGTCCTTAATGTTTATAATTAGAAAAAAAATTTACTTCACTAATTACACTTTTTATATATTTTTTTGACTTTTTTTATTAGATAGACACAATATACTCTAATATAATGACCAATAAAAAATCAAAGTACATGACAAAGTACAATTTATAAAGAGAAAAACTTAGCACTTAAAGAAGTGGAGTAAATACAATCCACGTAAGATTACAACTCATGTGGCACCTTGTTGGACGCCACGTGATTTTTTTTTTTGAAATCTAACTTTTTTATTTTGGAGCCCAACTCTTTTATTTTGAAACCTAACTTTTTATTTTGAAACTTAACTTGCCTTCTGTTTTAGAGCAAAACTATTTTTTAGAACTTTTCTTTTTAGAAATCTAACATTCTATTTTGAAACTCAACCCTTCTATTTTGGAATCCAAATTTTTTATTTTGAAGCCCAACTTACTTTTTATTTTAGAGCCAAACTATTTTTTAAGTTCCAAAATAAAAAGTTAAACTCCAAAATAAAAAATTAACCTACAAAATAAAAGAGTTGGACTCCAAAATAGAAAGACTAAATTTCAAAAAAAAAAAAAATAGCACCTAACAAGACACCACATAAATTACAATCCTACGTAAATTACATTTAATACACTTCATCAAATGTAATAAAACTTTCAAATGCAATAAATAGAGCAACAAAGATTTGCAACACTGTACCGTCACGTTGCTCCCTGCCAGCTAACATGGTTAGATGGACATAGTTAAATGCAAATCGTATAAAATTTTTACCATACTTTACTATATTTTGCGATAGTTTAGGCTAAACAGAATTACTTCATATATTATCTATTATCCACCTCAGCGACATAGAACACCGCAGACCAGCCTTCCTGACTTGTATCGACACAAAAGAAAGTTTGAGAGAAATGGTTTGTATCCGAGTTGAAATGCTCAGTGGGTGCGCGAGGATCCCACATACGCCGTACAAGTGTGAGAGATTCTAACATCCGATCTATCAAGTCACAGCATTGGCTCTCCATTTTGGCTTATTACCCGGTCGGCCGGGTACAAACATTTCTCAAATTTTAGACAGTTCTACATCCATGTCATATGCCCAAGTTGCAATCAAGGGGCCATCGGCTTTCATCCGACCAAAACGTTTGAATGGCTACATGGTAAATGCATGCACACCATAAGCCCGGAAGGGAACAACTGAACATGGGATGAAACCGACGTGGACAGATTAGAAAGACGTGGACAGATTAGAAAATAAATGAAAGAAATACAAATCATTAAAGAAGCCTTGAGGAAGCTAAGTCTGACTTTGTGTTCATGAGATGGTCTTACAGAAAGGTCAAACTAGATTACAAATACTCGACTACCTTGAAACTTTTCAAACTTGTACTCGGAATATTGCATCTTTTGTCATGAATGGAAAGAATGGTGGAAACCTCCTAGACTTGCATCACTCGTGTTCTACGTAAATCCCTGTCACTTGCCAATCAATTCGTTGGGTTATAAAACAATACTTGAGGTAGTCCTCTGCTGTATTCCCATAGTTGAATTGTTGAATATGCCGTCGACATAAATAACATTAGGTTCTGTGTAATCATAGTTGTCAAGGCGGACGCCTAGGCGCCGAATAAGCACTAAGGCGCTTCCTTAGCCACTTCAAAACAACCCGCCTTTTTAAGAGTGAAAAAGGCGCTCCAAGGCGTCACTAAAGCGGCCAAGGCGTGTGCCTGGGCACGCCTAGACTTGTTAGGGGTTGGTTTTCAGATATCTGATTCGGCCCGTGGTAACTTTGTCGGGGGCCGAGTCCAACCTGATTTCAGGAAACATCTTATTTACCTGAATATCATTTAAGTAAATGTCAGTATTTGTAGTTTCATTTATTTAAGATATTATATGTAAATAAAAAAAATATCTCTATTTAAATTTAATAAAAATATCAAAAAAATAATATCACTTATCAATAAAAAATCAACTATCCCATCTACGAAAAAAATTACGATTTTGATGATTCCATCAAAATAACGTCTTTCTAATCCCTCATAATTTGACTTAATTAAAAATTTCATAATTCAAATAAATAGCATAGAATATTAAAAATTTAAAATCCTGTGAAAATAATCAAACATACATATGACTTCTCCAAAAAAATCCACTCTCCTGTTGACAACACTTAATCTACTTAAGACCTCACAAGATTTGGTCAAACTTAAATTATCATCACTCAAATTCACGAGAATTGTCGTTTTCTAATTTCTTTTCAAATTTTAGACATATTTGTGAGATTATGTAATAGACTCATTTAATTTTTACTTGTTTTAAGTGTGTTAAAATATTACACTTTTAATTTTTATTTAACATATTTACATGTATGTGTATTTACTGATTTGTTTTAAAAATTAAAAATTAATTTTCTAATGATAGGATGATATTTGCACTTCTTGTTCTTATTTAGTGTGCTTATTTATTTAAAAATATCAATTAAGATATTTTATGACTTTATGATATATAATGTGAGTTTGTTTACTTATAATTTAAATTTTGTTGCTTTCATATAATTTTGACCTTTTTGTTGTGACATTTTATTTTTTTACAATTTTTTTTTGTGATACATAACTATTATCTATATTTCTCAAATTTATGTATTATTTTAATAATATGTCTTTATCTTTATGTCTGTCATATTATGATATTTTTATTAAATTTTCAACATCATATATATTTTTAGAGACATAAATATCATACAAGAGAGACACTTGAAAATAACTCATACTTGACTTTGTCTTAAACGCCTAGGCACCGCTTAGACGAGTGCCTAAGCGCTTAGGCCATCCGAGACCCCGTCTACGCCTTGACGCCTCGACAACTATGTATGTAATCCAGATTACTGGACAAAACTGAGTGGATGATCAACTCTGATGGCTGCATAAATGAGTGTCCATCTAAATTAACTCACATGCAGCTGCACATTTAGGCAAATGTTTACTACACTTACTGCACTAGACGCCACGGGGGTTGGTGGACAGCGGCGGGCGGATAACAGCGGCCGGCAACAACAATTGGCAAGTGGCGATCAATAGCGGGTTCAGAAATACAATCTTTAAATTTAAAAAATATTGACTTGATTTTTAATAATAACTTAAACTCATAAATAGTGATCTTAAGTTCCAAGATGGTTCTTGGACTCAAATAGTGATTTTTAGGCCATAAAACGGTGACTTTGAAGCCTACCCGTCCGCCGTTGTCTGCCAGCTCATGTGGCGTGCAACATGGCGGGGCTGCTGCCATGCCATGACTTTGCAGCAAGTGCAGTAAATCATTCTCACACATTTAATATCCTCTTCTATAAATTAAAACGAATTTTGATTCTTCTACACCAATGAAAACTCTGATGCAACCATTCAGAAAACATAAATGAATGTCCTTGACACTAAACACTGCAAGATACTTACAATGCCGCAAGAGACCTGTTTTTCCCCCCTTCATTTTAAGCCTGGATTAGCTCAAGGTCCCAGGATGCTAAAAGATAACACCACAATAAAAATTATGGTGGTCAGAAAATATATTTCAGGCATTTAAACAAATGTCTATCACCTATCAAAAATGGAAGGGGATTTTATGTCTATCAGTTAGCCAGAAACAAAACATCCAAAGGGCATCCGATCTCAATCAGCTACCAGAAAAACTAATATTTACCCATTGGAAATTTAGAGAGACCATACGTCTCACAAAAAGCATAAACACACAAAACTCAAGATTTAAAACAAATATTTTTCATGTTCTCCAATGTTGGAGAAAACAATTAGGAAACTTTAATTTTATACCGCTGGCCAAAACTTTTCAGCAGTCAGGATGAGGAAATGTCGAAAAAGAGCAAGCACGAATTCAGATACTCAGTTACTCCTTTACTTGGCTTTTTTTTTTTCTCCCCTGCTATAGAGGCGTTGCAAATCCTGTGATAAGACCGAAAGAAATGTCAAATATCTTTGAAAGTCGGAATATCACTTCAACAAAGTAGATGAATGGTTAGCAGCTGTATATTATATGTAGAAGTGCAGTGCCAGTAAAATAAATAAAAAAAAAAAACAACTTTTGATTATTGCATCTAGGGATAACATGTCACTGGACTGTTCACGGGTTGGTTTGGTCCAATTCAGTCAGTTTTTGAGACAACCTGAACTGGCCTGAAATTCGGTAGCAACCAGAACCCACTACTTACATGATCCGAAATGAACCGAACCGAAGATGACCCCACCCTTGATGCTACTCCAGGGCTCAGCCAATTAGTGGGAGAAGAAAAAGAGAATAGAGGTGGGGGGGGGGTCCTATAGGAGAAGAGAAAGAGAACAGAGGCGGGGGCGTGTGGTGGGGGGCTGCTATAGAAGAAAAGAAAGAGAACGGAGATAGGGGGTGGTGAAGTGGGGCATATATGGCCATGGTCATCACCGGGCCATGCTCACATGTCCATCATGTGGATCTCCAGGGCTGTCAGCTGTGCATCTCCAGGGGAAGATGACAGCACCAACATCTCCAAGGCTGTTGGTTTTGGTTGGGTTCTCAGAAGGGAAGGTGGCCACTTGTCGAGGGGGAGAGGGGCCACTCATTGGAGGGAAGGGGGCACTGCTCAGAAGGGCGGGGAGAGACTCACCTGTCCCCATGTTGATGAGATCTGATTGCGGGAGGAGAGAACAGCGGCCGCCATACCAAGGCCAAGGGATGCGTACTTTTTCTCTTTAAAGGGAGAATTGGGGAGATTTATATATTGTTTTCTCAGTTTGGGTCGGGTTCCCAAATCCCAACTGAGAAAACCAAACCAACCCATACCAAATCCATTCGGTTCGCTTCTGGTCAGTAACCCGGATTCCAAAACCTTTGAACTAACCTGAACCGAGAATTTTTGGCTTGGGTCAGTTTGGGGACCCAAAATATGAACACCCCTACATGTCAGTTGCAGTTCAAGTTTAAACAGTCTGTACCTTCTCTTAAACCCTTAGCCTCAGTTTGGTAATAGGTTAGACTAAAGTTAACTCAGAGTTAACTCAAGAAGTAGTTTGGAAAGGTTACAAAGTTAACTCAAGTGGGTTAGATTAAAAGTGAGTTAAATGTGAGTTAACTCACAATTTTCCAACCCACCTCCAATTTTCCAACCCACCTCTGGAGGTGGGTTGGAGTTAATCCATTGAGTTAACTATCTTTTTGCTCTCATGGTACACAACATTAATTGTTACTTTTTCTTTTCCCAACATAGGTTAACTCACTTTTTCTTACTAAAATATATTTGGGAAAAATAAATTAACTCACTATAGTCAAATGAGTTAACTCAGATGCAAACAAAGTAAAAGTGAGTTAAAAATGAGTTAACTTTAGCTCTGGGTTAAAGTTAATTTTAACCCAACCCATTACCAAACTGAGGCCTAGGAATCACAAGAACATTGGTCAGAAGGGAGATAAAGTTTATAGACATTTGTGTTTTCTTCTCCCTTTCAAGAAAAAAGTTAGTAAAACTTTCAAGATTGTGAGTATGGCTCCTAGGTGGTCAGGTTGGGGCCTTTGGATGATAACTGGATATCATGAGTTCAATTTCGGGCCAGAGGGGTGAACTGGGAGCCTGCAGGGCCACATGCTCCCTGTGGTAGGATTCCAGGCTGGGTTTGACCTTCGAGCTCTCCTTAGCACTCGACCATCGAGCTCTCCTTAGCACTCCACAACTCCGTGCCCACTGCCCATGGTTGCAGCTGGGGATGGGGGCTGAGTTAGTAAGACGCTGAAGTGGAGTTTGACCTTGAAAATTGAGAGAAACAAAACTTTCATCACTGTGTTGTGTACTTTCTCTTTTAAGGCTATTCTCTGATCAAAGGGGGAATAATGCTAAGGCCCAGTGCACAAGCATTCCCTATCATCCTTTCATTAATGGGCCAAGGGACAAAGGATGAGTTTTCTACCATAGAGATAGGATAATCTGCCCGGAATCATGGAAGTTATAGTAACCATTCGACCTGGTGAATGATTCCCATGCCTCATAATCACATGAATGGGTTACATAATGCCACCAGTCCTATGATTCAAACAGAAGAAGGGGAAGCAGATGGCGAAATTGGTCTTATATAGGACACATTTGAATCCTATTTCATCATTCTATGGTGAAGGACTGCCCTAGATCCATTGCCAAAACAAAATGCATAAATGGTCAATTGTCACTGTCACATGATCTAATTTAGTGAAACATGGCCATTTCCATGGCAGATAAGGATAACTTGGACAATAGGAAGAAATATGTAACTTGCATCATGAGTTGAATTATTATTGTTTTTTTCCTCTGTCCCTGTGAATTCAACATAATCCATCCAGTTTGTCATTGTTGGACATCTAAATCCACAACAAGAGAGAATTTTATGGAAGTTTTGACTTTCAGTTAATATGCTGAAAGAAGGAAAGGCTTTTTGCAATAGTTTTGACATTGCATAGATGGAGCATGGCTTCCCAGGTGCAATAGATATTACAGATTTTGCTTCATAGAAATGAAGATCACCGTTCGAATGAAGGATGTATTCCCTCAGTGCATAACTCATGAACTTGATTGTATATGCACGATTCCGATACATTATGGGGTCTAACAGAGAGAATTTACTTCAAGTGAATCATCTATATTTGGACTTCTGACTTCTGCAACTAACATTACAGATGCTTTTGAATTGTTTCTTTCATACTTTCACCATTTGTCAACATACTTTTGGTTAGTCTTTCAATCACTCAATCAAGGAAATCTTTTTTGTCTACGTGGTGTGACAAGTGATCATCCCTAAATATTGTGAGCGCACAAGACACCTCTTCCAGAAGTTGATGATTTGCATAGGAGAGAGAAACGTTCACTCCAACATCAACAAGTAGTTTCTTAACACAAGAAGGCCATCTAGTTAAGGAAAATCTGAAGGATGACAAGGCTAAGCACAGCCAACTAGGGTCTCATAAAGTCACGTACTTGTTTTGCAAGACCATCCTATCATTCACTAGTTCCCCATAACTTGGCTTGATCTCTCTAGCGACCTATGTTCCAGAGTGATCGTCTTATAGACAAGCTTCAGGGCTCTCTTTAACTCTTCATTGCAGCAAAACTGCATTTTGTTTACTCCAGCTGTTTCATCAACCACTGAGGCGATCCTGCCAACCAGTCTGTGACAACAAAAGAAACAACTACTGTGGTGAACGTCCAAATTGTGATTCAAGAAAGCACAGGACACGACTTACACAGCTTTTATGGCTCCCGTCGTCAAGAGACTAGAAGGACTATAGCATGCCATCACTGCCGATAGTTCCAACTTCCAAGATTTTGCATTGCAAGTGACGTGCATCAACAAGAATAAGCCAGAGTGTCGAGTTCAGAAGCATGGTCTGACTGGTGAGCCCCAGCTCCACCCACCTCTAGTGCACCCAACAATTGTAGATTATCACCTTTGCAAAAGGGCAAAACAAGTTGTGTTCTTCCAACAAGCCATCCCTCTCAAGCAAACGGATCAAATGGCTACTTATATATAATTAAAGGTTTTAAATAAACTAATGAAATGTGTCAACCCAACCAACATACTCAACGTCCAGCAACCAGAACCAGAAACAAAGACACTTAGCAGAAAGCAGAACTATGCATCAAGCAAGGAAAATAGACAGACAACGGGAATATCTAGACACATGAGTTTTCAGCACGTAGAACGGCAGAAGTACCTTCCGAGAGCCAAGCCCAGCTCCCGGGCTTCAGAGAAAGCATAGAGGTAAGTAGAGAAGAAGCGGTCACGCTGTGCAGCGGCATCAAGGAACAAACACAGCCCAGCTCCACCGGCATTCTATGGGGGGAGACACAAAGGATTGAAAAGAGAACAAGGAGTAAGAAATCACAAAACCCAGAGAACTGAAGGAAAGGTTAAACTCTAAAACTTCAAGAAACGACAACAGCAAAGCCCAACTATAAATTCGAAAAGAAGAACCGACATCTATGGAAAGATTGCGCAGAAAGCAAGGGAAGGGAAAACCTAGAGAAGCTCGAGGAAAGCCTGCGCCTGGAAAGAGACCGCGCAAAGGCGGCAGGAGCAGGAGCGGACAAGGTGGATCTGGGCCCGCCGGCGAGTAGTCTCGCCGGGGAAGAGAAGGAGCTCGCTAGGGCTCGACGAGCACAGCCGCCCGTCGCCATTCCCAACTCTTTGTCTTCCTCCCCTTCCTCGCAGCGGCGGCAGGGCGGCGAGTTGGGATTTCAAGACACTGCTTTGCTTGCAATCCGCTCCAAAGTCTTTGTTTCGTGGTTCACTTAAAAGGAAATATCCAAGAAATTATCACAAATACTCAAATAGGCAAATACTTTGTTAAAAAGTAAATAACCACTTTTCATGGCAAAAAATAAATATTTTTTTACTTGGGATTCTTTAAAGATTTGATTTAGTTAATTTGAATAAATGGAGTCAAAACTTGAATGATATTCTAAACTTATCTACTAAATTTGTTGAATTTAAATATACCTATAGTCATCTGTATTTGGTGAACAAGCTGGTTTAAAAGTCATTGGTGCTGATTTTTTTTTTTCATGTAGTTGGCTGGTCTGATTTGATCTTAAGGGCAAAGTGCCTCCAAACCAAATGAACTATAGAGAAAGGTTTAGTGTACTTTCTTATTACACTTAAGTATAATATGACTAGACACTAATTACATATGACACTCCTCACATAAGGAGTGATAAAGTGACAACTCAATTATTAGATATCATATGGATTTAGTGCCTAGTCATATTGCACTTAAGTACAATAAAAAAGTACACTAAATCTTTCTCATGAATCATATATACTTTTAACATTTTTTATTGCACAATAATTGGAGGTTTGGGAAACATGTCTTAAGTCATCTTGACGACTTTTATGGATTACTTCGGTTGTGATAATAAGATTTGAAGGAAAAAGAGAAAGGTTTATTAGAAGGATAGGAGTTAACAAGGTGATCGTTCTTCGGTATGGTATGCACCACCGTTACTCTTTTCACATATTTGTTGTAGATGTTACTTTTAAAGCATTGTTGAGGTCATTAACTTAAGGGTTTGTTTAGTTGTTTTTAAAATATATTTATAAGGATTTTTTTTTTCAAAAATTAACTTTTACAAAAAAATTAAAAACATAATTATCCATTTGGTACTCATGTAAATGTTTTCACTGAAAAGATTTTCTAATATTTATTTCTCAGTAAAATATTTGTTAGGAATTATTTTCACATGTTTATTTATGTGTAAAAATGCTAAATATCAGTCATACATACACAAATTATGTATATAGATAAAATATAATTTCAATCAAATTATAAAAAATGGTACAAACATAAATTTACATTTGCCAAGGTCCCTTAGGCACCGCCAAATGGGGAATTGTCTTCCTCATCTCGATGGCCTTCCCTGTGCGGCGGCGGAGAAACCCTAGCCAATCTCCACCCACCCCCTCTCTCCTAAACCATGATCTCCTCCTCCTCTGTGCCCATTGATGGTGTGCAAGACCCAGGAGATCGTCGTCGCCCGGGTCAAGACCCTGGAGCTCCTCCGCTCCGATGACACCGGCCGCATCCAGACCCTCCACTCCGTCGAGGTCTTCCGCGCCATCTGCTCCCTCGCACAGTTCCGCCTCACATGGTCTAAGAAGGACTATCTCGTCGTCGGCTCCGACTCTGGCCACTTCGTCATTCTCGAGAACAACCCCGCCATCGACCGCTTCGACAAGGTCCAACAAGAGACCTTCGGCAAGTCCGGGTGCCGCCGCATCGTCCCAGGACAGTACCTGGCCGTTGATCCCAAGGGGCGCGCCGTCATGGTTGCCGCTTGCGAGAAGCAGAAGCTCGTTTACATCCTCAACCGTGATGCCACCGCCCGCCTCACTATCTCCTCCCCGCTCGAGGCCCACAAGAGCCATGTCATCTGCTACTCCGTCGTCAGGGTCGACTGCGGCTTTGACCGTAATACCCTAAAATTTTATTTATTGAAAAACCATGAGTAACAAAGTTATTAGACTTAAGCATTAGCCATAAATTGAAAAAATGATATTTGTGTATAATTAATGGTAACGAACGTTACCCCAGTGTCGTGCATAGAAATACGCGCTCTCACAGGGCGACACTGAAAAACGACAACGAAATAAAAATCTGAGAACACCATAATTTTTAGAAAAATGTGGAGAAGTCAAAAATATAATTATCTGAATTTTTCGACGTACAGATTTTGAGATTAAGTCGACGCGACCATTTTTCGGGTGAATTTTCACCTACTATAAAATAAAATCTAAAAATTAAACTAAAATCACTACAATTTGTAAAACCATCACATTAGGTTATGGTTGAAATTTGAACTCCAATGGTCACCATTTGGATGGGTATGCATAGTGATCATTAGGCGAGTTGATTTATGGGACAATTACGGTAAGTATTTTCTGGGATTTATCTGCTTAGTTACGTGTAAGGCTCTTAAAGAGCCACCACACTTGGGAAATGGTTATAATTACTACTGTATGCGTGTAGCCATGGTAAATATGCATGGGCTACGTGTTAAAACATGGGTAAAAGAATTCTTACCAAGACATGTTAGCCGCCAACGTGTTGTTGTGCATGGAGATTTCTGGGGTTATAAATACACCTCAAGAATCCTTCGTATCTATCTTTCTGAACCCTTCTACTGTTATGCTGCTGCTATTGCGTTGGGTGATCTCATGTTAGGAGGTGGTTTGAGTGCTAAACCTTGTGCAGAAGCAGCTTTGGTGTGAACTGCTGTCTCTTTCTTTCGTGCAACTAGTTCCTGTTCAAGTTTTTACTGGAACTATTACTAAGGAGCAGCTGTGAAATCATATTGGAGGTTATTGCTGCTGCAATAACAAGCTCCACTTGCTCGATCCTTCACTTACAGTCATTTCTTCTTCTTGGTTAAGCTAGGTAGGATTCAATTCCTAACTCTCTTCCTTTCCACCCTTGAATTAATTGTTTAAAGTGAAGCTTACCTTGTATCTGTTACTCTGTAGTTCTGAGAGTATGTTCATGATAGAACTATATTCTCCATCATGTTTTAGTTAGTTTTTAATCCATGAAAGTCACAGTTTGTTCCTTTTTTCTTCAACTTGATCAAAAAATCTGAAGTTATATCAAGTCTTTTGTGTAGTGTAGGCAGAACCATGATGGATCTTTCTTCTTTGTGAAATTGAAATATTGAAAGATTATGGAAGTTTTAAATGAGTAAACTTGATAAGTGTTTAGTGGAAAAAGAGTAGAGAGTCTAAGAGAAAGACTTTCCATTCCATTTTCCTTGAACTTTCCTTTCAATTTGTCTTCTTGAAAGATCAACCATATGAACCACATTTAATGTCTTTATCTTTCATTCTCTTGTCATGATAGCTTCATGTTTGAGGCTACGACTATGTTTGGATTAAGTTCTAAGCATGTTAGGAATGATAGAAGAGTTTCTTAGTATCATTTATAGTTGGTTTAGAACCATTTCTGAAAGTTTGCACAAGACCTGTCGACAGATGAACTCCTTGCTGTCGATAGGAACCTATTTCCAGAAACCAGAAAACCATCACTGTGTGTTGCTGTCGACAGGCCCATAGCTTGCTGTCGACAGGAACACACAGAACTGAAATTTCAGTTCTGGAAACCAGCCCCTGTCGACAGCAAGCTCTTGCCTGTCGACAGGTGCTGACAGTATCATGTTTCCAGCACTTGTTTTGCTTCGTTTCTTGTTGTAAATCTTACCCAATTATTCCAACCAATGGACCACTTAAATTTTGTGGTTTTTACCACCTAAACACCTACAAGAATCAGTCATGTTACTTTTCTTCCACCATGAACCATTCCTTCAAAGTTTCGAACAAGATTGTTCTTGTGAGATTCTCAAATTCTGAAATTAGTAAAGAAACAGAGTTCCTTAATTATTGTGTGTGAACCTTGAGTAAATCCTTGTGTACCTTGATTCATTACAAGGATGAGTGTGTGATGATGACACTTTGTGAGTCTTGGGACTCATTCGAGAAATATGCCTAGCAAATAAAGGGCTGGTTCAGTCCTGGGGGGAGCGCCTGAATTCGTCAGTGGCCGCGCGGGGACGATGAGAATTTCTGGATGTTGGCATGCATCAATTTATATTTGATTAGTCATCATATCATGCTTGTGAATGTGAGATTGTCAAATTCTGAATTTAAGTATCTTCCTGAATCTTGCTTCTAAAGCATTCATGTTCAATACGTATTATTAAGTTGACCTGCTTACTTGTCATCTTGAACACTCCATGTCATAAATCTAAACTTATTCTTACCCTGGTCATATACATTTGAATCCTCTTGTTTAAAAAGAGTTGAGTCCTACTAGGCTAGTTAGCTCATTCAATTTAACATTTTCAGGTGAACAAGACAGAGATATTGCTTAAGGGGGGGGGGGGGGGGGGGGGGGGGGGATTGTGTGCCGAGCGGACAACCCAATGCCAAGCAATGTTATCAGTTTTTGTTTCCTTTGTAGATGTAAATAAGAATGTAGTAAAGATACAATCTACTTTTGCTTGCTCCTCATTTAGACTAAAATGGGGAGTATTGTGTAATAACTTCCGCGAATCTAGTTGATTATGAGTAAACCTTATGTTACTTATCATGTTTAAAATCTGTTATATTCGGTAAATGGAATTTTACTCGGACGTGACATTGACAACCCTGTCTTCGCTGTCGAAAGGAAGATCGATAAGGAGAGGGAACACCAACCTGGCCGACAAATGTAGTGGTCCTCCTCCTCCTGTTGTTGCTGTTGCTCCAGTCCACGCGACATTAGGGCAGAGTTTCGGGAGCAGGGTGGCCGGATGAAAAGAAACCCAGGGGAAAATGGCATACGGGCTCTCACGTTGGATGCCAAAATCCCCCAATTTTAAGGATAACATTTTCGTGGAGCAACTTTTCAAGAGTGCCAAACAACCGATTTCTATAGTTTTTCTAGAAAATGTTTTCTTGGGTGGGATTTTACACCCAACCAAATAGACTCGCTTTTGACAAATTTTGGCCCATTACTTGGACGGGCAGAGATTATCCTCGAAGGCGGCCCATTATTTGATGGACCCTTCATACAGTTTATGACAAATAATGAGAGCAACTTTGAGCTCGCTGAGTTGCTTGGCTGTGTTGTCCGACTCAGACACAAAAAATTAAGTCCCACAACACAACACTATTCTGTGGACTCGGCTCTTTGTAAGTGGGTTGGATAACACGGCCGAACAACTCGTCAGTTAACCATCTTTTCCCGACAAATAATAAATCTCTCTTTCTCTTTCGTAGCCATGCCGGGCAATCTATCTCAGTTGGTTGTTTAGTTACTAAAATATGCTTTTAAAATATTGCAGTCAAATCAAGAGGAAATCTCAATGTAATTTGAGTGACCCAAAAATTTTTGAATTCTTTTTATATTTTCATTGTCTATTGAAATACGTTTCAGTTCATAAAACATTACTATCAACTCAGACGGTAGAATTAGAAATATGCCTGATGAGGCCAGCTTCATTCTTGTGGCATTGATGGGCCAATCTCAAGAGATCTGAAGTCCGAGCTCAGATATTGTTGTGCTTTGTACTCAGGGAAACAAACGTATTCCTATGATCGAAAACAATTCGACCTGAAATAGTGAGGTCAACTTCGTCCTAGTGACATTGATGGGTCGACCTCAAGAGGGCACAATTCCAAGTTCAAGTGCTGTTATGCTTTGTTTTAAGAGAGCAAACGTCATGCCTCTGGCTAAGGGCGATCTGACCTAGATAATCAATTAGAAGAAGGTATTTTCGGAGCCGATCATTTGATGGTCAAGTTAACCTCACTCGATTCGAGGAGAGGGACAGAGTTAGGACGAGGATTGAGAAAAGGTGGAGTTAGATTGGGCATGAATCTAGGGCTGTCAATGGGTCGGGCCCGGACTGGACTTAGATGAGCTCGGCCCAGGCCGACTCATCAATATGAAAGTCCAAGCCCGAGCAATGTCAGGCCGGGCTAAGCCGGGCCCAATATTTTTACAAAATTGTAAAACCCGACTAAAGCTTGATCCGGCCCGAATACTTAAATAAAAATTAAATTAATAATAAAAATAATATATTTAATAATTTAAAACTTATAATCTCATTCAATTAAGTAGAATTTTGATGTTCCTTATTTAATTTGTTTGAAAAGAGAGTTTTTAACTTTTAAATAAGTAAAATAACATAATTTTAACTAAGTAAAATTTAAGATTTGAAAAGAAAAAAGAAAAAGAGAACGGGTCGGGTCGGCCCATTGGGCCGAACTCAAAGTCTGAGTTCGGCCCATGGGGTTAGTCGGGCTGGGCTTTAGGCCCTACTAAAAACTGATGGGCCGAAAAGAGTCTTGCGGCCCGGGCCGGCCCGGCCCATTGACAGCCCTACATGAATCACCATATATCCTCTCTCCTTTCCCTGCACCTATTGAACTTCTTTTAAAAACAGCTAAGTGGAAGAGAGAGAGGTGACATCCGTTATAGAACTAAAATCTCTTTGGGTGCCCTTCTCCTTTTTCTTCTTCTGGGAGCCATGTTGGGCCGAGCCCATTGGACTTCTTGGGCCTGGGAAGGGGCCTACTAATGCCAGACATTTTAGATGTCATCTTTATGCATATCAAACCGCCCGATGCACTAAATAATGTTGGCTTCAAGAATTCTCAGTAATAGCTCTCAGATCCAACGTCCAAGATATGACTCTCAGAATTCATTTCGATGTTAACAATTATAACCTTAATCAATACTTGCAGACACTTACGAATCTCATTAAACTTTACACTATTAACCGTTCGAAACATAAGCTGGAGAGACATTAGGCAATTCATCACATTGTGGTGATTCTAGATACGGCAATTCGTTTACAAGCGCTAGCAAAACACAGTTTATACTAGAAGCTGGGCGTGCGATCCCATTTTATTTGCAAGGACTGAACTATGCCTTTCTCTCTCCCTCACTCCTCACATTTTCTCTCCGCGCAAGAAGAATTTAGAGGTACTGGGGAGCTATTTGGCCTTCTTTAACAATGTAGTTCTGAGGGAGGAAGTCCTTCCCCTTGAAATAGCAGTCCAGCATCTCCTTCACTCCAGCTGCATACCTCAGCTGCACCATTTCAACAGAACAGATTTAGCACACAAAGCGAGACCGACGCCAAATACAGACCTAGCTCTTCTCTATTCATGTGCAAATGGAAGCAAAGGAAGGATTTTTACCTGGGCATCGATGGTGGTTCCTGAAATATGAGGGGTCATGGCATGGTTCGGCATGTATCTCCAAGGGTGATCCTTTGGGGCTGGTTGTGGATACCACACATCTCCACTGTAGCCTGCACGTGGAGAAAGAATTGAACATCAAATACTAGACAGCATGATCTTCGATCATTAGATGAGCAGTGATAGAAAGCATGGAAAGCAGGATCGGATCGGATCCCTGAATCGGCCAGGATCGATCCCGATTCGAATCAGGCCGATTCTGGCCAGAATCGGCTGGATCGATCAAGATTGGCCATGGCCGATCCAATCTAGAATCAGCCGATCCCGATTCTGCCTTCCATGATATAAAGTCTTGAAGTTCGCAATCTCTCTTTGTTTTTTCCCCCCCCCCCCCTAGTGAGTGATCAAGGTACCAGCAATGTGCCCACTAGCACAAGCATCTGCCACGGCTTGAGTGTCCATAATAGCTCCACGGGCATTGTTCACAATAAGAACTCCTTTCTTCAGCTTGGCAATCTTCTCTTTGTCAAACATTCCCCTGATAACATCTGAATGATTAGCCAACATGTATATGTATCCAGGTTGCGCGAAGATCTCGGCATAAACTTATTCAACAAAGTACCCCATGATTGATGTCATGTATCTCGATGCAACATAGTGAGGTTATTGAAAACAACGAGTTAGTGATATCTGTAAATATTAAATCGGTGAGCATGGAGTGTGACGATGATACATGTAAAGGAAAAAATATCTATACATGGGTTGCACAGCAACCCCATACCTGGTTTTTTCAGTAAGAGGCATGTTAATGACAACAATGTCACACTTGGGAAGCATGGTATCCAGATCTGCCTCAAACTTTGCTCCTGTCTGTGCCTCCAACTCCGGCTCCATCTTCAGCCGATCATGATAAAGAAGATTACAGTTGAAGGGCTTCAAGCGTTGGAGTAAAAGCTTTCCAATGCGGCCTGCACCAACAGTGCCAACTGTCTTCCCCTCAAGATCATAGGCTCTGTAAGAAATACCAGCAACGTTCCACTCCCCCTTGATGACCTGATGGTAACCAGGTACGAAGTTGCGAACCAGAACGAGAATCCTCATGAGCTCATCCTCTGCAACTGAAACCACATTGCTTCCAGTGACCTCAGCAACAGTCAATCCAGCAGCAGCTGCTGCCTTCAGGTCTATGTGATCCGAACCAATCCCAGCAGTGAGAAGCAGCTGCAAGTTTTTGGCCTTCTTGATCCTTTCAGCGCTAACATAAGCCGGGTGGAATGGCGTGCTTATCAGGACATGCATGTCTTCAATATGTTTCTCAAGCTCTGTGCAGAAGACATAAAAAGTAAGGCAAAGCATGGATTTCCACATCTCTATGCACTACAAGAATTTAAGACAAAATTTAAAAGTTTATAGTTAAGCCCACCACCACAAGGTTTCTTTTGCACAAGGGGTTTGAACCTCATGGAATCTGCCATACCTCGGATCACAAGAAATTAGCCACTGCATCTACAGTATGCAATCTAATAGAGCATACAATGAAATGCCCAGATAACCATAAACCACAGCTTATCCATACACAGTAATGCATGCTACATCTAGGCTAAAATCATGAAGGATGTAGCATGTGGGACACAGAAATATGACATTCAACACCCCTTTCCACCCAAAAACTTTTAAAACTCCCAGATGAAACCATGTTGCATCAATCAAGATGTAGCTACTTCAAGAAAAAAAAGATCCAGTCAAAGGAAAGATTATTCTATGGGCATGCACATAAGCCAGCTTGAAATTCTGCAATAACCACAAAGTTGCGCACGCGTTGCTTCTAATCACTACAAAAATATTTCAGTTATCTTGGAACATGAACTTTGGATGCTTTCAAGCATACTAACCACAGCTGGGGCCTTCCTTGTCGTCGGTGACGATATACTGATGACCTTGTGCTTCTAGCCATTCCCCTATTCCCAAGCCCCTCTCTGCGCATCCCACAAAGTTGGGATTCTTTGATGCATATTCATTAGCCTTGTAGAAGACACCAACAATCTTCTTGCTGCCAGGAGTAGCCTGCAAGGTTGACAGAGAAGAGCACAAATTCTTGTAAGAAAGCCAAGGCAGACAAAGTCCATGTTATTAAGCAGAACATGAGTACTTTAAGCTCCAAGAACTGCTATACTGAAGACGAGGCAGAGACAAAATTGGATCGGAAATCTTCCCTATTAAGGAATATAAGTCAAGGCAAAAATAGTAAAATATTTCCCATTCAGTTCTTCATACAAGTTAAAAAGGGAAGAACTTGAACTCGTATATCCGACTAAACGACAACAGAGTCGTGTTATTCCTTTCTGTTGTTAACCTTCCAACAATATACATCAGAGACTCCAGAAAAAAAAAACAAAAAAACAAATGAAAAATTAAGAAATTGACTTGACGAGCGGATCGCTGAGGAATTAGCATGCACATAGGCTGAATTGAGCTAAGGAGGTGTCCGCCACCTGATCAGTCCCCAAAAACCCAAGAAGCGGCGATCTTTTACAAGCTTTTCTAAAGTGATCATCGGGAAAACAACTAGGCGTGAAGAAAAACCGAACCTTGAGACGGAAAAAGGGAACCAAACCAGAAGCAAAAACCCTAGAGACTGAATGATCGCAGAACACAGAAACAAATCCCATCAACAATGCGTTCGAGCAAAAGAAAAGAAAACAAAAGGGCGAGGAGGAGGAGGAGGAGGAGATGGAGTGCACACATGGAGCGGCCGGGAGAGCAGGGGCGCCGCGGAGCTCGATCCGAGAGCCTGCGTCGCCCGAGCCAGCGTCCTACTCATCGCCATTCTTCCCCTCTCTTCCCCTCGTTCCCTCCGCAACAGTATCGATCACAAAGCAGCCAACTGTAGAAGTGGATGTCGCCCCCGAAGAAAGCGCGGTGCGCCGGTGATGATGGCGAACTCCCGGGGGCCGAGATTTATTTATTGGGAGGTCCGGACACGTGGCGACAAATCGAGATGATGGCGACGGCCACGTGGATTAGGATAACGTGTGCAAGCTGCATTGGTCCTCCTCAGATACAACCCCCCCACTCCTGCAAGCCTGCAGGCTCCTTATACGACGGCATCCAATCGTACAAGGCCACGCCATCAAAATTTGAACGTTTCAAGAGATGACTCGCTGTGTTCGCCATGCGTGCAAATATCTGCTCTTAGCAGGCGGCGGCTCTCGGCGTCTGCGTTCTCCCGTCGGCGGCGATCTTTGATGAGCGCCCTAGGTTGGAGGCGATTTAGGAGTGGTGATGCTCTCATTATTGACCGTCTGATGAGTGGACTCTCTCGATGGTACAGCGTAGGAAGGGGTGAGATGGGGCGCCACCCCCAAACCCACGCGAGAGAGGGGGTGGTGCGCGGAGGAGGGTGAGGCCAACTTGCCCAGCTGCACTGGAGACGTGGGGTTGGGTGGGGGAGGCGCTGAAAGGAGATAGAAGTAGGGGAGGTAGGGGCTGGGGGAAGTCTCAATTCAAAAGCACCATTCTGTTCGGAAGGAAGGGCCTTTGTTCGAACATGCCGGGTGGTGCTTGAAGGCGATCGCTAGGTCCTGCTGGTACCTGTCTGCTAGAATCGAACACAGATCTTCGAAGCCGTCCTTAGAACGCCGTGGCACCTGGTGGCGAGACCACGTCTGTCTGCCAAACTGGGCCGGGCCATAATGGGCCCAGAACAGAATGGTGGCTAGAAATAGCCACCACACATGTCAATATAGATAGGATGTAACATCTTATTACATATACTGTAACAGAAATTGTGAGGAGACAGTGCTCTTCTTCCTCTTATCTTTCTTGCTCGTCTTCTTCCTCTTTATTCTGAGATGTCTTCATCTAACATACGGTACACAGGTTAAACTGTAAGAGTATTAGAGTTAAACTGTAACACTTCGTTACGTACACTGTACAACAAAACGTAATTGTAAGTGCGCGAACTGTGCAAGTGTATTACTGAAACTGTAATAGCGTAGTAGTGGAGTTGTAACATCGTAGTGCGTAGACTGTAATAATGTATTACATACACTGTAATATTGGAATATAAGGACGACGTTCTGTTGTAACTAATATACAACATTTAAAATCCGTCAGGATTGTGGGTGGGTTGCTACAAGTTCTTCGGTTGTGACCTGTTTGTTTGCACCGTGAACAAATATATGCATGATCTACTTCTCCTCTTGAATGTATTCTCCTCTTTCTCGGTCTTCCTGGCAACCTTTTTGTTGTCGGTGGCTTGATTAGAACTTCTGATGGTTGAGGCGGATCCGGCATGTCAAATGTTGGGATAGGTTGAATGTTTCTTTCATATGCAGCCCTATACACTTCTGTGCTGTAAAATGCCGAAACATATTGAGTAACGGCCTCCTTGTTACTGCCAATTGCTGCGCATGCATGCTTGCAAGGAATCTTGACAAGTTGCCAGTGTCCACAGGAACATGTTTGTAGATGGAGGTCTACGGCGTACGTCTTCATACTTTCAACAACCTCAAATTTGATTCCATCTGAATGACGGATTGCTAAGCTTCTCCTTTCTTGAAGGTTTTTTTCGATGATTTTTTGTACTTTAGGACAGTATGGTGTATCCCACAATGCAGCATCAATTTTCCTCTTTGCAGCCATTTCCATCATTTGCACTCTAATTTTGTCAACCATCTGTAGTATTGGTAGACTTCGCGCGTCATGTATCCAATTGTTGAATGACTCTGCCAAATTAGAGTATAATTCACCAAACCTGTATGGCCATGTGAAGGAAATTAGGATAACATCAAATATCTGTAACAAGTGTCCACTACATACTGTAACCTTATTTAACACGTTCTGTAATAGATTATCCCTACAACTGTAAGCACATAAATGGCAGAATGTAATAGAACATATCGCTTATGTATTTAAAGAGCCGAACCTTTGTCCCTGGAAAAGAGCATGGGACCAGTGTTCGACATCATTTCGGAGCACCCATTCTTTGGCCTCAGTAGAATTAAGCTCCATTGCAGTCATTGCGTCTTGGTACTCTTGTTCAGTAACAGCATAGGCAATGCGCTGGAGAATTTTCTAAGTAATTTTTTGAAAGGGGCGGCATACTTCCCCGCACATTGGTCGTTGAAGTTCTGCATGATGTGCTGGAAACAGTAGCCGTGATGATCATTCGGAAATACGTCAGGGATCGCTTCCTTCAGACCTCTCCCTCTGTCTGATAGGAACGCGATCCTTCTATCTGATAGCAATGCCTTTTTCAAATTTTGTAGAAACCAGACCCAGTTGTCATATGTTTCCGAATCTGCGATGGAGTAGGCTACACTGAATAGCTCATTGTTACCGTTTAAGGCACTTGCAGCAAGTATAACCCCTTGCACTCTATGCTGTTTGATATGAGTTCCGTCCAAAAAGAGCATAGGTCGACAACCAACTTCGAACCCATATGCAGACGCCGCGAAGCATATGAAAAACCGTTTGAAACGTTGAGTCTCCGGGTCCACTTCTAGAGACAAGATCGATCCCGGGTTTGACTGTAATGCACGTTCGCTGTACCAGTTCAACATATGATAGCTTGTTCTGAAATCGCCGTATAGTGAACCGACAGCAACCTCTTTGCCCCACCATGCCTATTCAAATGATTATACATGTTCTGTAAGAGTGTTACAGTTCTTGTCCTCATACCTTACAGTATCCTTCTTAAGTTGTTACAGTATACGCTCAAATCATTACAGTTGTTACAATACAAACCCTTACAGTATATGATTACAGTTGTTACAATACAAGGGTCAGAGACTTACAGTATATGATTACAGTTGTTACAGTGGCATGCAGATATTGTTACAGTATACGTCGAAATGATTATAGTTATGACAATGATAGTCTTACAGTATATGAGGACAATTGTTACAATGCTAGGGTCAGAGAATTACAGTTATGGATCTATTGATTACAGTAGACGTCATGATGTGTTACAATTCAATTCATGGCATACCTGATGATAAGGGATGCAGATACCGTATTCCCGACGGATGTCACTCATCATTTCACTTGCTCTGTAGGTGGGTTTATCAACTAGTTTCCCCTTCACAGCATTTGCTACCCACTTCTTAGATGTCCGTGGATGTCCGTCGCTCATAATGTCACATCCACAGGTGTGTATGTTGTTGAGACTTTTGATTGCAAATTGTGGACCTCCACGAACGACAGACGCATGCAGGCGCCATGGGCAAACAGAGACATTGCAACGTACAGTTAATCGTACAGAGTCATTCTTCAAATATTTCCAATTAAATCCTCGTGCGATCGCGTAATTTGTCAGTTCCATCTGCAATAGCTCTTTGCTTATGAAGACTTGTCCTACTGAGTGTATTCTACCTACGGAATATTGCGTCAACACTGGTACTACACCTTCCGCTCCTTCTCCTCGCACATACAACTCGAAACTGCTTTCTGGTAATTGGAGGGGTTCTGGGGTTACCAAAGAACCGCCATGCGTGTTTGAAGTACTTCTGCAAATAATGTACATACATACATTCTTAAGACGAAGGCTTGTTAAGAATGCATGGGATAACATGAAGGGTGGTGAAGAATACATGGACCACGTACCTGTCAAGTGGTTGCGTTCCATCTGAATGACGACTAGCATGCGTACTAAGGCAACGAGTTTCCACCTGATGAATTTGTAGATTTATCAATGATTTTCCCTGACACTTGTGAAGATCAAACATAGCTAGGACATCCCCATCGTCAAGCAACACCTGTTCAACGTCGGTATCCATGGGAAGACGATACTTCAGCATGTTCTCCTGCATGTCTACACCCAACCTTTGGGAAACCCTGCTATGAATGGACGCCAAATCCGTGTCCCTCCCTATGAAAAGAACGAAACTTTGATCTCCAAATGAACATCTTGCAGGGAGCTGCTCCATTGGGTGGCAGAGGAAGACAAACGGTTCGTGGAAGACGTTTCGTGTATGAGTGGCTTGGACTGGGGGTCAAATTGGCGGGAGTGCGTATGTGGCTACCTAACATGGCGGGAAAGCTCTATACGAAGGGCTGTGATTTCCTTGACGTCCCGTCGTCTGTCGTACCGAGTATTTTCAGCCGCCCGATGGTCATCATTGCAGTGCACCGCCATCTTGTTGAGTCCAGTGTCCACCCGTCGGGTACACCGACTTCATATATCATGACTTTTCTCCTTCCCTTCTCCTACACCGCCATTCCTCCACCAGACCTCTTCTCTGTTACAGTTTCCCATCCTTCAGTTACATCTCCAGACGAAGCAATCCGTCTCTCCCCTCTAACGATGGCAAGCCGTCGATCTCCTACGAGCGCTGACATTCAGAGCATTGCGGCGGATGCGGTGCAAGAAGCGTTCGTGGAAGAACCCACACTCCAAGTCGTACGAAAAAGTAGTTTCTTCTTACCCTAATACGGATGTTTGTCGAATGAATGTTTTCATTTTTAAGATGCGATCTTTTCTTTGCAGAAAAGAATGAATATAATACGCGATGCTCGCTTCTGTTCTACCGTTCCGTTATGGCCGATTTGCAATTTAGGAGCGCGCATCTGAAGTTGATGAGGAATTCACCATTTCGCGCGTATATCAAATGCGAAATGGTGACCTACCCAATTTCACTCATTGTCGATCTTATGACACGTTTCGATGGAGAGCGTTTTAAGATTGGCTCATGCAGCATGACTTTTCGCCCTTCAGACATAGCCAAAGTTATGGGTATACCAAACGTTGGTTCCCCTATCGACCTGAACACGGATGGGACAAAAGCCAGTTTGCGCCGGATCCTTGGAACCAAAAGAACGATGGACAGGCACAATGTCCATTTGAAACTTAAGGAGTACGTTCCACAGGAGGGTCAGCTTGCTGTTGAGATTTCCGTGAAGCTTTGGGTTGCGCTTCTTTGTTCCTGTTTCTTCTTCCCCACAAGTGGGATGTCGGGGTCGCTGTCCATTCTGCCATACCTGGACGACCTCCATGACATGAACAACGCCAATTGGGCTGCCGCAATCCACGAGTACCTGATGTCGGGGGTGATGGCATTCAAAACAGCAGCTGGTTCCTGCAAAAACATCTTCCTAACCGGTTGTGTTCCCGCTCTCGGTGTGAGTATACTGTTACGGTACACTCTGTTACAGTTCCTGAATGTGTCTATTCCAGAAGACTCATAGAGTACATTTACAGAAGACATATGTATATGTTACATACGTTTTCATATGTCCTCTGTTACAGTTCAAGACGGTCTATATTACAGATGACATATGAACCTATTACAGTATCTGTTACATACATTTACAGAAGACATATGTATCTGTTACATACGTTTACGATACACTTCTCATACGCATTATCTATTTCATAATGATGTAGGCATGGTTTTTGATGCACCAATACAAATGGAAACCAGATCATCCGGAAAGGAATCCCCCATTTTTCCGTTGGGATTGCCGGAATAAGGGACCGGAGTTATCCGCCCTACTACGGGGGTTGCGACGATCTGATGTAAGTGTCACTTACCCCTGGAACTGTGTTATCTTGGTATATGACTTATACCTGTACCTGTACCTGTGTTAATTCAGGTGTATTTGGAGTATAATGAAAATGAGGAGCCACCTAGAGCTTCGCGACGATTGACGGCATCCACGTCAACCACTTCCCGAACCCCTCCATCAGATAACTCTCTGCATGGCATTCTTAGCCAGTTACAGCGGCAGAATGACCAGTTACTTCGGCAGAATGACCAGTTAAAGCGGCAGAATGACCAATTACACCGGCAGAACAATATCCTCCAGTCAATGGATGGAAGGCTACATAGACTGGAGGAACAATTTCAGCGGCAGCCTCGGTGGCAACATCCCCCCCCAGAGACAGAATGTGCAATTTTAGCCCTACCGCCATTGGAGCTCCCAACAGCTTCAGTACGATCACATGCCGTGGCAAAGAAGAGTTACCAACGTCCAGGTAAACGTTTTGTGTCGTTACATTGTTTCATTTGCTTAGTTACAGAAGATGCTTTCCTCATTTACAGTTAGAGTCCTACTCTCTTACAGTCATTCCAATACTTAGTAATACGATTGTACTCTACCTTTACAGTTTCATTCCTTGTCTGTTACAGTCTTTCATATACGAAGTTACAGAAGTGTTCTCTATGTTTACAGCTCTCTTTCATAGACATTAACAGACTTTCGTGTTCTCAGTTACAGGAAGGAGATCCGTGCAAACAAGGTCGCGGCGGTCATTTAAGGAGTTGCACATTCCCGAGTTGAAGGAGGGGAAAAAGAGGGGGCGAAAGGAGGAGGAGGAGGACCAGAGGAAGAGGAAGAAGGAGGAGAAGGCGGAGGCGGAGGAGGAGGAGGCGGAGAGGAAGAGGGAGGAGGAGGAGCAGAGGAAGAAGGAGGCGGACAGGAAGAAGGAGAAGGAGGAGGAGGCGGAGAGGAGGCGGGAGGAGGAGGAGGAGGCGGAGAGGAGGCGGGAGGAGGAGGAGCAGAGGAAGAAGGAGGCGGAGAGGAGGCGGGAGGAGGAGGAGCAGAGGAAGAAGGAGGCGGAGAGGAGGCGGGAGGAGGAGGAGCAGAGGAAGAAGGAGGCGGAGAGGAAGAGGCAGGAGGAGGAGCAGAGGAAGAAGGAGGCGGAGAGGAAGCAGAAGGAGGAGGAGCAGAGGAAGAAGGAGGCGGAGAGGAGGCGAGAGGAGGAGGAGCAGAGGAAGAAGGAGGCGGAGAGGAGGCGGGAGGAGGAGGAGCAGAGGAAGAAGGAGGCGGAGAGGAGGCGGGAGGAGGAGGAGCAGAGGAAGAAGGAGGCGGAGAGGAAGAGGCAGGAGGAGGAGCAGAGGAAGAAGGAGGCGGAGAGGAAGCAGAAGGAGGAGGAGCAGAGGAAGAAGGAGGCGGAGAGGAGGCGGGAGGAGGAGGAGCAGAGGAAGAAGGAGGCGGAGAGGAGGCGGGAGGAGGAGGAGCAGAGGAAGAAGGAGGCGGAGAGGAAGAGGGAGGAGGAGGAGCAGACGAAGAAGGAGGCGGACAGGAAGCAGAAGGAGGGGGAAGAAGAAGGAAATAAAAGGAAGCGGCGTCAGATATCCCCATCATCATTGTCCCGACGTGTTACAGCTGGGACGAGGATAAGACGACAACCAGATATCTTTACGGTATGGTTTCCCCTTACAGAATTTACATAAGCTGAGCATTCGGTTACAGAACCCTTCATGAGACATAACAGTTTGTTCCGAGTCCGTTACAATTACATTATAATATTTTTACAGAACATTCCTTTTTTACTTACTCTATCGCAGCCAGACGATTTTGGCACCACAAAGCCACGAAAGTGAATGTGTCCACTTGCGAACCGATCCTTGTTCAGTCTCAAGAGAGTGCAGACACACTTCCAACGGGCAAGAAAGAGGAGAGACGTGATTACGTCGCCCGGGACGCATTAGGAGTGGCCGAAAAGTCATTGATTGAACGATTTTTCAATGAGTGCTTCATTAATGAGTACGTGTTACATTATATGTCTACCATGTTTACAGTTTCGACCAAAGATGTTTACATTATATATCTACCATGTTTACAGTATATGTCTACCATGTTTACAATATATGTCTACCATGTTTACACTATATGTCCACCATGTTTACAGTTTCGCCAATTACTGATGACAGTCTTAATTCTTACCTGTAGAAATTTCATGTTCAACGGCCCTGTGGAGGGATACGACAATTTCCTCTCGTTTCATGACATCCGGGAGCTATTGTTCGCGAGGGAGAGCGAATCGGTCGTAATTGACTGCTACGTCAACGCTTACTTGTTTCGCCCCCGTGAAGAGAACCCGGACATTTTTTGGAATTTTGGATATCTGCATGCCGCTTTAAAGGGTTATGTCCAATCTTGCAGAGACGATAAGAGCAAGGAAGAACATTTCGAAAACGCTTTCAAGAGATTGGACCGCGCCCCAAATGAATTCGACGTCATCTTCTCCCCCATGCACGTTGGAACGAACCATTGGGCTCTTCTGGTCATCCGCATGAAGGAAAAAGAGTTCCACGTGTACGACTCATTACGAAACAAACATCGTGCTGACATTCCACAATATGTAAGTGACCAGTGTTCCATACGATGCTTACATTCATTACAGAGCGCGAGCACTTGTGTTACAGACGTAACAGTAACATGAAATCTACGTTAAGTTGCTCGAACTCTTTTGTTCATTCTCTTATGCAGGTGGAGGAACTGATAAGATACCTGAAGGGCAAGCAGATAGATGCAGCTACATGGCCGCTACGCTACCCCGACCCATGCCCACAACAAGGATCGGGAGACGACTGCGGAATTTTTACTTGCAAATACATGGAATGTCTAGCACGTACGGACATTCAAGATTTGCCCTTCAGTCAGAATGACATGCCTATTGTGCGAGCAAAAATCGCCCTCCACTTCATCAAAGCGTACTTCAATGGAGAAGGGCGTTCATAGCGTCTACAACTGAAGGAGAACTGCCGCACGTACTAACTCCTAACCATTGTAATGATACTTGTTGTATGGTCTTTACCTATTCTTGTTACAGTATAAATGATACTACGTTACAGTTGAAGAAGTACTGTCTTACAGCTTGAGCGCCCAGCTACGCCTACCTCATTACAGTGTGTGTAGAATCCTGTTACAGTCTTTACCTATTCCTGTTACAGTATAAATGATACTACGTTACAGTTGAAGAAGTACTGTCTTACAGCTTGAGCGCCCAGCTACGCCTACCTCATTACAGTGTGTGTAGAATCCTGTTACAGTCTTTACCTATTCCTGTTACAGTATAAATGATACTACGTTACAGTTGAAGAAGTACTGTCTTACAGCTTGAGCGCCCAGCTACGCCTATCTCATTACAGTGTGTGTAGAATCCTGTTACAGTCTTTACCTATTCCTGTTACAGTATAAATGATACTACGTTACAGTTGAAGAAGTACTGTCTTACAGCTTGAGCGCCCAGCTACGCCTACCTCATTACAGTGTGTGTAGAATCCTGTTACAGTCTTTACCTATTCCTGTTACAGTATAAATGATACTACGTTACAGTTGAAGAAGTACTGTCTTACAGCTTGAGCGCCCAGCTACGCCTACCTCATTACAGTGTGTGTAGAATCCTGTTACAGTCTTTACCTATTCCTGTTACAGTATAAATGATACTACGTTACAGTTGAAGAAGTACTGTCTTACAGCTTGAGCGCCCAGCTACGCCTACCTCATTACAGTGTGTGTAGAATCCTGTTACAGTCTTTACCTATTCCTGTTACTGTATAAATGATACTAGGTTACAGTTGAAGTACTGTCTTACAGCTTGAGCGCCCAGCTACGCCTACCTCATTACAATGTGTGTAGAATCCTCTTACAGTCTTTACCTATTCTTTTATAGTATACATAATAGGAGGTTACATTTCCAGAACACATTATTACAGTATCAGTTGAAATCTTTTACAGTACTTAGCTATTGTCATTATAGTATGCATGCTATGAGGTTACAGTTGGAATGCTGTTACAGTCGTAACCTTTATGTTTTATAGTTTGCATGATAGGAGGTTACAGTTCGAGAACTAAAGCTACAACTATTTATTACATTACCTGTTTCCCGTGTTACAGTATGTGCCCTTTTTCATTACAGTGTCCATGCTATGGGGTTACAGTTCCAGAAGTACAGCTTGACCGCTTCGGAGGAACCTGTTAGTATTACAGTACACGCATCATAGATAGCACATACAAGCCCACAGAAGACTGCATATAAGGAAAATATTTATATTCCATAAACAAGCACTGTTACAATTTAACTCCGTAACCCAATAGCATGGACACTGGAATGAAACGGAGGGGAGGGGACAAATAAGGACAGCAGAGATAGGAGGGGAGGGGAGGAATAAGAAGGATTGCAGAGAAGGGAGGGAGGGGAGGGGAGGTGAGGTGTAGGAAGGGATGGGAGGGGAGGGGAGGAACTGGTCGGGGAGGGAGACATTCTAAACACCCTAACCCGATTACTCGGTGGACGAGGGAGGGGAGGAATAGGAGCGGGCCGGGGAGGGACGAGGGGAAGGTGAGGAAGATATGTGTTCTACCCTAGGGCCAATGTCAGGGAGGATGTTGGTGAGGCCCTTGTGGTGGTACAGCCGAGAGGCTTTCTGTAAAGCCATCGTCCACCCAACGTAAAATCCGTTCCAGTAGTCGGGGCTGTACGTCTCCGGGAAAGGTAGAGCCGGGGGAGCCGGGGGCGACGGTGGCACCGGTGAGGCAGGTGCCTTGCCATCCCTCCGGGGAGCACGGTTAGATGAAGACATCTGCAAATAAAGATGAAGAAGACGAGCAAGAAAGATAGGAAGAAGAAGAGCGAGGGAAGCTTGTGATGAAGGATAGGAATGACCCAGGGTTCCTTTTATAGTGTGAAGAACGGTTCACGGGCCTTCGAAAGGCGGTTTGTAAGTGCTGTCAATGGTTGCTGTATCAGTTCTTGGCAGGGTATGTAAGAGTAACTTCGCATGGGTCAGAGTTCACGGGCCACCGAAGCGTCAGCGTCGTTTGGGGAACAGGCGATGGAAAAAAGGAGGGAAGGGTAAGACGGGAATGGGAAAAAGAGACGGAGGCCAAGGAGACGGAAATCGTGTGTGGAGGGCCGTAAATGGTGACATCTGAAAAGCAGGGACTGGAAATTAAACCTGGAGAAAAGCAGGGACTTTACATCAACCGGTATTCTGACAGGGATGAGGAAATAAGTACCAGGCTCTGACAAGGACCCCCAATTAATTTTCCCTTATTATATTTATATATTGTACTTTAAGTATAATGTGATTATGTAATAATTTATGTAACACTTCTCATAAGAGAAATGATAAAGTGACAATCTAATTGTTAGATACCACATGAATTTATTATCTAATCATATTACACTAAGTGAAAGTGCAATAAACTTTTCTCTTGACGTTGATGTTGTTTACAAGTATATGATGATCTGATGGGATTAACCGAGTTCAACTTACTAATGAGGTATAATAACTTTAAATAAGATAATCACAGATATATTAATAGAGACTAACAGCTTTTGTATTGTAAAAATGGGATAACCTCTGATAACAACAACAGAGTTCACCCCCTAGTAAGTTGCCATAGGATTCATCCTCCGGTAAAGTAGCAGAGGTTAACAATCATTAGACCCACTTAACAGGCTGATGAAATACGTAGGTTATCAAGTTGATTTTGACATTCTCATAACAACTTACTACATAGATCCTTAGTCTCTTTGATAATTTGATAATTTTCTTGCAGTTAAACTATCCATAGAAAATATAACTCAGTTTAAGTGGTTTTTGATTTGGAAGAAAAAAGTTATTAAGATTGATAACTTTATTAGATTTGAGAAGAGAGTTAGAATTATTAGGATTTCTCACTAATAATTATTGATAAAATTTTGATAAATTATGTAGATTATCAAAACAGATCACAATTTATCAGGACTAATAAGCCTTTTTTATTCGAAATTATTCGATTATCAAAACGGCACTAAAAATCTAACATCATATTAACATATTCGAAGTTTCTAATATTACTTATGGTGGTGTTCATCGTTGTTGCACTGTTCCTGTTCCCCAGCCGCCGGCAGCTTCTCTTTGGAGTCTACTGACGGCGGTCCAACATGCATGGGCTGTTCAGCATGGAAGAGGGCCATTTTGACTCGGAGATGTTGTCGCTGTTGACCGGCAACTCCCCTGCTGTAAAGTGATCTCTTCGGCATTCAAAAGCATCTATAAGATTATGAACCATGTTCGCAAGTTACTTATTTGAAAAAAGAAAAAAAAAACAGTACAAAGCAAAGCATATATAATTCACTTTCTCACTGTACTGAGGAAAGGATACAGATGTGTAAGTTTTGAGGGGCTAGGTTTTACAAGATCAAATTAGCCTAGGAATGCTTTACTTTGTAGTGTTTTATGATTGATTGATTTTCATGTTGTGGAGGTCTATTTCTTGTTGGGCCGGATCAGACCTACATTTGTATATGGATGATGACGGTCGCCGGAGGCGGACGAGAGATCCTGCAATCATAAGAAAGATTCAGGGGGGTCCGGTGAAAATCGGAAAAAATCTTCCGATGCCTAAGTCAGTGTGAGGCTTGAAAGGCAGGGGGTTTTAGTGTGTGATTGTGAGAGAGAACGTACCTTTGCATGGCCCTGTACCTGTATTTTTATAGGCATGGGTGCTGAGGCGGATGTGTGTAACGTTGATAGATTGTGCCTGGAAGGGCGCATTGACGGGCGGGCATAACGGGAGGAGTTAAGCGTTCAGATACTTGTTGGGATGCCAAGCAGTTAACGCGCCCCTTGATGGTGGGGCGCGTGGCCCGCGATGGTTATAACCGTTGTGCAGACACGAGGAGCTGTTCGGTAGTCAAATCCGTTGCTCGGCATTTGGTACCCAGAGGCCTATCTCGCTGTTAGGGGCCTGGCGTAAGGAGGTGCTGTGTGTGCAGACAGGGCGTAGGGAGCGAACCGAGCAGATTCTGTTCGGAAGGAAGGGCCTTTGTTCGAACATGCCGGGTGGTGCTTGAAGGCGATCGCTAGGTCCTGCTGGTACCTGTCTGCCAGAATCGAACACAGATCTTCGAAGCCGTCCTTAGAACGCCGTGGCACCTGGTGGCGAGACTACGTCTGTCTGCCAAACTGGGCCGGGCCATAATGGGCCCAGAACAGAATGGTGGCTAGAAATAGCCACCACACATGTCAATATAGATAGGATGTATTAGTCCATGTGACACTTTGGGCATGGTTTCATAAAAGACCCTGATTGGATCGATCGAGATAAGATGTCTGAAATTTGATCGAGGGGAGAAGAGATTTACTGAGTTTACATGTAATTTTTAAGATGTGTAGATACACAAATTTTATGATCTAATGAGATAGACCAATGTAGATACACAAATATTAAGAACTGTCAGAACTTGATCCTAAAACTCACGAACACTAATTTCTGAGTCTGCACAAATTTCACGAGGTGGGAATTCCTCGATTGCAAAACAATAGGGCATGGTTTCATAATCTGATAAGATATGGTAAATGATGTCGAACAGGTTAATAGTCAATCCACAGGTTTAAAAAGGCTGATTAATTATCCGATTTTAAACTGGATAACTTCTTTGCCACAATTGTTGATCAAGGCAACTTAAAAAGATATATTTATGCTACCTGTCTTTACTAGGACCGTTTACCATCCGGTAACTCAAAAAACTATAAATTGGATTAAGCCCAATGAAGCAATCCAAAGATTACTTATCTCCCTGTCTGGCCATCAAACCAGGCCAAAAATATTTTATCTTTATCTACAATATCGCTAGCTAACGGAAACGAAAATCATATACATGACTTAAGATTATAACAAAGTCAACAACATTTATTGTTTTATCCTACAATCATTGAAACAAGATTGTCATGATTTCAGAACCCAAAAAATTGCGCTGATTTTAAAACTGAAGAATTGCATTGTTACACTGAAACAAAAAAGAACACTTGGTGTTAAAATTGACAAAAAAAAACAGTAATAGGAAAATACCATCTGTGCAATCAATGATTATTTATCACTCAACATCAGGAGCCGTTCCTCATCAATCAAGTCCAACTAAAGATCCAAAAGCTGATAAGCTTTCATTGTCCATCCAACGTCATCAACCCTCTATCCGATAAGGCCAATGTTCGGCCAGCTATGGATAATGAGAGGTCTCTTGTTGACAATGACACCACCCCGGGTATCATATTAAAAAAGAGAAGAAGAGCTCTCAATTACAATGTTTAATCTCATGAAAGTTCAGTATAATCCTCAAAAGTTCACTAAAGCCGGAAAAAGTGACTACATGATGAGAGAAGAAGTCAGTCTTCGACAGATAGAATTGTCTTCTTTTCAGGGTAAACTGCCAGCCGAAGGATGCATGACGAAGAACACGAACAGCCCAATCATAGGTCCCAACTTTAGCATGCCATCTAACCTACACGACGATGGAGGAATAAGTAACTCGCAACGATTAAATTGTCAAATCTGCCTGAAGTGCATGAGAATTTTTCACCCATGAAAATCATAAATTTTAAAAGTGGAGGGGTGTTATCGTCAATGGACCGGTTGAGGCAATTGCTTGGGCCTATAATTTAGACCAACAGCCTGGGAACGGAGTAGAATTTCAGGCCCATCTTATACTTTTAGGCCCATCCAGCAAGATTTGCCAATTATGTTTTGAGCAATGCTCGCTGCGCACTCCTACCAAAATAATAATAATAATAATAATAATAACAATAACGACTTGCAGTTTAACTTAGGTGGAGTCGAGAAACTCAGCTTCAGCGGGCCAGGCGCCGGAAATCAAGATAAGCTGCACAACAGAGACAGATTTGCATTTAAGGTTACCTATCTCCTTGACAGTAGCAGCATCTCCACCATAGGACAGAGTGAATTCCGCCAGCTCTGTAAGTTAGAGACAAGAACAAAGGAAAGTGGATAGTACCGCAAAGATATTAATGAAAGAGTAAGTAGAATGTACAAAGTATAGGTGAGACGCCCCCAAAAAACCCACACCCCACCACCTTTACAAGTTAGAGACAAGAATAAACAAGTAAACAACAAAACCACACGTTTCAGATACCACTACCGGATAAAAAATGATAAACATTTCCATTTTCCAAAAACGAAACATCTTAGCAGAGGAAACCTTGGGAAGACTGATGAAATCATATGATATTGTCAGCAAGCTGATAAATTTGTATTCATATGGTATTTTCTAGACCCTCGCAAACAAACAGTAATTGCTTGGGGTCTACAGATCATGGAATTGAAAACCAGCTGAAGTGGTTGAAATCTGGTTTGGCACCAGTCCAGTGACTATGTGGAAAAATCTGCAAGAACCAACCAGTTTTTGCCTAAAACTGGAACCAGATCCACCAAAGATCTGTTTCCAAAAATCAAACTTTTATCCTCATTTTGTCCCTTGTTGTAGATAGGTTGACAATCCTTTCAGAAGGATCCTTCAGGATCTTCCCATAGAAAGGTTGGGCACCTCTCCTATTTTCTCACATACAAGGCAATGAGACAGAAAAGATCTGTTGTTTGTGAAGAGGTACACCTTTTTCTCCAACATCTCTTTTTGTCTCACATTTTTTCTTTTGGATTCTTTTTAGTACTTCATCCCTTGCGAAGAGATGAGGTCTGTTGGTTGTTTTATGATATGCATTCACCACATTTGCACATTGAATAGAAAGACATTGTGATCTTAAAAGTAATATGCAGAGAGCATCACAAACATCTACTTACCATCTCCTTTAACACTTCACAGTTGGAACAAATGTCGACAGACACGCAGACATATTTCAAACTTCACCTCCTCTTCAGCCAAATACTTTCAATGTTTGCCGTAAACGTTTGAGGCTTGCTTGCTAGTTGCATACTTGCATGTGCTAAATTCCACATCTAGGAGATATTTTTTCTACTTCCAGCTTGTCTTATGGGCCTTTTTCAGTCTTCTCTAGTGTTATCTTGGTTAAGAACTTGGCTCATCCTTCATTGTATCTTGCTGGCTTTGATTGATGGGACTAGTCTTAAGGACAATATAGTAAGCAGCTGTCAATATCTGTATTTTATGGTGATTCTCTTGTGATTTTGTGCAGTAATCCTATTCCTTTCATGGGAAGACCATATCCATTGGTAATTTGAAAATTCTAATGTCTGTGTCGTGCAGGGAAAGAACTTACTTTGAGTTTCTTATGTTTCCACTCTCTCGAGTACCTTTCATTCAACACCCTGGTACTCCATTAACAGACATTGATATTCATCGTTGTTGAACCCAAAATTGTTCATCATGGATTATCCAATATTGGAAATACTTGTTTTGATTTTTAAGAATAAGTATATAGGAAAAAAATATTTATTTGGGTTTCCGGATATAAATAACTCCCAAATCCTTTATTCTGAATTTTCAGGACGAATAAATAAAATTGAAAATAATTGTTCTGATTTTTCAGATTAAATCGCAGAAAAAAATAGATGAAAGAAAAATATCTATTTCTGTGAGGTTTTGAAAATCTGAAAATGGTCCCTCCAATATAACTCAGAGTAAAGACCGACATATCCCCGGCGTTTTCGAATTAAAGGTCCCTCCGGGAGAATATGTTTAATGCCCCGGAATAATCTGGTGGGAGTCGTCCTACGTGACGCACGATATGATGTGTGTGCAAGGGCCGCGTCCAATACCCATGTCCATAGAAAAAACAGCGTGGAAATGACGTAATCCTCCACATAAGCAAACAAAGCCAAAGAACCCCTTTGGAGCAAACCACGTGGCAAAAGCCAATGGCCACGTGGATTAATTTATAGAAGAAACAAAAAAAGGCCAAGACCACCGGTGGGACAGCCCAGTGGGCCCCACTGTCCGGTGGTGTACACCACCGGGTGGCCCCAACCGGTGGGCCCCGCCGACTGCGCGCGCGGGCCCCACGCGGGCCGGTGGTGCACACCACCGGCCCAACCGGTGGGGTGCCCACCGGTGGTATACACCACCGGGCCCACTGTCCGGTGGTGTACACCACCGCGGCACCCCCCAAGTGGGTGCGCCCCCCCTGCTCATACAAAAAAAAAAAACAGAAAAAAGGAAGAGAAAGAGACAGAAGTAAATACTTACCTGGTGGTGTACATCCCAGGTGGTGCAGCCACCCCACTCCTCAGCCCCCTATAAAAGGAGACCAACTCCAAAGCATAAAAAAAGAGGAGAGGAGAGGAGAGAAGAAGTCCACACCAAGTCCAAGTTCAGAAATCGCCCTTCCCTGCCCTTGCGTTGAAGGAAGAGACTTGTTTGTTCTGTTCAAGGCAAGGCAATATGACTTATGTGATTTTTGCAAATCAGTCCCTGTGGGTCTAAAAATTGTCCCAGTGGACTACTCCTTGCCAAACTTATGAATACACCAATGGAATGAAGGAAGGAAATGTACCAAATTTTCTCATCTGATGTATATCTGGTCTGAGATGCTATTTCTGTATGAAACAAAGAAAATTACAGAATCAACCCTGCCTTTTATTTATTTGTATAAACGACCAAAACACATGGTCATTCTAAATTGAATAATTTCTAAGTACGAATAAATGTTAGAATATTTCTGAAAATCCAGAAATAATGTTTCAAAGGGGTAGTGACCAAGAAAAATTATAAAACAACCCCTATTTGTCAAAATAACCCTCATGTGACTAGAAAATTGTAAATCAGTCCTTAAATAAGAGGTATTTTGGAAATCAGTCTCTAAATAAAAGGGAAAATCATACTTCGGTCCTCATTTCGAGGGGGATTTGGTGAAACAGTCCGTAAACATGAAGAGATTTCTAAATCAGTCCATATTTCAAGGGAGGTTTTTACAAATTAACCCTCATTTCAGGGGCTATATGTAAATCAATCCCCATTAATGGAGGGAATGTATGATTCAGTCCCCATCTAAGGATATTTTCCAAATAAGTCCATTAACATGAGGGAATTTCTGAATTAATCCCCATTCTAGGGGAAATGTGATAAACCAGTCCCTGTTAATGGGGAGGCAGCGTGAATCAGGCCCCAATTTGGATGAAACAATGGTGTCTTTCTTGCTCATAATGTGCTTTCAACAATCAAAAGGTCTAGACATGTATCAAAGGTGTTCGAGTTCTCCTCGATGTAAAAGAAACGTCGATTAATAGACGGGGAGTGGTCTAACGCACGAACTCCGAATCACCTGAAGTTCATACGTGGAAGATGATTGCGAATCTCTAATTCTATGCATGAAGGGCCTCGCACCCATGTTTTCTATGTATTGACGATACATATACAAAGAAAAGGACGAAGCTAATATCGAAGAAAAGAAACGATATTAGAGTGAAATAAACTCTTTGAAATGATAAACAAAGAAGAAAATAGTTCTTTTCGAACAATCGTGTTCGTAACAAGCAGCAAGCTTTTAGAGGCACAGATGTTGCTTCATTTCTTTCATGTTTTGCTCTTCTTTACCAACTAACAAGCACTCTTGCTAACTTGTATGAGTTTTTTAACTTCATAACCAAAGTTTATGAAGGCACATGTTGCCCTTTCAGTGCCTTCACAGTGTGGAGGGCAAGAACATTCTACTGATGACGAGGCAAAACACAATCCTATTTGATGCGTTGATTTGTCAATAGAATAAATAAGTAACGGAGAAACACCATGCAGAAGGGGCTTTATCATATTTCACAGTTGCGGCTGCAGAAAGAACAAAATAACTCAGCTTGAAAATGTAGCCTTGTTATTGTGGATCTCCTTTGGGTCCCCTCGGGCTGTTCAAAGATGAAATGCAAGAAGATCTACCTTTTCAATGGAATCCCACATTAAACTTGATACTGGATGGATTCTATCATAAAATGGACAAACATTGTCTGAAATTCATCTCTATCTCAATCATACAAGACACAGGGAGAAAAAAAGCAGACAAACAAATTCTGATCGGCTGATGCAACATTCTCATGAATGGCATATAGCATTAACATGTACATTTACATGGTTTTTGAAGATTTGTGTCTCCCACTGTACTTGCCTTCTGTTTCAGCTGCTATTCCAAGACAAAACAGCATCTAACATAATAGAGAATGGCAAGAAGCGTTCGGTGGTGCGTACCATGCACTATCGCGGCACATTCAGCATGGTCTTAGCTTCGATTTGCTCCTCCAGCAAGTTATCACTCGTGTATTTGCTCAGCAACTCCATCTTCTTCTTCTCCAGAACCATCCTCTCGATCTCCTTCTCGTCCGGTAGGGGCACGTGCACAACAAACTCCTCCTTGCTCTTCTCCTCACTCTCCCTCTCTTTTCTCCTCTCCTCCTCCACTACATCCTCCTCCCCTTCGTAGAGTATCTGCCCCACAACGGGGCCCACGGTCACCAGCTCCCCACTCTTCACCCCCTTCCTCGCCTCCTTCCTGATGGCGTCCATCCTCTGCCACTCGGCTAGCGCCTGCGCCCTCATCTCCTCTTGCGCCGGCCCCTCCAGCTTCTCCAAGATCCCGTCCTCATCATCCCTGAACCCGTAGTAGCTGGCGTCGATCCTCTTGTAGATGTCGTACCTCGTCCGCCTCTTCCTGATCTCCGGCGGTTTCTCGAACAGCTCCCTCACGCCGGGAAGCTTCTTGGCGGCGCCGAAGTAACGGTACCCGGGCCCGCGGCCGCTGGGGTTGGGGACGTCCACGATGTTGCCCTCCAGGTCCGTCATCTTAGCCGTGTTCTTGAGGTAGTTGGGCCCGCCGAGCTCGATGATGCGGCGCTCCCAGTGGACCCGCTCGCGGAGGAGCTTGTTGATCTCGTCGTTGAGGTCCCGGAGGCGGTGCTCACCCAGGCCCTCGTTCTGGATCTCGCTGACCTTGACGCCGATCTCCCGGAGGATCTCGCTGCGCCACCGGTCGGCCTCGGAGAGGTCGCGGCACTCGGAGGCGAGGAAGGGGCGGCGCTCCCTGGGCTTCTTCTTCTCCTCGTTCTTCATGGTTATAAAGCGGTTGAGCATGGACTGGGCCTTCTCCTCGTTACGCGCCATCTTGCTCGCCTCTGCAAAACCCTAGCCCTCGCCGCCAAGCAGAGCGATGTGAGAAAGCTCGCTCAGCTCAGGAAGAATAAGAACAGGATTAGAGCAAGAAAGGTGAGGTAGGAGAAGGGCGCCGGCGTCTGATACGAAGACGAAGGGGAAAGGCGTCACAGAAGGGTATTCCTCTCTGCTGCGGACGTCGTCGGCCGGACACGGCGAGCAGCGGCGCTGCGGCTTGAAGCGTGATTAACTATATCCCCGTTCGCCGGACTTGTTATGTCAGACTGTGGAGGGATTGCTATGACTTGGAAAATTGCTAACCCTACATCTCTCCCGTAATTAATCTCGGCCGTCCATGTCCGGATCGAAGTCCAAATATTGCATTCTTTTCTTTTGAAAAATATTTATTACTCTTCAACGAGATTAATAAATGTGACTTAAATTATTTTCTAAATATTTTTATTAGTTAAAATTTTGATAATATTTTTTCTTTTAAAAGTTTAACTAATAAAATTATTCGAAACACAATCCATATCACATTTATTATTATTTTTAGAAGGTAATATATATTTCTCTTTTTTTAGGACAATCTAAATATTACATTCAAAGCAAGGTTCCACATATTGACTAGATCCAATTCCCATCTATCGTATAGTATGGATCGACCTAAATGTTTTTGACAAAATTGAAGGTTTTAAATTTTTTTTTTACAAAAAACACTATTAGATAAGATATCGTTAAATATTGGACCATAAAATAACATATAGACACATACATAATTCAAGAATTTTCAAAATATCTACAATGTAATAAAATACATTTCACATGCACACATACAAATTTACAACAAACAATATATTTTACAAAAAATAGATAAAAACAAATATCAATCAATGTTCTTATGTGGCTTATGTGTGGGATAATAGTTGATGTAGATCTATAGATAATACTCTAATTATATCCACAAATGAAAGCGAATGAATTGCAACAACCAAGATGTTGACTCCTTAAAGAATTATTTAACCATATCAACATTTATCGTTCAGGACTAGAAGAAGAAGGAAGATGAGGGGATTGGTGAGGATCTTTGGATATAGATGGAGCTTATCTTGCTGCACTAAGTGTCATCTTGCAAAAACCTATAGAATTAATCATGCACGTGTTGTAGAACTAACTAATAGTCTAATAGTGTATGCAGACTCTATCAAGTTTGGCTAGATGCTCCGAGAAGTGGTGGATCCTAGTGATGTAATGTCCATAATACATGCATTGAATCCGTCGATACCATCTACTATGTATTCGTGTTCCCCGACAAAATGTTGGCAATTGCACGACATTCAGATCATAAAATTTTAACATTGATTAGTGGTAAGAAATAAGCAAACATATGTTAATATGTACACTTTATTTAAGAAATGTAAAGAGCTCGAAGTCATGCATCACGTATGTTCATATAACCCAAATATAGACAACATATAACTCTCATCCCCAACTAGTCTAACATTATATATCATCTTTATATATTGTAGAAAATCAACATACGACGTGTATGATGCATATAAATGACGATACATATGTTGATATTTCTTATACTTCTTATAGTAGGCTTAAATGGCTAAGTAGAAATAGGTTTCATGTAGGCACTGTCATGGGAATAACCATATCCATAGCCATATGTTTGTGGACATGTATTATCATAGCTTGAGTAGCGATATTTGGAAAAGATGTTGTGACCGTCGTTGGCAACATCAGACGAAGTGCTCTACTACATTCTCAACATTTCAAAATCAGATAACATGCTCTAATAGTTGATACTATCTATCACATAATTCCTCTGTCCTTGTTTATGTTATTTTGTATTGCCTCTATATTATTACTAGCACACCGTGATCTCTATCATTTTGGGTGACATGCATGAATTCATATCATTAGTGAAATTCATAGCCTCTCCTTTACCACCATTGTTCTCCCCATTGTTGCCACTGCCTCCACTAGGAGAGGAAGATCTATCAACTATACTATGTGAAAAATCATCTCCATAACTCTTGCACTGATAGATCACACAAAGGAGTCACATCATCCTCATGTTCATTGATTGACTCTGCATTTGCTTTCTAATGAATTTTTTCATCTTCTTCTTCCTCCTAAAAGTGAATAAAGTAGTTGTTCACTTTGATATTATTGAAGGGGTTTTATTTGCACCACTCTTTCCAACTTTTTTGTGTTCGAAGGGCCAGCCACCCTCCAGATGCCTGTGAGAAAGGTGTCATTGCATATAAGTTAATCTACATATATAACTAGTTAACTACTAAATACACTAACTTTTGAATGCAAATAGTCACCTGAGATTGAGATGACAGATGTTGGACTATACTGACATCCCTTGGTTGTGATGGAGAAGGGGGGGGGGGTGCATTGTAATCAATCTCTCGAATATTACATCATCATCCTCATATGTAGCATTAGCTTTAAGATTATATCTTGTGGAGCTCCTCACAATGATATCCCTCATTTAAATCCACCTCATCATCCTCTCATATCAAATTTAAAATTATCTAGGGAAAATTAATTGGGGGTCCTTGTCAGAGCCTGGTACTTATTTCCTCATCCCTGTCAGAATACCGGTTGATGTAAAGTCCCTGCTTTTCTCCAGGTTTAATTTCCAGTCCCTGCTTTTCAGATGTCACCATTTACGGCCCTCCACACACGATTTCCGTCTCCTTGGCCTCCGTCTCTTTTTCCCATTCCCGTCTTACCCTTCCCTCCTTTTTTCCATCGCCTGTTCCCCAAACGACGCTGACGCTTCGGTGGCCCGTGAACTCTGACCCATGCGAAGTTACTCTTACATACCCTGCCAAGAACTGATACAGCAACCATTGACAGCACTTACAAACCGCCTTTCGAAGGCCCGTGAACCGTTCTTCACACTATAAAAGGAACCCTGGGTCATTCCTATCCTTCATCACAAGCTTCCCTCGCTCTTCTTCTTCCTATCTTTCTTGCTCGTCTTCTTCATCTTTATTTGCAGATGTCTTCATCTAACCGTGCTCCCCGGAGGGATGGCAAGGCACCTGCCTCACCGGTGCCACCGTCGCCCCCGGCTCCCCCGGCTCTACCTTTCCCGGAGACGTACAGCCCCGACTACTGGAACGGATTTTACGTTGGGTGGACGATGGCTTTACAGAAAGCCTCTCGGCTGTACCACCACAAGGGCCTCACCAACATCCTCCCTGACATTGGCCCTAGGGTAGAACACATATCTTCCTCACCTTCCCCTCGTCCCTCCCGGCCCGCTCCTATTCCTCCCCTCCCTCGTCCACCGAGTAATCGGGTTAGGGTGTTTAGAATGTCTCCCTCCCCGACCAGTTCCTCCCCTCCCCTCCCATCCCTTCCTACACCTCACCTCCCCTCCCCTCCCTCCCTTCTCTGCAATCCTTCTTATTCCTCCCCTCCCCTCCTATCTCTGCTGTCCTTATTTGTCCCCTCCCCTCCGTTTCATTCCAGTGTCCATGCTATTGGGTTACGGAGTTAAGATTGTAACAGTGCTTGTTTATGGAATATAAATATTTTCCTTATATGCAGTCTTCTGTGGGCTTGTATGTGCTATCTATGATGCGTGTACTGTAATACTAACAGGTTCCTCCGAAGCGGTCAAGCTGTACTGCTGGAACTGTAACCCCATAGCATGGACACTGTAATGAAAAAGGGCACATACTGTAACACGGGAAACAGGTAATGTAATAAATAGTTGTAGCTTTAGTTCTCGAACTGTAACCTCCTATCATGCAAACTATAAAACATAAAGGTTACGACTGTAACAGCATTCCAACTGTAACCTCATAGCATGCATACTATAATGACAATAGCTAAGTACTGTAAAAGATTTCAACTGATACTGTAATAATGTGTTCTGGAAATGTAACCTCCTATTATGTATACTATAAAAGAATAGGTAAAGACTGTAAGAGGATTCTACACACACTGTAATGAGGTAGGCGTAGCTGGGCGCTCAAGCTGTAAGACAGTACTTCTTCAACTGTAACCTAGTATCATTTATACTGTAACAGGAATAGGTAAAGACTGTAACAGGATTCTACACACACTGTAATGAGGTAGGCGTAGCTGGGCGCTCAAGCTGTAAGACAGTACTTCTTCAACTGTAACGTAGTATCATTTATACTGTAACAAGAATAGGTAAAGACTGTAACAGGATTCTACACACACTGTAATGAGGTAGGCGTAGCTGGGCGCTCAAGCTGTAAGACAGTACTTCTTCAACTGTAACGTAGTATCATTTATACTGTAACAGGAATAGGTAAAGACTGTAACAGGATTCTACACACACTGTAATGAGGTAGGCGTAGCTGGGCGCTCAAGCTGTAAGACAGTACTTCTTCAACTGTAACGTAGTATCATTTATACTGTAACAGGAATAGGTAAAGACTGTAACAGGATTCTACACACACTGTAATGAGGTAGGCGTAGCTGGGCGCTCAAGCTGTAAGACAGTACTTCTTCAACTGTAACGTAGTATCATTTATACTGTAACAGGAATAGGTAAAGACTGTAACAGGATTCTACACACACTGTAATGAGGTAGGCGTAGCTGGGCGCTCAAGCTGTAAGACAGTACTTCTTCAACTGTAACGTAGTATCATTTATACTGTAACAAGAATAGGTAAAGACTGTAACAGGATTCTACACACACTGTAATGAGGTAGGCGTAGCTGGGCGCTCAAGCTGTAAGACAGTACTTCTTCAACTGTAACGTAGTATCATTTATACTGTAACAGGAATAGGTAAAGACTGTAACAGGATTCTACACACACTGTAATGAGGTAGGCGTAGCTGGGCGCTCAAGCTGTAAGACAGTACTTCTTCAACTGTAACGTAGTATCATTTATACTGTAACAAGAATAGGTAAAGACCATACAACAAGTATCATTACAATGGTTAGGAGTTAGTACGTGCGGCAGTTCTCCTTCAGTTGTAGACGCTATGAACGCCCTTCTCCATTGAAGTACGCTTTGATGAAGTGGAGGGCGATTTTTGCTCGCACAATAGGCATGTCATTCTGACTGAAGGGCAAATCTTGAATGTCCGTACGTGCTAGACATTCCATGTATTTGCAAGTAAAAATTCCGCAGTCGTCTCCCGATCCTTGTTGTGGGCATGGGTCGGGGTAGCGTAGCGGCCATGTAGCTGCATCTATCTGCTTGCCCTTCAGGTATCTTATCAGTTCCTCCACCTGCATAAGAGAATGAACAAAAGAGTTCGAGCAACTTAACGTAGATTTCATGTTACTGTTACGTCTGTAACACAAGTGCTCGCGCTCTGTAATGAATGTAAGCATCGTATGGAACACTGGTCACTTACATATTGTGGAATGTCAGCACGATGTTTGTTTCGTAATGAGTCGTACACGTGGAACTCTTTTTCCTTCATGCGGATGACCAGAAGAGCCCAATGGTTCGTTCCAACGTGCATGGGGGAGAAGATGACGTCGAATTCATTTGGGGCGCGGTCCAATCTCTTGAAAGCGTTTTCGAAATGTTCTTCCTTGCTCTTATCGTCTCTGCAAGATTGGACATAACCCTTTAAAGCGGCATGCAGATATCCAAAATTCCAAAAAATGTCCGGGTTCTCTTCACGGGGGCGAAACAAGTAAGCGTTGACGTAGCAGTCAATTACGACCGATTCGCTCTCCCTCGCGAACAATAGCTCCCGGATGTCATGAAACGAGAGGAAATTGTCGTATCCCTCCACAGGGCCGTTGAACATGAAATTTCTACAGGTAAGAATTAAGACTGTCATCAGTAATTGGCGAAACTGTAAACATGGTGGACATATAGTGTAAACATGGTAGACATATATTGTAAACATGGTAGACATATACTGTAAACATGGTAGATATATAATGTAAACATCTTTGGTCGAAACTGTAAACATGGTAGACATATAATGTAACACGTACTCATTAATGAAGCACTCATTGAAAAATCGTTCAATCAATGACTTTTCGGCCACTCCTAATGCGTCCCGGGCGACGTAATCACGTCTCTCCTCTTTCTTGCCCGTTGGAAGTGTGTCTGCACTCTCTTGAGACTGAACAAGGATCGGTTCGCAAGTGGACACATTCACTTTCGTGGCTTTGTGGTGCCGAAAATCGTCTGGCTGCGATAGAGTAAGTAAAAAAGGAATGTTCTGTAAAAATATTATAATGTAATTGTAACGGACTCGGAACAAACTGTTATGTCTCATGAAGGGTTCTGTAACCGAATGCTCAGCTTATGTAAATTCTGTAAGGGGAAACCATACCGTAAAGATATCTGGTTGTCGTCTTATCCTCGTCCCAGCTGTAACACGTCGGGACAATGATGATGGGGATATCTGACGCCGCTTCCTTTTATTTCCTTCTTCTTCCCCCTCCTTCTGCTTCCTGTCCGCCTCCTTCTTCGTCTGCTCCTCCTCCTCCCTCTTCCTCTCCGCCTCCTTCTTCCTCTGCTCCTCCTCCTCCCGCCTCCTCTCCGCCTCCTTCTTCCTCTGCTCCTCCTCCTCCCGCCTCCTCTCCGCCTCCTTCTTCCTCTGCTCCTCCTCCTTCTGCTTCCTCTCCGCCTCCTTCTTCCTCTGCTCCTCCTCCTGCCTCTTCCTCTCCGCCTCCTTCTTCCTCTGCTCCTCCTCCTCCCGCCTCCTCTCCGCCTCCTTCTTCCTCTGCTCCTCCTCCTCCCGCCTCCTCTCCGCCTCCTCCTCCTCCTCCCGCCTCCTCTCCGCCTCCTCCTCCTCCTCCTTCTTCCTGTCCGCCTCCTTCTTCCTCTGCTCCTCCTCCTCCCGCCTCCTCTCCGCCTCCTCCTCCTCCTCCCGCCTCCTCTCCGCCTCCTCCTCCTCCTCCTTCTTCCTGTCCGCCTCCTTCTTCCTCTGCTCCTCCTCCTCCCTCTTCCTCTCCGCCTCCTCCTCCTCCGCCTCCGCCTTCTCCTCCTTCTTCCTCTTCCTCTGGTCCTCCTCCTCCTCCTTTCGCCCCCTCTTTTTCCCCTCCTTCAACTCGGGAATGTGCAACTCCTTAAATGACCGCCGCGACCTTGTTTGCACGGATCTCCTTCCTGTAACTGAGAACACGAAAGTCTGTTAATGTCTATGAAAGAGAGCTGTAAACATAGAGAACACTTCTGTAACTTCGTATATGAAAGACTGTAACAGACAAGGAATGAAACTGTAAAGGTAGAGTACAATCGTATTACTAAGTATTGGAATGACTGTAAGAGAGTAGGACTCTAACTGTAAATGAGGAAAGCATCTTCTGTAACTAAGCAAATGAAACAATGTAAGGACACAAAACGTTTACCTGGACGTTGGTAACTCTTCTTTGCCACGGCATGTGATCGTACTGAAGCTGTTGGGAGCTCCAATGGCGGTAGGGCTAAAATTGCACATTCTGTCTCTGGGGGGGGATGTTGCCACCGAGGCTGCCGCTGAAATTGTTCCTCCAGTCTATGTAGCCTTCCATCCATTGACTGGAGGATATTGTTCTGCCGGTGTAATTGGTCATTCTGCCGCTTTAACTGGTCATTCTGCCGAAGTAACTGGTCATTCTGCCGCTGTAACTGGCTAAGAATGCCATGCAGAGAGTTATCTGATGGAGGGGTTCGGGAAGTGGTTGACGTGGATGCCGTCAATCGTCGCGAAGCTCTAGGTGGCTCCTCATTTTCATTATACTCCAAATACACCTGAATTAACACAGGTACAGGTACAGGTATAAGTCATATACCAAGATAACACAGTTCCAGGGGTAAGTGACACTTACATCAGATCGTCGCAACCCCCGTAGTAGGGCGGATAACTCCGGTCCCTTATTCCGGCAATCCCAACGGAAAAATGGGGGATTCCTTTCCGGATGATCTGGTTTCCATTTGTATTGGTGCATCAAAAACCATGCCTACATCATTATGAAATAGATAATGCGTATGAGAAGTGTATCGTAAACGTATGTAACAGATACATATGTCTTCTGTAAATGTATGTAACAGATACTGTAATAGGTTCATATGTCATCTGTAATATAGACCGTCTTGAACTGTAACAGAGGACATATGAAAACGTATGTAACATATACATATGTCTTCTGTAAATGTACTCTATGAGTCTTCTGGAATAGACACATTCAGGAACTGTAACAGAGTGTACCGTAACAGTATACTCACACCGAGAGCGGGAACACAACCGGTTAGGAAGATGTTTTTGCAGGAACCAGCTGCTGTTTTGAATGCCATCACCCCCGACATCAGGTACTCGTGGATTGCGGCAGCCCAATTGGCGTTGTTCATGTCATGGAGGTCGTCCAGGTATGGCAGAATGGACAGCGACCCCGACATCCCACTTGTGGGGAAGAAGAAACAGGAACAAAGAAGCGCAACCCAAAGCTTCACGGAAATCTCAACAGCAAGCTGACCCTCCTGTGGAACGTACTCCTTAAGTTTCAAATGGACATTGTGCCTGTCCATCGTTCTTTTGGTTCCAAGGATCCGGCGCAAACTGGCTTTTGTCCCATCCGTGTTCAGGTCGATAGGGGAACCAACGTTTGGTATACCCATAACTTTGGCTATGTCTGAAGGGCGAAAAGTCATGCTGCATGAGCCAATCTTAAAACGCTCTCCATCGAAACGTGTCATAAGATCGACAATGAGTGAAATTGGGTAGGTCACCATTTCGCATTTGATATACGCGCGAAATGGTGAATTCCTCATCAACTTCAGATGCGCGCTCCTAAATTGCAAATCGTCCATAACGGAACGGTAGAACAGAAGCGAGCATCGCGTATTATATTCATTCTTTTCTGCAAAGAAAAGATCGCATCTTAAAAATGAAAACATTCATTCGACAAACATCCGTATTAGGGTAAGAAGAAACTACTTTTTCGTACGACTTGGAGTGTGGGTTCTTCCACGAACGCTTCTTGCACCGCATCCGCCGCAATGCTCTGAATGTCAGCGCTCGTAGGAGATCGACGGCTTGCCATCGTTAGAGGGGAGAGACGGATTGCTTCGTCTGGAGATGTAACTGAAGGATGGGAAACTGTAACAGAGAAGAGGTCTGGTGGAGGAATGGCGGTGTAGGAGAAGGGAAGGAGAAAAGTCATGATATATGAAGTCGGTGTACCCGACGGGTGGACACTGGACTCAACAAGATGGCGGTGCACTGCAATGATGACCATCGGGCGGCTGAAAATACTCGGTACGACAGACGACGGGACGTCAAGGAAATCACAGCCCTTCGTATAGAGCTTTCCCGCCATGTTAGGTAGCCACATACGCACTCCCGCCAATTTGACCCCCAGTCCAAGCCACTCATACACGAAACGTCTTCCACGAACCGTTTGTCTTCCTCTGCCACCCAATGGAGCAGCTCCCTGCAAGATGTTCATTTGGAGATCAAAGTTTCGTTCTTTTCATAGGGAGGGACACGGATTTGGCGTCCATTCATAGCAGGGTTTCCCAAAGGTTGGGTGTAGACATGCAGGAGAACATGCTGAAGTATCGTCTTCCCATGGATACCGACGTTGAACAGGTGTTGCTTGACGATGGGGATGTCCTAGCTATGTTTGATCTTCACAAGTGTCAGGGAAAATCATTGATAAATCTACAAATTCATCAGGTGGAAACTCGTTGCCTTAGTACGCATGCTAGTCGTCATTCAGATGGAACGCAACCACTTGACAGGTACGTGGTCCATGTATTCTTCACCACCCTTCATGTTATCCCATGCATTCTTAACAAGCCTTCGTCTTAAGAATGTATGTATGTACATTATTTGCAGAAGTACTTCAAACACGCATGGCGGTTCTTTGGTAACCCCAGAACCCCTCCAATTACCAGGAAGCAGTTTCGAGTTGTATGTGCGAGGAGAAGGAGCGGAAGGTGTAGTACCAGTGTTGACGCAATATTCCGTAGGTAGAATACACTCAGTAGGACAAGTCTTCATAAGCAAAGAGCTATTGCAGATGGAACTGACAAATTACGCGATCGCACGAGGATTTAATTGGAAATATTTGAAGAATGACTCTGTACGATTAACTGTACGTTGCAATGTCTCTGTTTGCCCATGGCGCCTGCATGCGTCTGTCGTTCGTGGAGGTCCACAATTTGCAATCAAAAGTCTCAACAACATACACACCTGTGGATGTGACATTATGAGCGACGGACATCCACGGACATCTAAGAAGTGGGTAGCAAATGCTGTGAAGGGGAAACTAGTTGATAAACCCACCTACAGAGCAAGTGAAATGATGAGTGACATCCGTCGGGAATACGGTATCTGCATCCCTTATCATCAGGTATGCCATGAATTGAATTGTAACACATCATGACGTCTACTGTAATCAATAGATCCATAACTGTAATTCTCTGACCCTAGCATTGTAACAATTGTCCTCATATACTGTAAGACTATCATTGTCATAACTATAATCATTTCGACGTATACTGTAACAATATCTGCATGCCACTGTAACAACTGTAATCATATACTGTAAGTCTCTGACCCTTGTATTGTAACAACTGTAATCATATACTGTAAGGGTTTGTATTGTAACAACTGTAATGATTTGAGCGTATACTGTAACAACTTAAGAAGGATACTGTAAGGTATGAGGACAAGAACTGTAACACTCTTACAGAACATGTATAATCATTTGAATAGGCATGGTGGGGCAAAGAGGTTGCTGTCGGTTCACTATACGGCGATTTCAGAACAAGCTATCATATGTTGAACTGGTACAGCGAACGTGCATTACAGTCAAACCCGGGATCGATCTTGTCTCTAGAAGTGGACCCGGAGACTCAACGTTTCAAACGGTTTTTCATATGCTTCGCGGCGTCTGCATATGGGTTCGAAGTTGGTTGTCGACCTATGCTCTTTTTGGACGGAACTCATATCAAACAGCATAGAGTGCAAGGGGTTATACTTGCTGCAAGTGCCTTAAACGGTAACAATGAGCTATTCAGTGTAGCCTACTCCATCGCAGATTCGGAAACATATGACAACTGGGTCTGGTTTCTACAAAATTTGAAAAAGGCATTGCTATCAGATAGAAGGATCGCGTTCCTATCAGACAGAGGGAGAGGTCTGAAGGAAGCGATCCCTGACGTATTTCCGAATGATCATCACGGCTACTGTTTCCAGCACATCATGCAGAACTTCAACGACCAATGTGCGGGGAAGTATGCCGCCCCTTTCAAAAAATTACTTAGAAAAATTCTCCAGCGCATTGCCTATGCTGTTACTGAACAAGAGTACCAAGACGCAATGACTGCAATGGAGCTTAATTCTACTGAGGCCAAAGAATGGGTGCTCCGAAATGATGTCGAACACTGGTCCCATGCTCTTTTCCAGGGACAAAGGTTCGGCTCTTTAAATACATAAGCGATATGTTCTATTACATTCTGCCATTTATGTGCTTACAGTTGTAGGGATAATCTATTACAGAACGTGTTAAATAAGGTTACAGTATGTAGTGGACACTTGTTACAGATATTTGATGTTATCCTAATTTCCTTCACATGGCCATACAGGTTTGGTGAATTATACTCTAATTTGGCAGAGTCATTCAACAATTGGATACATGACGCGCGAAGTCTACCAATACTACAGATGGTTGACAAAATTAGAGTGCAAATGATGGAAATGGCTGCAAAGAGGAAAATTGATGCTGCATTGTGGGATACACCATACTGTCCTAAAGTACAAAAAATCATCGAAAAAAACCTTCAAGAAAGGAGAAGCTTAGCAATCCGTCATTCAGATGGAATCAAATTTGAGGTTGTTGAAAGTATGAAGACGTACGCCGTAGACCTCCATCTACAAACATGTTCCTGTGGACACTGGCAACTTGTCAAGATTCCTTGCAAGCATGCATGCGCAGCAATTGGCAGTAACAAGGAGGCCGTTACTCAATATGTTTCGGCATTTTACAGCACAGAAGTGTATAGGGCTGCATATGAAAGAAACATTCAACCTATCCCAACATTTGACATGCCGGATCCGCCTCAACCATCAGAAGTTCTAATCAAGCCACCGACAACAAAAAGGTTGCCAGGAAGACCGAGAAAGAGGAGAATACATTCAAGAGGAGAAGTAGATCATGCATATATTTGTTCACGGTGCAAACAAACAGGTCACAACCGAAGAACTTGTAGCAACCCACCCCACAATCCTGACGGATTTTAAATGTTGTATATTAGTTACAACAGAACGTCGTCCTTATATTCCAATATTACAGTGTATGTAATACATTATTACAGTCTACGCACTACGATGTTACAACTCCACTACTACGCTATTACAGTTTCAGTAATACACTTGCACAGTTCGCGCACTTACAATTACGTTTTGTTGTACAGTGTACGTAACGAAGTGTTACAGTTTAACTCTAATACTCTTACAGTTTAACCTGTGTACCGTATGTTAGATGAAGACATCTCAGAATAAAGAGGAAGAAGACGAGCAAGAAAGATAAGAGGAAGAAGAGCACTGTCTCCTCACAATTTCTGTTACAGTATATGTAATAAGATGTTGCAGTTTAAGCACTAGACTCTTACATTTTCAGCAGTACACTCTTACAGTTCGCGCACTACACTCTTACAGTTCCAGCACTTACGATTTCTGTTATATTATACGTAATAAAATGTTACAGTTTAAGTACTAAGCTGTTACAGTTCGAGCACTACAGTGTTACACCTAAAGAACAGCCCTGTTACAGTTTGAGTACTACTCTCTTACAGTTCAAGCACTACATTCTAACATACAGTTTTACATTATATGTTATAATCTCTTACAGTCGTTGGTCATGTTGATTATAGTATATATGAGGGGATGTTACAGTGTGTTATTGGTAACATGTTGAATTTGCATGATACAGAGCACATACATAAGCACAGAGAAGACTGCATCAAACGAAAATGCTTATCATAAAGAAGCCATGTTACAATAACTCTCTACCTCTACTCTACCGACCACTCGGTAGAGTACGGAGGGGAGGAGGCAGAACGGTCAGGGGAGGGATGGGAGGAAGGGGAGGTGCCGGAACGGTCAGGGGAGGAAGGGGAGGTGCCGGAACGGTCCGGGGAGGAAGGAGAGGAAGGGATGTGTTCTACCCTAGGGCCGATGTCTGGGAGGATGTTATTGAGGCCCCTGTCGCCGTACTGCCGGGAGGCTTTCTGTAAAGCCATCTTCCAGCCCACGTAAAAACCATCCCAGTAGTCGGCGCTGAAGGTGGACTGTCGCAACGGGGGAGCCGGGGGTGACGGTGGCACCGGTGAGGCAGGTGCCTTGCCATCCCTCTGGGGAGCACGGTTAGATGAAGACATCTGCAAATAAAGATGAAGAAGACGAGCAAGAAAGATAGGAAGAAGAAGAGCGTTAGAAGCTTGTGATGAAGGATAAGTATGGGGCCCTGGGTTCCTTTTATAGTGTGAAGAACGGTTCACGGACCTTCGAAAGGCGGTTTGTAAGTGCTGTCAATGGTTGCTGTATAAGTTCTTGGCAGGGTATGTAAGAGTAACTTCGCATGGGGAACAGGCGATGGAAAAAAGGAGGGAAGGGTAAGACGGGAATGGGAAAAAGAGACGGAGGCCAAGGAGACGGAAATCGTGTGTGGAGGGCCGTAAATGGTGACATCTGAAAAGCAGGGACTGGAAATTAAACCTGGAGAAAAGCAGGGACTTTACATCAACCGGTATTCTGACAGGGACGAGGAAATAAGTACCAGGCTCTGACAAGGACCTCCAATTAATTTTCCCAATTATCTATTGGGCATCCACGACATCTACTCCTGTGCCGTGCCTATCAACAAAAAGAGCTAAAAAAGTGTTAGGTCACGGTGGATCTCCTACATCATCAATATCCTCATAAAGCTAAACCTTATCTAGTTATGTAGTTGCCACCATTATTTTTTATTCTCGAACATCCTTCCATGTTCTTATTCTATATTATCCATGCATCTATCATCTTCAACAATTGAAATGCTACTATCATAGTATTTGTACCATTTAAATTCATAATGTTTATCAATTGATTCAAAATATAGCAATGAAAATTTTACAACAATTTTTTTGCATAAATTACAAATTTTTATGATCAAGTTATTACAAATGCTGCACATGAAATCTAACAATTTTCACAATATTTCAAACCACATCACTTAACTTTACCAATCTATTGAATAACTAGATAAATATTTAAATAATATTTTATAATTTACAATCATTCAATTCAAATTTAACACACTCATGAAATGTGATAGATGGAATTGATACATCTAAGTTTCTACAATATATCTACAACATTAGAATAATTTTAAAATTATCAAAAAACAATAATAATATTTTTTATAAATTCAAATTTATTCAAATCCACCTTAGATCTAACTTAAACTACTCTAGGTCTATGAAAAAACTTCTTACAAATAGTTTCTAACCACTTACAACATGCTTCTAAATCAATCACATGCTTCAATCTAATACAAAAATCAAATTTAAAAACTAAAATCTAGAGTTTGGATCTTAAAACTAAAATCAACTAAAATCAATCTTAAAAGCACCACCAATAGATGCAAAGCACTTCCTTAACAAAATGTAAAAAAAAAAAATCTAAATCGTAAAAATGGAGAGGTGGTGGCCGGACGGGTGAGAATCTCATGCAGGGGTTGGGGGGGGGGGTGTCATGTATCGATGAGATTTGATTGGACCGCATCATAACCAATAGATATTAGTGTACCAACCATGTTTAAGAATTGCATTCTTCCAAATACGGTACGACATAGATATACCATACTAATATGGTGCGATATGTCCAATCATGACTCAAAACTTGCTATGAACTCTGATGCTAGTCAGAATCTTAAAAATAGTAACAATCTTAGGATAAATTATAGAAAAATAAAAAAGGAAAATTAGCATATGAAAGCACGCACACATGGAAGAGAGTTTGAGGAGGAGGAGAGAGTTTGTGTTCAACTAAATTGTCATGTTTTTAAGTAGCTTTTAACAAAAGAACATATTATTTTGGAAAGTGTTTGCATTCATCAAATCTTTGAGGAATTTATTTTCCAGACTAATAATAAATGCGTGCAAGTAATAATTGAGGTATTACCATGTTATGCAAATCCGAAAAATTTTCAACTGGAGTTTTATTTTCTTATTAATAGAAAAGTCACCGGAGGGAATTTTCCTTCCTAGACAAATACACCTATTTTAAAATTTGTGAAAAATTTATTTTACCAATCAATTTTCATATATTGTCAAAGAAGGGAGCCATTCAGACAATGACAGAATTCACTCAAATATGAGAACCAACATCTATTTTTAGTTGCCCAGATAGAAATAGGTGCATTGTAATCAATCTCTCGAATATTACGTCATCATCCTCATATGTAGCAGTAGCTTTAAGATTATATCTTGTGGAGCTCCTCACAATGATATCATCATTTAAATCCACCTCATCATCCTCTCAAATCATCAAATTCAAATTACCTATTAGACATCTACGATATCTACTCCTGTGCCGTGCCTATCAACAAAATGAGCTAAAGAAATGTTAGGTTACGGTGGATCTCCTACATCATCAATATCCTCATAAAGCTCAACCTTATCCGATTATGTAGTTGCCACCATTATTTTTTATCCTCGAACATCTTTCCATGTTGCTATTCTATATCATCCATCGGCGGGCATCTATCATCTTCAACAATTGAAATGCTACTATCATAGTATTTGTACTATTTAAATTCATAATATTTATCAATTGATTCAAAATATAGCAATAAAAAATTTTCAACATTTTTTTGCATAAATTACAAAATTTCATGATCAAGTTATTACAAATGCTGCACATGAAATCTAACAATTTTCACAATATTTCAAACCACATCACTTAACTCTACTAATCTATTAAATACCTAGACAAATATTTAAATAAATTTTATAATTTACAATCATTCAACTCAAATTTAACACTCATGCAATGTGATAGATGGAATTGATACATCTAAGTTTCTACAATATATCTACAACATTAGAATACTTTTAAAATTATCAAAAACTATTAATAATATTTTTTATAAATTCAAATTCATTCAAACCCACCCTAGATCTACCTTAAAATACTCTAGGTCTATGAAAAAAACTTCTTACAAATAGTTTCTAACCACTTACAACATGCTTCTAAATCAATCCCATGCTTCAATCTAATACAAAAATCAAATTGAAAAACTTAGATCTAGAGTTCGGATTTTAAGACTAAAATCAGCTCAAATCAACCTTAAAAGCACTACCAATAGATGCAAAGCACTTCCTTAACAAAATGCAAAAGAAATCTAAATCGTAAAAATGGAGAGGTGGTGGTTGGATGGGTGAGAATCTCATGAAGGGGTTGGGGGGGGGGGGTGGAGGGTGTCATGTATCGATGCGTTTCGACTGGACCGCATCATATTCAATAGATATCAATATACCAACCATGTTTAAGAATTACATTCTTCCAAATACGGTACGACGTAGCTATACCATACTAACATGGTGCGATATATCTAATCATGACTCAAAACTTGCTATGAACTCTGATGCTGATCAGAATCTTAAAAGTAGTAACAATCTTACGATAAATTATGGAAAAAGAAAAAAAGAGAAATTAGCATACGAAAGCACTCACACATGGAAGAGAGTTTGAGGAGGAGGAGAGAGTTTGTGTTCAACTAAATTGGTATGTTTTTAAATAGCTTTTAACAAAAGAACATATTATTTTGGAAAGTGTTTGCATTCATCAAATCTTTGTGGAATTTATTTTCTTGACTAATAACAAATGCGTGCAAGTAATAATTGAGGTATTACCATGTTCTGTAAATCCGAAAAATTTTCAACAAGAGTTTTATTTTCTTATTAATAAAAAAGTCACCGGCGGGAATTTTCCTTTCTAGACAAATACACAAAATTTAAAATTTGTGAAAATTTTATTTTACCAACAATTTTCATATATTGTGAAAGAAGAGAGCCATTCAAACAATGACAGAATTCACTCAAATATGGGAGCCAACATCTGCTTTTAGTTGCCTAGATAGCAATAGGTGCAATGCCATATATATATATATATGTATATATATATTTATATATAATCCAAGAGTTCTCAAATACTTAAAAAAAGAAAAAAATGGTTAGCAGTTTCAAAAGGAGGGAAACGTTCATGGGCGGACTTCACATTTACCCTACCCATGATATGCTAGAGCCAAATAGGATTTTTTTTTTAGTAAATTAATTAAAATTTTTATTAAATATTTGACTTATTTTTTAATCTTTGATAAAATTATAACACATTACAATACATGTTATCCTCTATAATGTTAAGTCTTATTATAATAATAACCTTTCATATTATAGTTAAGAATTATTAATTAATTTATCTTTTTTTTTCTAATTACTTAACATCGAACGGCTGATGTTATGGTACGACTAGGCCACATCAATTACCGAAGCTTGTATCATATAAGAGAAATACTTTCTGCACTTGTGAAAGTGTAGAAATGTCTAATCATCCTGCATTTCTCCTCTCTCATTGGTGGAAAAGAGGAGAGAGATCTATGTGGCAATTTGATTCCCACTAATAGAAGGGGAAAAGTGCGGGATGAATAGACATTTCTCATCTTATAAATACATAGAGAGAGAGAGAGAGAGAGAGGAGAGAGAGAGAGAGAGAGAGAGAGAGAGAGAGAGAGAGAGAGTGCATGCGCGCTAAAACTCGAGTGAAATATATGCTCATGTTAAGACAAATACATTAATGCCATGAACAAGAAAAGCAACAGCGACAACTTGTCTCTCTCTCTCTCTCTTGTGATGAAATTTAGGAGAGAGACACCAGAAAGAAGAAGAAGAAGAAGATATACAGCCAACATATACGCCTAAGCCCATCAATGGTTAAAACCAAGCCGACCCAGTAGCTATTAGCAAGGCATTCAACCTGTTCTCTGAATCACCACAAGAGATCAAAACGAAGATTTTGGAGGCTTGAAGTAGAGTATCTTCACAATATGCATCCTCATCGTATAGCCAAGATCCGTTTTACGAAGAGATCAAACTTTTCATCCGTATCCAACATGCTGACCCTGACGTACCTGATCAGCCCCGACCCAGAATTCTTGCCGCTTCTTGTTATTATGTTGAGCCTCCTGAGGAACTGTTCACAGTCCTCTACATCTTCCTTCTCACATTTCAACCAGGCAAATGCTGAAAAAGAATGGAGTTCGGATATTAGCAGGAGACGAGAAAAAAAAAATGCTGTTAGAGCAGACTGCACATGTGTTTGCTTCGATGTAGTGCAATCGATTCAACGAATAAGTAACTCAAAAACTAAAGAACTTGCAGAAACTCAAGACATTAGACTAGATGCCTGGAAGCAATGACATGAACAGCCAAGTGCAGATTACCAGGATGCAACTCGGACATGTGCCCTGTGAATTTACAGTATGCTGGTGGAAATTCGGGTAAACTGAAGCTGCGGGTTGTCTGGACAGCCTCCCTGAGACGCTCCCATCTGTCTGCCAAAAGGCGCCGGCCATAATTGAAGAACCTTTCCACCCTGGATGGACTTGGATGTTCATAGTCCTCAGCTATTGCCCCAAGTATTTGTGCAGCTCTGAGTTGTGAATCCTTGGAAACACCAATGGTGTTCAGTTCTATATACTTGGTCATCCTTGCTGCCACATCTCTATCCTTCACCAAAGCCCACCTGCACATGGAGAGCCAAGACAGAGGCCAGGCAAGCACCTCAGAATTAGATGCCTTCAAAGAACAGGATTGTGTATGTCCAGGTTCAATTCAAAAGGCATAAATTGACCATCAGTTTAGAGCAAACTTACCCTATCCGGGTTCCAGCATGGCCTGTTAACTTGGAGAAGGTGAATAGCATGATCTCATGAGAGGCTTCGTAAGTGATGGCTGAGTACTGGGGCCAGTAGTATGCCAGATCATGAATGGTTTTACCATTCTCTTTGTTCAGAACAGCTTCCCTCAAGAACCCATCTGGGTTGTTTGGAGAGCAGACAACTTCAATGTATGGGGCATCATCATGAAAGGAATTTGCATCTCCTGCCCATCTATATAAGCCTGATCGCAGGTAGTCTGTTACTGCAGGGTAGAACTGCAAAGAAGAGGTAAGTTAATATTGAGCCATTGACTTGGTGTAAAAATCTTCGAGTTAAGATGACCAAATGCAGGGAGGAGGGGAAGAAATTCTCTAGACAACTGGAGTGCTACATGAGGCGACAAAGGCCTATCTCTGCGGAGAATATATTAGATAAAAACTATATTCATATCTCAGTTACTAAAATAGGTCAATGATTTTAAAAGAAAGACTCTCATCACATGGCTGGATACTAGACAATGTCCAGACAAGTGCAGACATAGCATGACATGATCACATATTGGAGACATGGTATCATGTTTTTCAAATTACCTGCTACAGTACATCTCTTGAAAAATCTAACAATAGATTGGATCAGACTCATCATCATCATCATCACCGAAAAAATTAAAATAAAAAAAGGGATAGAAACAGCAGAAACATTATGAAGTCCACAAGCCCACACTGTGTTTAAAATAATATCCATGATCCCGCAGGCAGGAGCACCACAAGGCCACATGCATGGGGTGATAAAACAGTGGGGTGGGTTGATAGCAAAGTATGAAAATATTATATGTATGGGAACAATGTTTGTGGTTCCCACATCAACGAATTTTTTTTTTGCAAATAGTATATGTCTGCAAAAAAAATGTCTGTGGCTCCCACCTTATGAAAATTGTATCATTATCATATGAATGAATAATGGAGGCAACGCCATAAGCCCAAAAGGAAAAAGAGAGGTCAGGTGCGCAAAGCTATGGTGTCCAAGTTCATCATGATGGTATCCGATCCTTCATCTGTTACTCCAAAGTGGACTCCATCAGCCCACAGTGGCCATTAAAGGCTAAAAGCGCCTCCCATAAGCATAGAACTGCATAAAGGGTACGGATAACTACTGTCTACTGGGGCTCTAAACAAGGGAGCTGTTGGGTTCCTCCAAAGTGGCCAAGCTTGGAAACAGCAATGAAGCTGGGTGCTAAGTGCTCACCGAGTAGTATGGGGCAGCGGAGACGACGCTGATGGGGCCTGTGGCGTCGGGCGGGACAAGGGCGTAGAGAGCGGCCTGGAACAGCTGAGTGGAACCGGAGCCGACGACGATGTGGTAGCCGGCCGTCCTCGCGTTGCCGACCAGCCGATGCAGGCGGACGATCTCCCGGGCCAGCCGCGGCTCCATGAACCAGCAAAGACTGTCGCCATCAGAGAAGTAGCTCATGGTCTTCCATCCCGGGATGGCGATGCTGCCTTTATCCTCCATTGCCCTCCAGAAAGGCTCGTACATGGTCGGGTCGCCGCTGCAGCACGGAAAAATAAAAACCTCCATTTTTTAATAAGCTCAACGCTCACCATAACAACGGGGGACTACGAGAGTACACAGTTCTAACTCACTGGTCGAGGTTCACAACGATGGCATCCTCGTCGGGGATGCCGCTGACGTCGCCGCTGATGCCCAAGCCGAGGGTGTGCGGAAGAAGCAGGGTCTCCGGTGCGGCCTCGCCCATCTCGTCTGGCCGTGGTGGTGCTGTCGATGGAGAGCCTCCGCTGCTGGGGACCTCGGATTTATAGAAGGGAAGGAATCTGTGGAACATGACCAAATTCATGGTCAGCGACAGCAAGGCGGCAGCGCCGGCTAAAGAAATGTTTGCCGGTAGATTCCTCTGCTTCCGCCTGGAACCACGCTTCCCCTCCCGGCCGCCGCCACAACCACCGGTAGCTGCCTTGGCCATCTCTCTCCCTCCCTCCCCCCCCCCTCTCTCTCTCTCTCTCTCTCTCTCTCTCTGTGTGTGGAAAAAAGGAGGCGGCAAAGGGTACCCAGAAAAAAGCACGGAGTTGAAGGAGAAAGCAAGGACCACAAGCTTTTCCCGCCTCGCCCTTGCGGGAACAGGAGAGACGGAGACCAAGATGGAATCCTTACAGTTATCTTCCTGCCTGCTCCTCCTCCTCTTCCTTCCTCTTGTTGGGAGGCAGAACAGGCGTCAAACCCCACGCTCGCCCCCACCCGAGGGCCTCACAGCCCCGGGGCGGTCCCCCTCCCCCGCCCCTCGGGAGGAGAGATAAAGGAAGAGAGAGAGAGAGAGAGGAGGAGGAGGAGGAGGGAGGGGGAGATTCACCTCGACATTCCCCTCTGCTCCCGCGCACCAGTTGCCCCCACCTTCCCTCTTTCTCTGTACTCGCGAAGGTCCTCCTTTCTCGAACTCGCAAAGCACGCATCTTTTTGCTCGCTCTTTCTCTCTCTCTACCTCCACCCAACCCACTCTCCGCTGATCATGAACAGAATCCTTCAAGAACCCGGAAAGCAGAAAAAGCTAGAAAGGGACGATCACCTCCTGAAAGAGACGGCTCCGGCGCCAAATCAGCGTCGCCGGGTTGCCATCGCCATTAATGGGTGCTCTCGCTGCTACAGTCGCCTCGCCTCGGCTGTGGCGGCTTATAGTTTCATCGCTGAGATTTCTCGCTTCTGATACAAGCATGAACGCAACGGCCAATGGTGGTGGCGACCGGCGGAGACGGGACTCCGGGGGCGACCCACCAGACTCTTCTGGGTCTTACCAATTTGTAGCGGGCGGTTACCTCTCTGCAACCTCCTCTGCTCTGCTCCTCCAAACCTCCAATCGGAACAGGATTGTGGAGGACAGGCTGCTGCACCTGCTCCAATACCTCCACCGGGCGCGGGGCGTCTGGTCCACCGGGGATTCTGTTCCATTTTTAAAACCAGAGCAATCCAACGTCTATTAACTTCGTATATATCCACAAAAATCAAGATTTAAGCTTCATTAATATGAAATTAATGATGGATAAGATTTAAGCATTATTACTACGAAATTAATGATGGATAAGATTTAAGCATTGTATACGAACTTAATGAGATGGGCGTTCGCGTTTCTCAAAGCGCTATAGCATATATTCCTATCTGATCTTGAAATTTAAGGGGAAAAAAGTTAATTATCATCATATAACTCCCATATATCTTGAGAAAAATTTATTTCACTTGTCTATTGTACTTTAAGTGCAATGTGACTAGATAATAGTTCATATGGCACCCCTCACATGAGGGGTGATAAAGTGTCAATCTAATTGTTAGATGTCACATGAATTTATTGTCTAATCACATTACGCTTAAAATACAATAAACAAATACAATAAACCTTTCTCATACATCTTTATCTTTGTCATAATGCTTCTAAAATTCGCTACATAGAATTGCTATATCTCTAACAGTTTTGTTTCAAGGGTGTAAATTCACTGTTTTTAACAGTAGTGGACAGGATTTAAGGGTATCCAGTTGCTGTTCATAAAGATTTTAGGAATATATGAGTTAAATTGGGTGATTACATTTACAAGGATATAATAGTTATTTTATAAAAAATTTACAGATATGTCAGTAACCTTCCTTTTAGAGATCTAGCTGTATTTGCACTTCGATTGATGAGTTGTTATGAGCTGAAGTGACTTTTCTTTTTTATTTTTCCCTTCAGTCTGAAGTGACTTTCCAAATCGACAAAGCATTATTACTATCTTATTCTCCAGCTTGTTGCTAATTTAATCCCTTTTGGTTGATTATTAGACCTAAGTTTTATGGAGAATCTACTTTTTTTTGGACCTTTTTCCCATTGAAGTAATAATCTTCTGTGGCTTTAACATTTTAGAACTTGGGAAAACACTTTAGCATGTTATCTTTAATATCTTAGCACTTTAGGTTTATTTTAAAATTTTCAACTCTTTAAAATGTTAAAACCTCCCTAATGCATTAGCAACTTCTAGCAAGGGGGAACGGAACACAAAGGAGAGGTACCTGAAGAGAGCCAATTTTGGGTCTTGCTGCAAAACGTTGGATTGTTTTGGGACGGTGAGATAGAACGAGCATGCCAAGAATGGATATGTAAAAAGAGATCAAAGATCATAGACTCTCAGGGGGTGGTCCCCTGGCCAAGACCCTTCAATACTTAAGTTAAGCAAGGTGGACTAAGGTGCTGTTTGGGAATGCGTTGGGAGCGATTTTAGCCTGCAAAATCACTGACAAAGCCCAACGCATTGCCAAACGTGAATGTGTTTTATGGGCTTTCGTGCGTAAAGATTCTAAGGTTGAAGAGAGAGATAGACACATGAAATTTTCTCTTTTCAGGTCGCAAGAAGCGGCCACCAAGCCGCTTTCTACGACGCTACTAATTTTGAACATGAAATCCCTATTTTATACTTGGCGATTGTGCTAGCTGCAACATGTAAACTGCAAGAGAAAGGGGCATGTTAGTAAAATCCCACGCAAAAGGACGTGTTGCGCTTTGCAGACTCCAACTTTTTGATAGTGGAGAATTGTGTTGTCAGAAAGCTGGCCATGTGTCAGAAACCAAGGGAAAGGCTGATTTGTAAGAAAATCAATTTTACTAAAGTGGTCCCAAACAATGCCTAAGAGAGTGAGGTGGAGGTGGTGACTCAAGATTGTTCTCCACCATTAAGTATGCTTAGGATATCTTATCTTTATCAAATGGTGCACCAAGATTTAAATAGGCACCAACTTCCCCGTTGATCCACGCAGGGCATGGTGGCAAGTGCGGGTAGAACATGGAGGTTACCCCTATGGCATGGCCTCCTAGAGCATGGTGATCCACCTAGGGGCCACGACTTGCATACAACATACTGATTATGCTTCTTGGGAAGGGCCGTATGGAGCGTGGCGTCTGATCCCCTGTGGCAGGATAATCATAAGGTGGATCCTAGAACCTTACCTCATTTGTCCTTTTATCCTCTACCTTTTGTGGTGGTCTGCTAACGTCATCGCGGACCTGGTGCACTACTGTTCAACATTTGGTGGGGCCCACTGGCCGTTGGCTCTTTCTTTTGACCCAAAGCTCCTAGTTCCATGGAATCCCCATGCCAAAGATAGGATCGTCGAGAGTATAGTTCCCTCGTCAGGCCCGACCAATGGTGTTATGCCCCGCCAATTTAGCAGCGGAATAAATCGGAGAGGCATGAACAACGTGTGTGGTAACGACAATTGCGCGTATAGTCGTAAATATCAGAGCAACTAATAAACAATAATTATAATAAATTCCATATTTCATTGATAAATCACTTAAACTATTACAACCACTAATTCTGAGCCAAAACATAGGGTTCAATAACATCATTACATTTGGAAAGGGTAATTAAGTAAATATCTAACTAAACTCTAAGGTACTAAGGACACTTCATCTCTATGACTCCAGGTCGCTCATCACTCCAGTTCATTCCCGTTAATGGTGTGCGTAGGGTCATCATCCGACTTACCTGAAACACATACAACAAATAGCGCAGGGTGAGCGATAACGCTTAGTAGGACTTAATATCTCATGTAAACAGGCATGTCTTAAGTGATTAATGTCTTATCAGACAGGATAACTATAGAGGACTATAAAGTATAGTCGAGAGAGTGATAGCACACGATAGCAAGAGAATGATAGCACATTCAAAAAAATAATTGCAAAACTATCATGATAGAGGATTGGCCATATAGTGAAAGAATATGTAATGTCTGCACAAAGGTGCAATAGCACTTCCCTGGTCGAGCATCATGTCAACCAAGAGATCATAGTAAAATGATTGATTGATTGTCATAGATTAGATTGTGATTGTTATTAAATGGCACTAGGTGCATGCCGTACACACCCTGATCATGTTACCCTCGCGAGGAAATGGCACTCTTCGGGCGCTCTCCCCAGGACCAGACCGGGCCCTATTGCTTTGGCATATAGCACTGTTTGTTATTTTTGACAATCAATTTAATGGCCAAATAGAGTACCAAGAAGAGATGAGAGTAATAGACGAAATAGATAAGAGTATAGAGTGAAAGTGAACAGATGAGAGTAACGAGATAAGGGTATAATCATAAAACAACGTTAAACATCAATAGTAACAGTTGCACAACACTAGATCGGGTGCCGGCAGTCTGGTAGAAGTCACAACCGCCCACTAGCCGTGCCATGATCACAGGCTAGATGGCTCGGCGTGATCACAAGGTAAGAGAGAATTCACTAAGGTCACTTGGATCGTACTGATCCTTAGGGGTGTAACGGGCTTTAAGGTACAACCAGCTCGTCGGCTAAGGACGTGCGCCAAAACCAAGAAGACTTACGGAGGCCTTGACAAGGAGTCCCTGGCCCAGTCGAGAGTATTCCCGATGGAGAGGTGCTCCATGCCAAGAGAAAGTGTGTAACAAAATGTTGTCCATCTTGCCTCGAGTGCTTGAAGGCAGAGGGACGCGATAACGGTGTACAAAGCACGCGAATAAAACGAAAACAAGTGTCTTTTAACAAAATGGGGAATTTAGCAATTAATTTCACTTAATTACTAGATACATCATTGAGTAACTTATTAGGGTTTAATGACAAACATTAATGTTAAGTGTGTGCAAGTGTAAAGAAATCATGAGAGTATGATAAATCGTGCACATGGCTTTTAATTAATGAGAATTATTTAAATATTAACAAATAAAAATACTCAGGTCAATTACAAAGCTTAACAGTACATGATTTAGCTTAAACAAGGGTTAAATGACATAAATTGTAACGGCCCCGGATATCTATACCTAATAAGGGTCCATATCCAGATCCGTCTCCCGCGAACAGACCGAAGTCTCGCAAGGGATATCCCAAACACGTGTCCAGTACGAATATAAAAGACCATAATTACAGTATATAACACAGGAAAGTACAAGTGTATATATATGTAAGCCACAATGTACAATAGTCCACAATTACAATATTACATGTCCAATTAAAGAGTACAACTACCTGGGACATACCCCGAGGGAGCACAAGCTCAAATGACTCAACTACTCTACTGCTGGTGGTACAAGTCTGCACTACTCTGCGTAAACCACGCTGAAGTCAGCCAACGCCTGCTAAGTCGGCTAACACCTGAAACAGACTGTAAGGGAGTGAGCCTCAACAAGTCACTAGCTCAGTAGGGACCTCCCACAAAGAAACAACAACTACACGAGAGACCTCAACCCCAAAGGGTCTCACTGGCAAGTGGCAACACCGGCAACCGAAACATAACATGCGCACACAAGCATGTTAAACCACAACTAATCATAACACACCGATTAAACCCCGGTCCTCGGAAAGTAAAGGGAAATACAAGACTAGCTTAACACCACTAGTCCACCCTTCAACTAAAACACCTTGACCACAAGCCTCACCGGAAAACCACTACCTAGGCTACGGTCTCACAGGCTAACCATCACACACGGAGCATCGGGATTGGCAACAACCAGCCAACACCCGCATACTAGGCCATAACTAGAAATACACGGTACAAATATAAATAACACACACAGGTGGAGAGTCACACCACAATACCTCCACAGTACGCACGGTCTCACCTCAACACCAGCTGAGGTCGGACTCACGTACTACAACACAACTCTACCCACGAGGGGTACATGTACCTGCTACCACGAGGTACAACACTGAACCACAGAACTGTGCCACCTCCAGGGCACACCACAACGGTTATCGGTTTCACGGTTATAACCTTAACCAGCGATTCACACATTAACCACAACCAGTGGTCAAACACGAGTCGGTATGGAGACGATGCCACCACACAGGAACGAACTACTGGTTCATGACGCCAATATCCAACCCGGACAACAAAGCACAAGAACTTCCTCCTAGTCTCGCAGTCACGGACGGAAGGTCCAACTGCCGCTCCACAACAACAAGCCAAGAACAGTGGAGACTAGCTAACCACCACAACCTGTAGGTCACACATCCCGCATGCCCAAGCCTGACACCTTTAGAGACTCCGACTGAGAACCCTAAAGTGAGGCACTAAAACAGGATTAGCTTGGGACCAGTGTCGACTACTGGTGTCCGTCCCCCAACCACGAGCGCGCTACAAGCGACTGCACACCCACAAACACAAGTCGCTGCCCCTAGTCGTCTTTCCCCTCAGCCGGACATGTACTACTCAAGCACAAGAGGAGGGTGTCCAGGAAGACGACTCAGACCTCTACGGTACACACGTACCGGGACAAGCCCTAAGCACCCGGTGCTAGGGTAACCAACTAGAGAGGTATTTCAGAATAGGCGCCGGACCACCAGACTCGGTAAGCACACAAACCACGATATACGCACTTACACAACCTTTATGTACAACACACGGTACACAAGTGTAAGGAATGGCTTATCATCGGTCACCCCGTGACCCCCAAGCCATCCTACACACAACCATTCATTAACGGGGTCAACACATGACCGCCAAGATCCCACATTAGACATACACATTAATCATTAAAACACTTACGTTAATACAAAGCATGTTTAGCACAACACATAAGCATACCGACACCAGAACATAACTTGCCTGTCATTGGTCACCCCGTGACCTCCATGGCAACTCACATTACATAACACATTACATAGCATATGGGCTCGCCCTTTTTCTGATTCTTTTCATATGGTTTCTTGAAGTCCTTATTTTTCTTGAAGTGTCTTCTACCAGATTGGAACTTCTTCTTCTTGGCTAGAATGCGTTGCAGTCTTCTTGATAGCATGGCTTCTTCATCTTCACAATCATTTGAACTTTCATCTTCGGTTGATGACCCATCTGATCTGTCTTCTTCTGCTTTAAGAGCATTTGAATGTTTCTTTCTGCTTGAGGACTCTCCTAGTCTCTCCATATTTATCTCATGGGCCATAAGGGACCTAATGAGCTTTTCCAAAGACATCCTCTTTAGATCATTAGCTTCCTCAATGGCTGTTACCTTGGGAGTCCATGTAGATGGAAGAGATCAAAGGATTTTTCTGACCATATCTCTAATCTCATAGGTCTTCCCAAGTCCTGCTAATCCATTTATAATGTTTGTGAATCTACTGAACATTTGAGTTATGGACTCTCCTGGCTGCATCTGGAACCTCTTATATTGAGTTACCAGAATATCTATTCTGGTTTCCTTAACCTTATCCGTGCCTTCATAAGTGATTCTCAAATTTTCCCACATCTCCATTGCGGATTTACAGGCTGATACTCTATTGAATTCTTTCTTGCTGAGAGCACAGCACAGAATGCTTTTAGCCTTACAGTTTAAAGAAATTTTCTTCCTGTCATCATCTGTCCATTGAGCCTTTTCGTTGGTGACTAGAAGATCGCCTTCTTCAACTATGGACCATATCTGATAGTCATGACCTTGTAGAAAATACTCCATTCTTGTTTTCCAGTAAGCATAGTCTTCTCCATCGAACAATGGTGGTCGGTTGACAGACTGACCTTCATTGTGACCTTGGGCTGCCATGGATCTTTACTCTTCAGATCATTGGATCTTCTTCTTTGTCGAAGAGACTTGCTCTGATACCACTTGTTGCCCAGTTACGTAGCCCAGAGGGGGGGGGGGTGAATGAGTCTTTAAAATTTATCAATTAATACATGTTCACTAAAAACGTTCACAAAGAAATACACTTTGAAGATTGTTAGTGTTAGTAAAGAGAAACAACAAACATACGAAGATAATCACACAACACACGATGTATCATGGTTCGGACCTCCTCTCCACAAAAGTCCTACGTCCAGTCCCTGAGCAACAACTCAAGATTTCACTAACTAGGGTACAGTCCCCCTAAGGACACTACAACACCCAGCTCAGCTGGTCTTCTCTTCTCAGCCCGAAGAGGAACAACACCCTGGATACCCCACCAGGTCTTTCTTCACACCAGAAGGGTACAAGCACAGAAACAAGTAAGCAAGAGATTAAGCCCCTAGATCAAGCTTTGACAAGCCAAGATCTGAAGCTAGGGACTGAGAGCAATGAGATCTACAAACAAAAGCTCACTCTCAGAACCAAACAAGCTCTCTCGAAAGTCTACAAACAAGGCAGAGAGCAAAGAGCTAATCTAATGGAATGAGGCTTGGCTCTTTCTTGAGAACTCGCAGAAGACTTGATGATCAAAGTGATTTTTTTGACTGTCGTTCTCTATATGTGTATCTATTCTGGAGCTCCTTTCTTCAATATATAGCTTCAATTTGAAATATAGACGTTGAAGTATCCGTTGCCTCTAGCTTTTGGTGGACGTTAGACTGAGTGGCACTTGGAAGCTTCCAGTCAACAGTCCTTTATCCATTTGTGCACGCAAAGAGATAGGATCTTCTGAAGTGTCCTTTGGCTTCTACAAGGTCCAACATTGTATGACGAATGTTGTCAGAGACCTGCATATATTAAATGCTAAAGCAGTAGACGGCTAGGCTGTCTCTTGTTGTCAGTCAACGTTGGTGTGAATATTCATCAAAATAGTAATGTCATTTTGTTGTTCTAAAAGATGCATACGGAATAGACACGATAATGGATGATATCGACTGCATGCATGCAGAGATACGTTCAGTCTTCATTAAATACACAGCTGACAGAAGAATATGTGCGAAGACTTTAACTATTCAACCCGTTGAAGGATAAGTCATATGTCAAGTTGATTGATATGAAATCGATGCATTTATGACTTATGAAATCGTTATGCAACCAAATAGCAAATCATTGTGAGATATGAAAGAATCGTTGTGATCAATAAGAAAATCATTATGATTACTTAAGAAGTCGATGCGCAAAGCAAATCATTATGAGAACCAAAGAGATCGATGTGATTACTTAAGAAGTTGATGCGCAAAGCAAATCATTATAATATCTGAAGCAATCGTTGTGATAAGAAAATCGTTATGATCACTAAAGGAATCGTTACGAGAGCAAGTCGTTACGATGACTAAAGAAATCGTTATGAAAGCAAGTCGTTACGATGACTAAAGGAATCGTTACGAAAGCAAGTCATTACGATGACTAAAGGAATCGTTACGAGAGCAAGTCATTACGATGACTAAAGGAATCGTTACGAAAGCAAGTCGTTACGATGACTAAAGGAATCGTTACGAAAGTAAGTCGTTACGATGGCTAAAGAAATTGTTACGAAAGCAAGTCGTTACGATGACTAAAGGAATCGTTATGAAAGTAAGTCGTTACGATGACTAAAGGAATCGTTACGAGAGCAAGTCATTACGATGACTAAAAGAATCGTTACGAAAGGAAGTCGTTACGATGACTAAAGGAATCGTTACGAGAGTAAGTCGTTACGATGACTAAAGGAATCGTTACGAAAGCAAGTCGTTACGATGACTAAAGGAATCGTTACGAAAGCAAGTCGTTACGATGAATAAAGAAGTCGATGTAAGCAAATCGTTGCGCTCTCTTTAAGAAGTCGTTGTAGGAACGATTTCTTTTGAAATTAGAAGAAGTTTCAATCTATGAAGAAATCGTTAAGGTACTTATGAAATGGTTATGAAGAAATTGTTACAGTTCTACTGTAATCGTTATGATCTATAAAAGAAACCGATGTGTACTTAGACAAATATGATGCTGTAGATACAATGTAAAGATGTTTACATGTTTTGGCTTATTTTCCTTTGGTATTAATTCCTGTGCTTAAGACTTGTAGAAAATAGGTTAGTGACCTTTAATTAAGGGTTTGATAATTATCACAATAATGTGGTTTTACTAATCACCAAAATAGAAATATAATTACTTTTAATTACATGGGGATAGACTGTTCATCAATCTCCCCCTTTTTGGTGATGACAAAACTTTAACAAATTAACAAACTTTAGTAAATAGCACAGATAAATAGATCTCCATATGTATTTCAGAGCTGTAATAATTCTCCCCCTTTTTGTCATTAGCAAAAAAAAATGCAAGGAAAAGACAAAGAAGAAGATAAAACAGCTGAATGAGACAGGAAATACTATTTGTATTCATTCATTCTGGGAAGGTACAGGGAGATAAAAGGCAGGAGAGAGGAGGGAGGCAAAATGAGAAATGATTTCCCATGCCTGTTCTTCCTGCTTTTCAAAAACTTGACGAAATATATCAGGGGAAAGAGTGTACTTGGGTCCCATGGAGGGAGCCATTCTCTTCAAATGGAGAGCCAACTGCTCATCAAGGAGATTGGCATAGGCTTCTTTGCTAAGGGAGATTCTTTTGAAGGATACTGATCCAAAACTGGCTCGAGCAAGAAATTGATCAACTGAAATGGGATAGAAGTTCTACTTGGCCTTAAGCTCTTAACAAAGGGCTACATAGACTTTATATCACTCAACTCAAATTCGGAAGGGATCCTGGACTAGGTGAATAGAGTTCATGTCTAAAAATGTAGCTTCTGATACTAAAGGGTGACCTTCCTGGACTTGAGATTCATTAAGCTCTGACAGCTGCTGAGCAGAGAGAGGGTAAAATCTGGCCTAGTCTGAAGGTGTCAACCTCTCACATTCTGACAGAATAGGAGCTAGAACCTCAACACTGACATGGCCTTGGTGGTATTCTCTGAAGAGAAATCTATGAAATGCCACTTGGAAGCCCTTCTGTACCTTGATTCTGCCCATTACTCTGGCAAAACGTTCAAATATGATAGACCCAACAGAAGAGTCCATGACTAGAGAGTGAATAGGTGGAAGCAAGATTTCCTCTGGCACCTGAAGGGTGACAAAGTCTACTTGGACAGCTTCAATGTGGGCGTCGGCTAAACCAAGTGCATTTATGGCCTGCTTAAATTGGCTGAATTGGACCTCAGGGAGTCGATGGACATATCTATAGTTGTTGAAGAATTGGAAATGCCTGGCCATCTTGATCTCGTTCTGAATGAATGGGGCCCAACAATTCTTGTGATGAATTTGGAACCATTCTGAGAGAGTCAGGGAATGGTCCCTTGGAGGGAATCTAGCAGACTTAGCCAGAAGAAATTTATTGTACAGCTCTCTGTGCCCCCTAGCCCATTGCTCTTCAGTCTTGGAATTAGCAATAGAGAAGATTTTGGATTTTTCTGATTTGGTTAGAGAGGTATAGGGTAAATAACATTCAAGTGGTCTGAAAGGTTAAGAAAAGGAAGGTTGATAAGAGTAGCAAAAACAACCTTCTGAAGATATTCTCTGTACAGAGGTTTATTTCTGTTGTCTCCTGTGAGAGAAAACCACAGAGGGGGATAGCGAGGTTCAGATGAAAGAGAGGAGAATTTCTCTTCTTAGGAGCAGAACTAGAAGAGTCTACCCTATGTATATGATCCCCAACCTTCAGTACAGACCGGAGGATGACTTCTTCAAACTCATCCTTGACTTTCCCAAGATAGGGAGATTCAAGTTGAGCACCCTCAGGAATTATAGTAATGAAAGAGGGTGGAGGAGAAGGATGTAAAAGGGAGTGTGAGGTAGTAGGTGGGATATCTGATGGTCCTGAGGATGGTGGACCAGAAGAAGAGGAGGCTCCAGCTGATGAGGAGTCTGGAGGGACCTCAAAAACAGGTGGAGGTGGAGAAATGGGTGTTGAAGATGCAGGAGATTAAGTGGATTGTGAAGGAAAAGGGGTAGGTGATGAGATGGTTCTGGGTTGTGGTTTCTTGAAGGTTTGAGGTGCAGGTGGAGCTGTGGATGATGAAGGTGGTGATGGAGGTACTGGGGTCTGAGTGGAGGAAGGAGCTAGGGGCTCAGGAGCTACAGCTTCTTCTTCTTCAGCTACTTGCTGCACAGATTCTGACTCCAAAGGTTCTGATGGCCCTGACACCTTCTCAGCTGGCCCTGAAGGCCCTTGCACTTGCTCAACTGGCCTTGATGACCCTGAACCACTGACCTCTGCTTGTGAACTAGCTGTTGTCGGCCCTGATGGCCCTGCCACTTGCTCATCTGGCCCAGATGGCCTTGGAACATCTTCTTCACTTCTTTGAGCAGCAAGAGGTGGAGGAGGAGGAGGAGGAGGAGCGTGGGCTCCAACTGCCTTCAAAATTTTAGAAAGCATTGACTTCATACTTCCCATTTCTTTGTTGAACCATTTCATAGCATTTCTTACTTGAGATATCTCTTTGGTGACTGATGCCTGGCTCATGAATATGGAATTTACATCAGATTGCAATGAGCATAGGATCTCCCCTTGAGCATCCAATCTTTCTATGACAGGCTTCAAATTGATAATGACTCTTTGCCTCATCTGTCTCTGATAAAGAGTGTCAGCTAGGAGAGGGACATCTGGAACTTCTGCTGCTTTCCCTTTCTCCTGGGCCTTGTCCATTGGAGGCTGCTGATCTTAGTCATCCTCAGAATCTGAGGAACTGGCAGTCTCACCTTCTCTGAACTGGTTCTCTGGGGGATTTTCATTTCCCTCCCCCTGAGTCTCACTGCCCTTCTCAACTTCAGCTTCTTCTTCAGCATGCACACTTTCCATGGGAACTTCAGTTTGTGTTGTTGCTGCTGCTTCTTCTTCTTGAACTAGGAGGACTTCTGAATGAATTTCAGTATGGCCTGATGCCACAACACTGACTCCCTGGATCTCCTCTGCCACTGACTGCTCCCCCTCAATGGGAGCATCTTCCATTACAACATCCTCTTGAATTTGAACTTGCTCCTGCTGGCTTGGAGCTTCTTCCATAACTACATCTTCTGTGTGGACCTCTGCCACAGATTTTGCTATACTTGGCTCATGTGCAACTGGCTCCTCCTGAGAGATGGAGTCCAGTGCATCCCTAAGTAGACTGCCTACTTGGGAGGATGGAAGAGGAACCTCTGAGAATTGCCCAAAGGGCTCAATATGCTCAGGAGGGATGTCCTCAATTCTTCTACTGCTTGCTTCTTCTGCTACTATTGGCACTGCTGCTGCTGGCACTTCTTTTGAAACCGATGAAACAGTTGGAACAATTTCAGGATCCACTGCTGCTTCTGCTGCCTCAGATACTGCTGCTGCTTCTGCTACTGGTTCTAGGTCATCTTGGGCTTCACCAAGGATGGTTTCACCCTCAACCGCACCAGTCTTGAACCACACACCATTCACTATAGAAAATCCACTTTTTCTTAAATTTCTGGACCTAATAGCTTGGCCCATCTTTTCAGACACATCACCAACTACACTTATGCCGAAATGATGAAAGAATTTGGTCAGGAGATGGGCATATGGTAGTGAGATGTTCAATTTGCTTTTTATATCCCACACTTGAGATCTTGCAAACTTCATTCTCTCAATAATGAGTTCTGCAGTATTAATTTCCTGATTCTGGATAGCCCAGTACATCAGGTCTGAATCAGCCTTGGTGCATGAGGAGAAAGTTGCACTCCTTGGCACAATGATCTGACAAATTATAAAATGTAGTAATCTATTAAAGGCACTAAGCTGGTTAATATCCAGCTTCCCATCCTTCAGCTTGAACTCCGGACCTATTATCCCCAAACCCTTGACCTTAGTGTCCACAGAGTGGACTCCACTTCAACCAGAGGTAGAGACTCCAAACAAAGATGCTAACAGATCCCTGGTGATTCTGATTTGGGTTCCCTTGACCATAGAAGTCAGGGTCTCATCCTCTTCTATCCTCAGACAGACATAGAAAGCCTTGACAAGATCTGGATAACTTACATCAGAAAGGGTTGCAATCTTCATCCATTTCAGCCTCTGTAGAGCTTCAACCAAACTGCCCATTCCGTTCTTCTCCAAGTCTGCTAAATCCACTGTCTTGTGCCCGCAAAGCTTTGCCTTGACTGAAGCGAACCTGGCTTGCTCTTCTGCGGTGAGGAATGCAGCTCTGTAACCCCCAACACTGCCGGAAACAGTTGAAAAGGCCATGGAATCAAGTAGGAAAGGTTCTGGAGGTTTGGAAGGGTGGTTGAGGGAGAAGCCCTCAAGAAATTTCTGGCGGGAGAGGTTGAATGCTTCAAATCTGAGAGAAGTCGATGCCGGGGACGAAGGGTTATCGCCTCAGACAAATAGAAGGATGAAAGCGATAAGAAGGGAGACAAATCAATCCCACACAGATTTCAGGATTTATGAAATGGAGGATAAATGCCCTTTTTGAAGAGGTGCGCCTTTATTGGCAGAAAACGACAAACTCCGGTTAAAAAAAAAGAATTACACAAAACGAACCGACATGAGTATTTAAACACGAGGATAAATGTGAAATAATTGAGATATTTTGCTCACTTCAAGGAGAATAATTAATTACGCTATGAAATTTAATATTTCAATATTAACAGATAAATCTTTCACAATTTACACATGCCTAATTCCCTTCTGAGAGAAGTAAACCTCTCTTCGAGTAAGGCTTTTGTGAAGATATCTGCTAACTGATTATTTGTATCAATAAAAGAAATTTCAATATTGTCATTAGCTACATGATCACGAATAAAATGATATCTAACCTCAATGTGTTTGGTCCTTGAATGCTGCACTAGATTTTTGGTTAAGTTTATGGCACTTGTGTTGTCACATAACAGTGGAATTGACTTGATGTGCATTCCGTAGTCCTCAAGTTGTTGCTTTATCCATAGGAGTTGTGTACAGCAACTTCCAGCAGCCACGTACTCAGCTTCATCTATTGAGAGTGCTACTGAATTCTGCTTTTTGGAAGACCAGGATATCAAGCATCCTGCAAGAAATTGACAACAATTACTGGTGCTTTTTCTATCTAGTTTGCATCCAGCATAGTCAGCATCAGAGTACCCTACTAAATTTACTTCACATGATTTTGGATACCAGATACCTAGATCATGAGTTCTAGATAAATATCTGAAAATTCTTTTAACACTAATTAAATGAGATTCTCTAGGGTCTGCTTGATATCTAGCACACATGCATACACTAAATAGTATATCAGGTCTGCTGGCAGTTAAGTAAAGTAGAGAACCTATCATACCTCTATAGATCTTTTGATCTACTTTCTTACCATCTTTGTCACTGTCCATTCTTGTTGAAGTGCTCATTGGTGTTGATAGTGGCTTGGAATTTTCGAATCCAAACTTCTTCAAGAGCTCCTTAGTGTATTTGGCTTGATAGATGTGGGTGCCATCTCCTCCTTGCTTGATTTGTAATTCAAGGAAGTAGTTCAGCTCCCCCATCATGCTCATCTCAAATTCTCCCTGCATAAGCTTCTCAAAGTACTTGCAAAGAGATTCATCAGTAGATCTAAAATTTATGTCATCTACATAAATTTGTACAAGTAGTATGTGCTTGACCTTTGACTTTATAAATAAAGTGCTACCTACTTGTCCTCTAGTGAAACCATGATTTAATAAAAAAGAACTAAGCCTTTCATACCAGGCTCTAGGTGCTTGCTTTAAACCATATAATGCCTTACGAAGTTTAAAAACATGATTTGGAAATTCTGAATCATCAAAACTCGGGGGTTGTTCTACATAAACTTCTTCTTTAATGAAACCATTTAAAAATACAGATTTGACATCAATTTGAAATAATTTCAAATCTAGAGCAGATGCATATGCAAGTAAAATCCTAATAGCCTCAAGTCTAGCTACAGGTGCATAGGTTTCATCGAAATCTATGCCTTCCTCTTGGGAATAGCCTTGAGCTATCAATCTGGCCTTGTTTCTTAAGATCACACCAGCTTCATCCAATTTATTTCTGAACACCCATTTGGTGCTAATAACTGGATGACCTGATGGTCTAGGAACAAGTGACCATACATGGTTTCTCTTGAACTGATTCAGTTCATCTTACATGGCTAGAATCCAAGACTCATCAGTAAGAGCTTCATTGACTGTCCTAGGCTCTATTTGAGAAACAAATGCTAGGTAATCACAAGGGATTACATTACCTCTTATTCTTACCCCTACAGATGGATCACCAATAATATTTTCAGGTGGGTGATCTTTCTTGTATCTCCACTCCTTTGGAAGATTTTCATGTTCAATGTCTGTTTGCTACAAGTCTTCCAGAGGTGGATCTTCCTTGTCCTCAATTGATGTGTTCTTTAATTTCTTAGACAAGTCATCTGCATCATCAATGCCGCTCTCTGCTTCCTTTCTCAAAGAAGGGTTAGTTTCATCAAAAATAATATGTACAGACTGTTCAATCAATAAGGTGCATTTATTAAACACTCTATAACCTTTAGGTTTAGTAGCATACCCCATAAAGATGCCTTCATCTGATTTGACATCCAACTTACCAATGTCTCTTTTGCCGTTGTTGTGAATGAAGCATGGACATCCAAAGGTTCTGAAGTGACTGATCTTTGGCTTCTTTCCCTTGAACAACTCATATGCAGTCTTCTTCAAGATGGGTCTGATCATTACTCTATTAATGATATAGCTTACTGTGTTTACTGCTTCAGCCCAGAAATACCTTGGTAAATCATATTCTGACAACATTGTTCTTGCCATATCCAATAAGGTTCTATTCTTCCTCTCAGAAACTCCATTTTGCTGTGGTGTCCTTGGTGCTGAGAAGTTATGCTCAATCCCTTGGTCATCACAAAATTTTGCAAATTTTTCATTTTGAAACTCTCCTCCATGATCTGACCGGATTCCAACAATGCAAAACTTCTTGTCTTTCTGTTTTCTTCTGCTGAAGCTTACAAAACTATCAAAGGTATCATCTTTATGCTCCAAGAAGGAAACCCATGTGAATCTGGAATAATCATCCACAATAACAAATCTAAAATTCTTTCCTCCAAGATTAGTGGTCCTCATTGGTCTGAATAAATCCATGTGAAGGAGTTCTAAGGGTTTAGAGGTGGTTACCACAGTCTTTGACTTGAAAGAACTCTTAGTGTGCTTCCCTTTTGCACACGGTCTGCAGATACCATCCAATTTATTGCTGACCTTTGGCAGACCTTCCACAAGACTTCTCTTTCTGAGCTTATTCATGCCATCCAAACTGCAGTGGCCCAATCTTCTGTGCCATAGCTCAGTTGACTGCTCTTTGCTGGCCGCTAAACAAACGTCTTGATCCTTGAGTTCTTCAAGATAGAGCACATACAGCTTCTTTTCTCTGTTAGCTTCAAAGATTACTGCTCCACCCTTCAGGATACTGCACTTGGACTCTTGGAACTTGATCTGATGACCTTTGTCACAAAGCTGGCTGATGCTTATGAGGTTGTGCTTTAGCCCTTTGACACACAGTACATCTTCAATAACTGTTTTTCCTTTGTTGATCACAGAACCACTTCCTATCACTGTTCCTTTTCCATTATCTCTATAGGTGACTGTTCCTTCTTCAGCTTGGAGATAAGTGAACAACTTCCTGTTCCCTGACATATGCCTTGAGCACCCGCTGTCTAGGTACCACTTTGATGCTCGAAGGCTTCCCTGAAAAGGAGACATTAAGTTTTAGGTACCCAAGTTCTTTTGGGTCCTTGTTGGTTAGTGTCAACAGTTTCCTTTTTAATTATCCATTTCTTATGTCTAGTTGGACATGTTATTTTTATATGCCCTGACTTATTGCAATGGCTACAGCAGGACGTTTTTGTTACTCTTTCAATATATTTGAAATTGGCTTTGTATGCTGTATTTTGTTCAGGTGTAAACTTTGGAGTTGGATATGTTTCAGGTTGAATTATTGTTTCTTCATTTTCTGGTAGTGTATATCCTAAACCATGTTTCTTCTTTCCTGAACGTCTAACACCTTTTAATATTAAGGAGTTCTTACCATTTGTAAATTTCTCCAATGTGCTTGACAGTTTGTCATTTTCTTCATTTAAAGTTTTAATTTCCTTTCTCAGTTCATCTGAACTCTCCTGTTTTTCTAATCTGATTATTTGTTTATTTTTATCTTTTAGATCTTCACATAATAGTTCATTTCTTCTTTTAAGTTCAGTTATTTGTTTTTCTAATTCTTCGTTTTCTATTTTTAGATCTGAATTAGTGTTTTCTAATCATGCATTATTTTTCTTACTAACTTTTAACAGTTTTGTTACTTCCCTATATTTACAGTATAATTCGTTGAAAGCTTCTTCAAGATTATCAGAATCAGAATCATTGCAAGAATCAAAAGATGAATCATAAGTTACCTTCTCTTCAGTGTTTGCCATAAAAGCCAAGTTGGCTTCTTCTTCTTCACTGTTTGAGCTTGACTCACTGTCTGAGTCGTTGTTGTTGCTCCATGATGTTGCCATAGCCTTTTTCTTATGCCTCCTGAATTTCTTGGAGCTTTCTCTCTTTCTGAATTCAGGCTTTTTGAGCTTTGGACATTCTGCTTTGATATGTCCTGATTTTTTGCACTCGTAGCATATGGGCTCGCCCTTTTTCTGATCCTTCCCATCTGGTTTCTTGAAGTCCTTATTTTTCTTGAAGTGTCTTCTACCAGATTGGAACTTCTTCTTCTTGGATAGAATGCACTGCGCAGTCTTCTTGATAGCATGGCTTCTTCATCTTCGCAATCATTTGAGCTTTCATCTTCGGCTGATGACTCATCTGATATGTCTTCTTCTGCTTTAAGAGCATTTGAATGTTTCTTTCTGCTTGAGGACTCTCCTAGTCTCTCCATATTTATCTCATGGCCATAAGGGACCCAATGAGCTTTTCCAAAGACATCCTCTTTAGATCATTAGCTTCCTCAATGGCTGTTACCTTGGGAGTCCATGTAGATGGAAGAGATCAAAGGATTTTTCTGACCATATCTCCAATCTCATATGTCTTCCCAAGTCCTGCTAATCCATTTGTAATGTCTGTGAATCTAGTGAATATTTGAGTTATGGACTCTCCTGGCTGCTAATCCATTTGTAATGTATTAATTAAAATTTATCAATTAATACATGTTCACTAAAAACGTTCACAAAGAAATATACTTTGAAGATTGTTAGTGTTAGTAAAGAGAAACAACAAACACACGAACATAATCACACAACACATGATGTATCCTGGTTTGGACCTCCTCTCCACAGGAGTCCTACGTCCAGTCCCTAAGCAACAACTCAGGATTTCACTAACTAGGATACAGTCCCCCTAAGGACACTACAACACCCAGCTCAGCTGATCTTCTCTTCTCAGCCCGAAGAGGAACAATACCCTGGATACCCCACCAGGTCTTCCTTCACACCAAAAGGGCTCATACACACCCTGGATACCACCAGGTCTTCCTTCACACACGAAGGGTACAAGCACAGAAACAAGTAAGTAGGAGATTAAGCCCCTAGATCAAGCTTTGACAAGCCAAGATCTGAAGCTAGGGATTGAGAGCAATGAGATCTACAAACAAAAGCTCACTCTCAGAACCAAACAAGCTCTCTCGAAAATCTACAAACAATGCAGAGAGCAAAGAACTAATCTAATGGAATGAGGCTTGGCTCTTTCTTGAGAACTCGCAGAAGACTTGATGATCAGAGTGATTTTTTTTATTGTCGTTGTAGCGACCCTCATTATACCAGTACGGTTGTACAAACCCACGTCGGTATAGTGAACGTTGCCACAGTGGGACATTTAACCAACAATAACATTCAGCTGAGATACACGTGAATATAAGAACATAGTAGCAGAAGTAAAAGAACCACTGTCTTCATTTCATTCATCATCCACATTTAACATACATGATTGCAATAACATTTAAGGAACTAAAAGTCCACATAATTACATTGCTGAAAATCAAATACATAATTGTCCACACTTAAACATTGTTTTCCATGATAATGCTAGTACAATGTTGCAATTACATACTATGAAATCAAAATATCGCAAGGTACACCAATGATCTAATCTCCACGCTCGGAGTCGGTCTCCACTGCCTCCTCCGCAAGGGTGTCGTCACCAACTACGCCTGTACGCCGAAGCAAGTAATGAGTCTAAAAGACTCAGCAAATAACACTACATCTATCATACATGTACATATCATAGCAGGTTTTACATACACATTTACAAGACACCATCATGTAGCATGCTTGTCATTGAAATTAACTCCTATCATGGTAATTCTATTAATGAACATATGATTCATGCTTTTAGATTTTCTAAATCAAAATCTTCTATCACATGCTCTCTAATCATTCCAACACATGAAAGGTTTACTTTCAATTAAACTAAGACATGAAAGCAATTTAGCATGACTAGTTTACATATATGAAAGAAAACATTGCTAACATGGTTACTTCTCATTCTTACGCATGCACATAACCATTTTACATGCTTTAAGCTTGCTGTTTTGACATGATTAAACACTTTACAATCTAACACATGAAAGCTATGTTCTCATTCAAACCACAACGTGACAGTAAACACACATGGAATGGGTTACACATAAGTAAGGATTGTCCCTAGCATGGATTCTACGCATTGTACACATATAACACATGATCATAACCACATTTATGTTGCTGTTCTAACATGATTTCAGATCATCATATCATGGATTTCAATTTCACATCCTCACATTTTGGTTTCATATTTTTACACAATTTCTAATTCACATACTTCACTTTTTACACATTGCACATTTACACATTCACATTTACACATTGTTCACACTACACAATTTGCACATGATCACAATCACATTCACATTTTACACTTTAGTGCCATGACACATAGTCCAAACCACCATAAGAAGGACACATCACATCACATACACATAGACGTCACCTAGGCAATACAGTGACGACTCTTGGACTGCGCAGACCGGGAGAACAAGTCTCCACCCTAACCAGTGGTACTTGTCCACCTCCAGGATTTCATCCTAATGCCCTTAGGATCACAACACATTGAACCTTCCCATGGGACTTTTCCATGGTACGGTTCCACAGCCCTCTATGGAAGTAGTATCACACATGGCACAGTTTTACACATTACACATATCGATTTTTACACATTTTACACATGACACTCACATCTCATTCATTCTCTCATTCGCAACATGACTTTGTTTTCCTAATCATACCACTACAGATGACAGAATTCATCATTCAAGAAATTTCACCAATCAGGTTGGGTTACACAGAATTTAAATCATTTCACAATGGCATGCATTAATTACCCATTTTTGCATGGAAAATTTATATTGCATGATATAGTTGTCCAAATGACCTGAGAAGTTAACCACATGCTGATTTCGGGTTTAGGATCCCACGTGAAAATTTTCACATTTTTCTGATCCAAAATACAATCGCAGAAAATTTAACATAAATTCTCATATTATTCAAAATTCGATTTATCATGGTATATAACATAAAAGTTTAGTTTAACAGATCATAACCCTGAACCAAATATACACAATACCACAAGAAATTTCCCCAGATTTATTACACAACACACGATTTACTGGAATTTTAACAATCCTACACATGTTTTTCTAATTCATTCAAAAAATTCAATAAATCAGAGGAGCATGGAGAAAATTCCCAAAAATTCAGAGCATGGACTGATTTACCCACTCACGGTTTAAAAATTTTTAGGGCATCCAACTTCACATGAATTGCACAAACGGTAAAGAACATGGTCTAGGTCTCATCATGCATACATTCTCCATAATAAAACCATTTATGCCAAATCACAGAAATTACAAAGATCTCACTACACATTCAGATATCCATATTACATATCATAATAGGTTTACCATATATCCTCATCGAAAACACATCGAAAATAATCATATACCAGGAAGAACAGCTCACTGTTCTGTCCTGGAGAACTTAACGGCGGTCTCTAGCCGTTCTAGGAGTGGACGGCAAGATCGCTGGACGCACATTAGGGATCTCGGCGTCAAGGGCATTGACGCCAAGTTCCTGTCTATGCAGAAACACAGACCGAACTCCAAATAAAGGGGTGAATGGGGGATCTAGGACACGAAGAAAAATACATAAAAATTGTAAAACCCTACTTGACATCTACAGGGACGATAGGGGTAGGTTACTTGCCTTCCAAAAATCTCTAGAAGGATCAAAGGTGGCGGTGAAGCTCTCCTTGGGCAGTCCCAAGATGCTCCACAATTGCTCTCATCCGGGTTCTAGGACGAAGATGCCTCCAAGATGAGGTCGGGGAAGCCTCCTCCTTCACTTCAGCTAGCTCCTTGTCGTGGTAGATGGCCAAGAACAGCTTCAGAAGGTCGGATCCAAGCTTGCAAGGGTGGGGTTTTCTCATAGTTTTATCTAGGGTTTTCTTCTCCTTCTTCTCCTCTTGCAAAGAGAGCCAAGAGAGGGTTGAGGGTTGCAAAAAGGGCTTTGTAAATAGGAGAGGGGGCTCTCCTTTCACGCAGGATTGATAAGAAGCCTTTCAGACCGTTGGGGATAGCTCCCCAATGGTTGGGGTAGCTTGTTCCTGGGATTTCCGGCTCTGCAACGCATGCAGACCAGAGAAATTAGCGTCCACATCGCTGGACGCTGGGATTAGTGTTGGCATCCATATGGTTGATGCCTACACAACACAAACGTCCATTGATATTGACGCCAAGCTGGCCTTCGGCCAGAACTCAAAACATGCAGGAAACCATGCAGAATCTATACATATATACATGCATTATGTATACTATCACGTACATGCTACCATCATACCATTCACACATTATTTACAACTAATTATACACATGCATACATAAGTATAAATAGTTAATACATACGTAGATATTTACATACGTACATACACAAACATGAAGTATTCACATGCAATACAAATAATGCAACAAAATTCGAGGGCCTTACAGTCGTTCTCTATATGTGTATCTCTTCTGGAGCTCCTTTCTTCAATATATAGCTTCAATTTGAAATATAGACGTTAAAGTATCCGTTGCCTCTAGCTTTTGGTGGACGTTAGACTGAGTGGCACTTGGAAGCTTCCAGTCAACAGTCCTTTATCCATTTGTGCACGCAAAGAGATAGGATCTTCTGAAGTGTCCTTTGGCTTCTACAAGGTCCAACGTTGTATGACGAATGTTGTCAGAGACATGCATACATTAAATGCTAAAGCAGTAGACAACTAGGCTATCTCTTGTTGTCAGTCAACGTTGGTGTGAATATTCATCAAAATAGTAATGCCATTTTGCTGTTCTAAAAGATGCATACAGAATAGACACGATAATGGATGATATCGACTGCATGCATGCAGAGATACGTTCAGTCTTCATTAAATGCACAACTAACAGAAGAATATGTGCGAAGACTTTGACTATTCAACCCGTTGAAGGATAAGTCATATGTCAAGTTGATTAATATGAAATCGATGCATTTATGACTTATGAAATCGTTATGCAACCAAATAGAAAATCATTGTGAGATATGAAAGAATCGTTGTGATCAATAATAAAATGATTATGATTACTTAAGAAATCGATGCGCAAAGCAAATCGTTATGAGAACCAAAGAGATCGATGTGATTACTTAAGAAGTTGATGCGCAAAGCAAATCGTTATAATATCTGAAGCAATCGTTGCGATAAGAAAATCATTATGATCACTAAAGGAATCGTTACGAGAGCAAGTCGTTACGATGACTAAAGGAATCGTTACGAAAGCAAGTCGTTACGATGACTAAAGGAATCGTTATGGGAGCAAGTCGTTACGATGACTAAAGGAATCGTTATGGGAGCAAGTCGTTACGATGACTAAAGGAATCGTTACGAAAGTATGTCGTTACGATGACTAAAGGAATCATTACGAGAGCAAGTCGTTACGATGACTAAAGGAATCGTTACGAGAGTAAGTTGTTACGATGACTAAAGGAATCGGTACGAAAGCAAGTCGTTACGATGACTAAAGGAATCGTTACGAGAGCAGGTCGTTACAATGACTAAAGGAATCGTTACGAAAGTAAGTCGTTATGATGACTAAAAGAATCATTGCGAAAGTAAGTCGTTACGATGACTAAGGGAATCGTTACGAAAGCAAGTCGTTACGATGAATAAAGAAGTCGATGTAAGCAAATCGTTGCGCTCTCTTTAAGAAGTCGTTGTAGGAACGATTTCTTTTGAAATCAGAAGAAGTTTCAATCTATGAAGAAATCGTTAAGGTACTTATGAAATGGTTATGAAGAAATCGTTACAGTTCTACTGTAATCGTTATGATCTATAAAAGAAACTGATGTGTACTTAGACAAATATGATGTTGTAGATACAATGTAAAGATGCTTACCTATTTTGGCTTATTTTCCTTTGGTATTAATTCCCGTGCTTAAGACTTGTAGAAAATAGGTTAGTGACCTTTAATTAAGGGTTTGATAATTATCACAATAATGTGGTTTTGCTAATCACCAAAATAGAAATGTAATTACTTTTAATTACATGGGAATAGACTGTTCATCACGATGTCCTGGCCGCGTTTTAGTGCTCACAGGGAGGTCAGCTCACAGGCCGAACCCCCCACTCCCACACGAGAGAATTCATCACAAAACCATATATCCTATCCGTGTAAAGCAATAAACATGCATAACACAATAAGGGCAAACCACCCTCACATGCTCCAACCCTTAACCCAAACCAAACATGCTTTAAAACAGTAACACAAGGTAGGAAGTCTCCCTACCAACTGGAAGACGCCAAAACCTCCTCGCCAACGGCACACCCACGCTCCGAGCATCGTCCTCGCGTGGTTCCCGCGCCGCACGCACCGCTGGAAGTCGAAATCGCCGGATAAGCCACAACAACTCCCCTGCGCCGGACATAGCCTCCTCTGCTCTGTCTGGCCGAAACGAAGCTTTTAACACTCTAATCGGAATCGCGTCCAAGGCAGAAGTCGCATTTAAACCCTTTAAACGCGTCCCCCCTGTCCGACGCCAAACGGAAACCCAAGCCACGTGTCACAGAGGTGGTTCCTAGAATCGTGTCCAGCAAGTCCGACGCGTTCAGATCGCGTCGCCTTCCTCTGCCACGATTCCAAACCGTGAACCAACAGTGCAAATGGGCTGAGATAACCGGCCCACACTGCTCTCCCTGTGTACACAAACCACGAAAACAGCCCATTGACCATCTCTTGGTCAAAAGCTCCACACAGAGACCCGATAAACCCAGATTCGAATGACCATATCCATACATTACTAACACCTAAAAAGAAATGTCCTCCTCGACATTCAGGATGAAACCACGGCAAGTCATACTAACACCTAAAAAGAAACAAAGCCGTAAACAGAACAAGTAGGATATATTCTTCGTTCTTGCCTTTCTAATCATGTCCATCTGCTCTTTCCCCGTGTCCGTTCCGCTTTTCCTTTCTTTTTAATTTCCTTCATAGCTGCTCAGCTTGGTGACTGTAGTCCGCTCTTCCGCTCTTTCTATACCTTGCAGCTGTAAATAATTCTATCCTGCTGTTGGTGCTTTATCTCCTTGAACTCAACCTACTTCTAAATTTCCTCAGTTGTGTTTCATAACATTTTTTTTAGCTGCTTTTCTAATTCATACCTCTTGCTATACACTGCCACACTTCATTGCTCTTTCATGCTATTCTGCTTCACATTTCTTTAACTTACTTTGCTCAAATTTCTCAACCTCTTGTCCAACTGTGTCAAAATCTGAAATTCTCTTTCAAACAAATGAACCTGTGGGGTATAGCCCCACCACGCTTTCGCTGCGCTACTCTGATCATGCTGACCACTCGGCACAATCTTTCATAAATTCTATTTCCAGTTCCGCTATTACACTAGTTCTGGCTGAACTCAATTCTAGTCATTCTCGTTTCTCAATCTATCTTAATCATATAATTACTAGAAGAAGGAACCTGAATTTCTGAACTACTTCCTCTAATATTCCATTCTGGTCATGCTATCTTCTAAAATTTCTGAGTTCTGCCACACTACTATAGACATATCTAGCTCTTCATATCTCTTTCTTATTTTAAATCAAATTCTCTAGCTGATAGATCACACTATATTCACAACCTTTCAAAATAACCCTTTAGCTATTCTGCCTTTGTTCTCATTTCAATTTATGGAATACTTTCATAAAAATACCCTTTCTGCTCAACTGAATCATTTTCTGGGCACTGACACACAAACTCTTGCTAAATACCTGTTGAACTATCTGATCGCATCCGCTTCATAATCCGATGTACTCTTTCTTTCTTTGGTCACTAATACTCAATCTGATCTGTTCTGCCAATTGCACGACCCTCGATATCATTTCTACAAACTTTTCTCTTAACCACTCTGCTATTTGGTAAAGCTCACTATGTCAGCTACACTGCAATTCTCGTTGATATCTAGTCACCTTTCATTCAAATGTCGTCAAAGCCAAAACCGGAAAATCGATTTCTTTAGTACAATAATCTGCTCTGCCTACTTTCTCTATTCCACATTACTGCTTTATTCTCAAATACTGAAATACCACTGCTACAACATATCCGCTAATATTCTTTCCATTCAAATCTTTACTTAAATTCTTTTTTTTTTTAATTCTGACTCGCACAACTCAGGCTCATTCCCATCACTCTTAACCTCATTCTCAATCTTTATCGAACTCAGCCTTTATCTCTCGTTCCTCTCAGGCTGCACCCAATTGCTAGACGACACTATTTTTTTTTTTAATTCAGCTATCTTTAACAGAACATTCTATAAAATCCTGACAGTCTGCCATTTGTCGAGAAAACATCTTTCCTTTTGAAATTCTCAGAAAAACTGACTGTACACAAATCTTCCTTTACTTTCTCTTTACTCAGGTGATCACCTCGGCACGAACCTACATAAATCTCTAACTCTAATTTTCTATCACCATCTCAATTCATAACAGCACAATTCTCAAACTCTTTGGCTTATCTGCTTCTAATTACAATATACTCTCAACCCTCTACTATCTTTGATCCTCTGCTAACCAGTACCTTATCACATGATCATTCAAACCACTCTTTAACACTTGCTAGCTAGCACAAATCTCAAACTCAGATACAACGGTTACCCTTACTGAATTCCTTAATCACAATTCCTTAGTTACACAGGTACTGTTCCACACTACAATGCTACTCTCACTGCACCTTCCATTACTCAACTACCTCTACCAAAGTTCTTGACCATAGTCCAGACATGCAACAATCGTAACACAAACTATTCCACATCAATAACACTGTTTCTTTACCATACTATCCCATTATTACCTCTTACCTGTCTCTGCCAACTCTGGTTCTTACTATAACATTCTTACTGGTTTCCATATCTGAATTCTCGAAACTCTTCAATTTCTATAATTAAGGACCTTTAAACAATTATTCTTTCATTGCAGACTGGCACACTAGTGGAAAAAACCACATAATTCTCACCACAACCTACACTGTTTCTCAACCACTGCCAACACTTGTCAACTTAACAAGCAGAAACACATGATCTACGTGTCAAAAACTCACACCAAAAACCACTTGACACCACACAAAACCACATACTTACTACTAGCAGTGGACATTAATTCATGTATTGGGACATGGTACCTTCAATGTCTTTTCATATTCTAACTGGACACTAGCTCTGATACAAACTGTAACGGCCCCGGATATCTATACCTAATAAGGGTCCATATCCAGATCCGTCTCCCACGAACAGACTGAAGTCTCGCAAGGGATATCTCAAACACGTGTCCAGTACGAATATAAAAGACCATAATTACAGTATATAACACAGAAAAGTACAAGTGTATATATCTATAAACCACAATGTACAATAGTCCACAATTACAATATTACATGTCCAATTAAAGAGTACAACTACTTGGGGCATACCCCGAGGGAGCACAAGCTCAAACGACTCAACTACTCTACTTCTGGTGGTACAAGTCTGCACTACTCTGTGTAAACCACGCTGAAGTCAGCCAACGCCTGCTAAGTCGACTAACACCTGAAACAGACTGTAAGGGAGTGAGCCTCAACAAGTCACTGGCTCAGTAGGGACCTCCCACAAAGAAACAACAACTACACGAGAGACCTCAACCCCAAAGGGTCTCACTGGCAACACTGGCAACTGAAACATAACATGCGTACACAAGCATGTTAAATCATAACTAATCATAACACACCGATTAAACCTCGGTCCTCGAAAAGTAAAGGGAAATACATGACTAGCTTAACACCGCTAGTCCACCCTTCAACTAAGACACCTCGACCACAAGCCTCACTGGCAAACCACTGCCTAGGCTACAGTCTCATAGGCTAACCATCACACACGGAGCATCGGGATTAGCAACAACCAGCCAACACCCGCATACCAGGCCATAACTAGAAATACACGGTACAAATATAAATAACACACACAGGTGGAGAGTCACACCACAATACCTCCACAGTACGCACGGTCTCACCTCAACACCAGCTGAGGTCGGACTCACGTACCACAACACAACTCTACCCACGAGGGGTACATGTACCTACTACCACGAGGTACAACACTGAACCACAGAACTGTGCCACCTCTAGGGCACACCATAACGGTTATCGGTTTCACAGTTATAACCTTAACCAGCGATTCATACACAAACCACAACCAGTGGTTAAACACGAGTCGGTACGGAGACGCCATCACCACACGGAAATGGACTACTGGTTCATGACGCCAGTATCCAACCCAGACAACAAAGAACAAGAACTGCCTCCTAGTCTCGCAGTCACGGACAGAAGGTCCAACTGCCGCTCCACAACAACAAGCCAAGAACAGTGGAGACTAGCTAACCACCACAACCTGCAGGTCACACACCCCGCAGGCCCAAGCTTGACACCTTTAGGGACTCCGGCCGAGAACCCTAAAGTGAGGCACTGGAACATGACTATCTGGGGGCCAGTGTCGACTACTGGTGTCCGTCCCCCAACCATGAGCGCGCTACAAGTGACTGCATACCCACAAACACAAGTCGCTGCCCCTAGTCATCTTTCCCATCAACTGGACGTACTACTCAAGCACAAGAGGAGGGTGTCCAGGAAGATGACTCAGACCTCTACGGTACACACATACCGAGACAAGCCCTAAGCACCCGGTGCTAGGGTAACCAACTAGAGAGGTATTCCGGAATAGACGCCAGACCACCAGACTCGGTAAGCACACAAACCACAATATACGCACTTACACAACCTTTATGTACAACACACGGTACACAAGTGTAAGGAATGGCTTATCATCGGTCACCCCGTGACCCCCAAGCCATCCTACACACAACCATTCATTAACGGTGTCAACACATGACCGCCAAGATCCCACATTAGACTTATACGCATTAATCATTAAAACACTTACGTTAATACAAAGCATGCTTAGCACAACACATAAGCATACAGACACCAGAACATAACTCGCCTGTCTTTGGTCACCCCGTGACCTCCATGGCAACTCACATTACACAACACATTTAAATACTATCACAGATCCAGACTAGGTCTACACTAGACCTTCATTGCCTTGCTAACACAATCCCAGCTTCAGAACCTGAAACGCGTCTAACACAGACGCCGCCACTAGATTCGCATCGCTCGGTTTGGACGCCATTCCAAACCTTGTCGCGACAGGGACAAGGATCGTGACCATGTCACGTCAGCCCCATCAGACGCTATTAAAAAGGCTGTCGCGATAGGCCTTAGTGACGCAACCAGGTCGCGTCGGCCCGACATGACGCCACCAGACCCAAGCCGATCAAACCTTCGGTCAACATCCAAGACACGTCCGACCTTCTCGCCGCGTTTAACGCTAACGCGACAGATCACAAGGTCGCGACTCGATAACCGACTCAACAAACATAACGGAAAGCAGAACGCGTCGGCTCGGCGCGTCGCGTTCACATGAATGCGTCCGCTGTCCTGGCCGCATTTCAGTGCTCACAGAGAGGTCAGCTCACAGGCCGAACCCTCCACTCCCACACGGGAGAATTCATCACACAACCATATATCCTATCCGTGCAAAGCAATAAACATGCAAAACACTATAAGGGCAAACCACCCTCACATGCTCCAACCCTTAACCCAAACCAAACATGCTTTAAAATAGTAACACAAGGTAGGAAGTCTCCCTACCAACTGGAAGACGCCAAAACCTCCTCGCCAACGGCACACCCACGCTCCGAGCGTCGTCCTCGCGTGGTTCCCGCGCTGTACGGACCGCCGGAAGCCAGAATCACCGGAGAAGCCACAGCAACTCCCCTGCGCCGGACAGAGCCTCCTCTGCTCTGTCTGGCCGAAACGAAGCTTTTAACACTCTAATCGGAATCGCGTCCAAGGCAGAAGCTGCGTTTAAACCCTTTAAACGCATCCCCCCTGTCCGACGCCAAATGGAAACCCAAGCCACGTGTCACAGAGGCGGTTCCTGGAATCGCGTCCAGCAAGCCTGACGCGTTCAGATCTTGTCGCCTTCCTCTGCCACGATTCCAAACCATGAACTAGCAGTGCAAATGGACTGAGATAATTGGCCCACACTGCTCTCCCTGTGTACACAAACCACGAAAACAGCCCATTGACCATCTCTTGGTCAAAAGCTCCACACATAGACCCGATAAACCCGGATCCGAACGACCATATCGTTACAAAAATAGTAAGGGCATAGATGTAATTTTAGGTTCTGGCAGCATTACTGAGAACGCGGCGAGGGTGCCCGTCGCAATTCAAGTCGCGACGGGGCGGCCTGGCGCGACAGTCGAACCGGCCGGCCTGGCCCGGTTCGGGGGTGAGAACGTGACGACGCGGGCCGTCGCGTTCATATCGCGACGGTCTGGCCGACCACGACCCCTCTGAGGTTGCGATGGGTTGGGCCATCGCAACTTCAGAGGTGCGGCCCAACCCAGAAAAGGGGTTTAGCCCTTTCTGAATTAGGTCCTCCCCTCCCATGCATGACACAGAGCTCTTCTAAAATCGATATAAAATCGCACGATGATCCAAAATTTACAAAACTAATTTTAAATGAAAGTAGACTCACAGATCTATCAACAGGCATGAGTAATTAGAAACAGACAAGGTTTGTGCATTCCTTAACAAGGTTACTTTTTGGTGACCTAAACATGCACAGTTTATAAAAAATGAATAAATTCGCACAGGATACACGATGAAATTTAGAGAAACTAGGGGCGTTTGAAAGCTTACATCATGTAGTATTTATGAGAATAATTTCATGGCATGGGATTAAGTACACACATAGATTGATAGCAATCATGAAGGTTTGAGAACATAGAGATGACAAGTTTTGAAGCATTTAATACTCCATCATAAAGCAACAAAAATTGGGCAAAGCATAGGGCTTTGCAAGAGGGGATCATGGTCTACCTAGGGTAAAATTTAATTAGTTCATGCTTAAGAGATTGCCTACCTTTGTGCGCTGTAAAGAAAACCTAGGGTTGAAGACGAGGTAGAAGATGAAATCCTCTTGCTTCAAGCTCCTTCCTTCTTGCTCCTCTCATCCTCAGCTCCTCTCTTCATCCTCCAAAGTCTCAGCAACGAAATGAGACTTGGTTGGGACGAATTAGAGGTCTATTAGGTTGTTTAAGAGTCTAATATATCTCTCTCCAACTCTTCATTCTCCTCTTAGCTACGAATTTTCACATTTATCACTTTATTTACTTGCATTTATCCACCTAATAGAGTAGAGGAGAGGTTTAATTTCGTGGGTAAAGGGTTTGGGTAGGTCTAGGACTCTTGTAGAGATATTTATAAGCTAGTTTAGTCATTATCTTACCCATTTTTAATTTATTTAAATATTAACTCCGAATTTCCATATTTACCTCCCCATATTCTAGCATTTATCCTCTAATTGGCTTGAGGAGAGATCTAATTTCGTGGCTAATGGGTTAGGATGGGATGATGACTCCTTTTTAAGATAATTATGGGTTATTTAATGATTATCTTAACAATTTTCTATTTATTATTAATTTAAGTGTGAATTTAACTTAATTAATTCTCATCCCAAAATGGGCTCTTGACAATTGGGCTCATTCTTTTATGCTTGGACCATTAATACAACCCATTCCTAATTTAGCTTAATGAGTTTTAGTTTAATTCTACTTATTCACCCTTTATTCTAATTTAAATCTATTTAACATATTTATTCAATTGGTTTCTTATTTCAATTTAATATTATATATCCTAATATTTCTAACATTTAGCTACTAATTAGGCTCTTGCTCTTGGCCCAATACTTAAATATGGCTCAATTGTACAACACATTTACTTAATGGGTCTTAATTATCTTTTTATTAAAGAATTTATTCATGAGCCAAGATTGTCTATTGGTCCAATTATCGTAATGAGATATCAACCTATATTATCTAAAGTCTACCCATATGTTTATTTTAATTTTTAATCTACTTTGGCTCATATAATAATGGGTTTTCTGACTTGTTCCTTAATTACGATAATAAGTCGCATAAATTCCTAAACTATGTCCAAATGACTTCTTTATGCCTAAATTTCTTGATAGGTCATTAGAGAATATTATTTTAAGCGTGACTATTATTTTTACGCATGCGATAATGATGCGTACCTCTTTTAACTAGTTTACATTTATTAATTGATAAAATTTCAATTTATCTATAATTTTTAAATTACTAGATTTTGCGGGGTACTACATCCTCCCCCACTTAAAAAGAATTTGGTCCCTAAATTCATATGATATGATACGACTATCAATTTATCCTGAATATTTCATTCCATCATCTCCCCCGCTTAGGACTTTGCTATCGGGAAAATAATATGAACTTTAAACTAAGGGTTTAGTAATAATACCTTGTCTACTTTCATTGGCATGATTTATATCCACAAGGGCTTGTAACCATCTTTGGCGTGGAGTTTGGTTCTTCTTTGTTGGGCAATCGATGACTCGATGTTGTTTACTTCCACAACGCAAGCATCTGCCCAATTTCTTCCAACAGTTATCAACCTAATGCCCTGGCTTTTCACAAAATTCACAGACTTCCTTCTGCTCCACTTCCCCTTTCATTCTCTTATCATCGTTTGGTTGATTCTCTATTGTCATAGAGTTAAGATCCTTGGTGTTAGTGGATGGTTCCTTTAGAAGAGGGCAGTCTGGTATCAGATGCTCCAAACAGCCACAACGTAGACATGCACCCACCCTTCGCCAGCATTCCTTGGCAACATGTCCCGGTTTACTGCAATGACGGCAACTACGTTTCTTTTGTGGGCTTGCCTTCTTTCTATCTTGGTGTCTTCCTTTTCCATTCTTTTTGGTCACTTTCCCAATCTTTTTGGTCATCCTCAAGGCTCCTTCTAGTAGTTGGGCGGCTTGCCGACACGCCCTAGCTAGCTTTTGAGTTGACCTCATTTCGTCTTGCAGTGACGTATATTTGGCGTCCATTTAAGAGTTCCTTCAAGAATAAGGTTGGCATTAGGGTGCTAAGTAATATTTAAGTTGATATATATATATATATATATATATATATATATATATATATATGCATTCTGATCTTAACCATGGTTCTACCCAATCCTCACATAGGTATGGTGGTTGACTTAGACACGTGTCAAAACAGTTCACCTAGAACATCCTAGACTTAAAATATCTTAATAAGGACATCCTTGACTCTGATACCAACTGTCATGCCCCACCAATTTAGCAGCGGAATAAATCGGGGAGGTATGATCAACGTGTGTGGTGACGACAGTTGCGCGTACAGTCATAAATATCAGAGCAACTAATGAACAATAATTATAATAAATTCCTTATTTCATTGATAAATCACTTAAACTATTACAACCACTAATTGTGAGCCAAAATATAGGGTTCAATAATGTAACGACCCGAGAACCCGACCCTCGGCCCACGCCGAGGACCCAATTTTCGCGATCACCGCCCACGGATCCGGGGGACCCGGAAGGGCTATAACACGCGTCTGACAGGATATGTAACGGAAGTAAACGTCAACTGCTAAGCTAGAAGCGTACAAGCGGAAACAGGAAGGTAAAGTGAGACCGCTGCGTACCGCTCTAAGTACAGTCCCAACGCACGCACACTAGTACAAGTAAGGAAAAAGGGGAGAGACAAGTCCCTTAGGGGCATACCCCGAGGGTGACGTACACTGAGAGGGGAAACCACTGCTAGCTACGGGGACCAAGACTACCGCCCTGTCTCCTCCGCCCGACGCACGCCCTGCCGCTGTTGAGAAGACTCACCTGGAGAACAGAGGGATGAGCTTCACAACAGAAGCTCAGTAGGGACTACCAATCTCCTACTGGCTCTAAGCAAGCAGAGGAACATATACAACTATTAAAAAAGGAAAGACGGCAGTTTATATGTATATCTACCTACAAAAGGAAGTGCGGAAGCGAAACTAAAGCTAACACGGTACGGAAAGTACTCTTGGTCAGAAACTCCATACGACTGCTCGTCGTGACCACCACACGGCTAGTAAACACAGACGGAGGGGACTCCGCCTGGACAGAGAACACTAGCTACGGAAAGCACCACCACTAGTCAAACGGTCAGGCGCGTCCACCGACGTCTTATCCTCGACCTAGGTCCTGGCCCTCGCATCTCGTCAGAGCGAGGTAGGACACAAGCAACACAACAGTAACCGCCGTAGTCTGGCTGGACTACGGTCCCACGCCTGACCTCTCCAAACGGTTCTGGGGCCGTGAGGAGCGAGACAGTGAGAAGAAGGACTGGCTGGCCTGCGCCGGGTAGAACTCCAAACTGTCCTCGGCGTCCCAGACCAACCACGAGAGCTCTGCAAGCGACTCACACGCCACTGTCCTAACCACCATTTTCCCCTCAGCTCCAGAGTCCGCCTAGGTGGCTGCCAACTCGAGCACACTCATAGCCCGGAGTACTCCCTCAACAGGCTCCCGAGGACGGTGGTCCCAGGTAACGGTAACAACCTCTCGCACGGAACAAGCCCTCAAGTGCCGCGCACCGGGCGAATGACTAGTGTGAGACCGTACTAGGGAACTAGCACAGGTGCCATGGGTACAGTAAAGCGAAAACGGAAGCGGCGGAAGCACAACCTGTCTCTGGAATGAGAAGGCGACATAGGCCTTGTCACCTTCAAGAAGGCGACATATGCCCTGTTGCTTTACCAGTCAGAAGGCGACACAGCGTGTGTCGCCTTACCAGACAGGTGGCGACACAGGGTGTGTCGCCTTCAAGCCAGTCGGGGGTTCCGGAGATTCTTCTTCCGGGAACCTCCCCGAAACGGGGAAAACACTACACACGGGGGAGGGGAGCATGCTTATCATGCTAGAAAGCCATTAAACATACAAACCACCCTCGAATACCCCAAGAACATGGATTCTACGCTCGGAGGAAACCTCACTCACACGAGCATGGAGTTCTCACACTCCCAACCCCGAACCACAAGAAAACTACGTCACGAAGGGGAAGGGGAGCATGCTTAGGGAGAGAAGATCAGGCGTCCCTACCTCCACGCGAAGAACGCACCCGTTGGGGCCTTCTCGTAGGTTTGGCCGTCTCCTCCTCGCGCCGCACGGCACGAACAAGACCCCTGCACGAACAGAGCGACACCCTCCTCAGCACGGCCGCCTCAACGCGGGGGAGGCACCCCAAAACCGCCGGAAGCTCCGAGAGGACGAGAGAAAGAGAGGGGGAAAAAGGGAGGCGCGAGAGAGGGGGAAGGGCTCGGGCGCCCGGGCTTTAAGCCCGGATCCTGTGAAGGCGACATACCACCCTGTCGCCACAGGAACGAGAAGGCGACAGTGGGTGTGTCGTCTTCAATAAGGCAACATACCCCCTGTCGTAATTCCACTGACAACGGTCAAATCTCGGAATTCAAAAAAGTGAAGGCGACAGCCAACCTGTCGCGTTCACCCGACACCGCCAGAGCCGTACTGACACAAGGACGCATGTCACGTCTGTCAGACTGCGTCTGGGGCGATGCGATGGGAAGGCGACATAGGCCATGTCGCCTTCAAGAAGGCGACATACCCCATGTCACCATCCACCAAACCAGGAGGCGACAGTGGGTGTGTCGCCTTCAAGAAGGCGACATACCCCCTGTCGCAATCCCAAGCAGAACCAGACTCCAACGCGATCAAAACCACGTCGCGACAGTCGCCCTGCCACGACCCAGAGGATGGGGCCAAGGGCCTAAGGGGGCCGGGGTGTTACAAATAACATCATTACATTTGGAAAGGGTAATTAAGTAAATATCTAACTAAACTCTAAGGTACTAAGGACACTCCATCGCTATGACTCTTGTTCGCTCATCACTCCAGTCCATTCTCATTGGTGTGCGTAGGGTCATCATCCGACTTACTTGAAACACAGACAACAAATAGCGCAGGGTGAGCGATAACGCTCAGTAGGACTTAATATCTCATGTAAACAGGCATGTCTTAAGTGATTAATGTCTTATCAGGCAGGATAACTATAGAGGACTATCAAGTATAGTCGAGAGAGTGATAGCACACGATAGCAAGAGAATGATAGCACATTCAAAAGAATAATTGCAAAACTAGCATGATAGAGGATTGGCCATATAGTGAAAGAATATGTAACGTCTACACAAATGTGCAATAGCACTTCCCTGGTCGAGCATCATGTCAACCCAGAGATCATAGTAAAATGATTGATTGATTGTCATAGATTAAATTGTGATTGTTATTAAATGTGCATGCCGTACACACCCTGATCATGTTACCTTCGCGAGGAAATGGCACTCTTCGGACGCTCTCCCTAGGACCAGACTGGGCCCTATTACTTTGGCATATAGCACTGTTTGTTATTTTTGACAATCAATTTAATGGCCAAATAGAGTACCAAGAAGAGATGAGAGTAATAGACGAAATAGATGAGAGTATATAGTGAAAGTGAACAGATGAGAGTAACGAGATAGTAGATGAGATAGGGGTATAATCGTAAAACAATGTTAAACATCAATAGTAACAGTTGCACAGCACTAGGTCGGGTGCCGACAGTCTGGTAGAAGTCACAACTGCCCACTAGCCGTGCCATGATCACAGGCTAGATGGCTCGGCATGATCACAAGGTAAGAGAGAATTCGCTAAGGCCGTTTGGATCGTACTGATCCCTAGGGGTGTAACGGGCTTTAAGGGTACAACCAGCTCGTCGGCTAAGGACGTGCACCAAAGCCAAGAAGACTTACGGAGGCCTTGACAAGGAGTCCCTGGCCCAGTCGAGAGTATTCTCGATGGAGAGGTGGTCCATGCCAAGAGAAAGTGTGTAACGAAACGTTGTCCATCTTGCCTCGAGTGCTCGAAGACAGAGGGACGCAATAACGGTGTACAAAGCACGCGAATAAAACGAAAACAAGTGTCTTTTAACAAAATGGGGAATTTAGTAATTAATTTCACTTAATTATCAGATACATCATTGAGTAATTTATTAGGATTTAATGGCAAACATTAATGTTAAGTGTGTGCAAGTGTAAAGAAATCATGAGAGTATGATAAATCATGCACATGACTTTTAATTAATGAGAATTATTTAAATATTAACAAATAAAAATACTCAGGTCAATTACAAAGCTTAACAATACATGATTTAACTTAAACAAGGGTTAAATGACATAAATAGTAGGGGCATAAATGTAATTTCAGGTTCTGGCAGCATTTCTGAGAACGCGACGGGGGTGCCCGTCGCGATTCAAGTCGCGACGGGGCGGCCTGGCGGGACAGTCGAACTGGCCGGCCTAGCCCGGTTCGGGGGTAAGAACGCGACGACGCGGGCTATCGCGTTCATATCGCGATGGTCTGGCCGACCGCGACCCCTCTGAGGTCACGATGGGTCGGGCCGTCGCGACTTCAGAGGTGCGGCCCGACCCAGAAAAGGGGTTTAGCCCTTTCTGAATTAGGTCCTTCCCTCCAATGCATGACACAGAGCTCTTCTAAAATCGATATAAAATCGCACGATGGTCCAAAAATTATGAAACTAGTTTTAAATGAAAGTAGACTCGTAGATCTATCAACAGGTATGAGTAATTAGGAAACAAACAAGGTTTGTGCATGCCTTAATAAGGTTACTTTTTGGTGACCTAAACATGCACAGTTTATAGAAAATGAATAAATTAGCAAAGGATACACGATGAAATTTAGAGAAAATAGGGGCGTTTGAAAGCTTACATCATGTAGTATTTATGAGAATAATTTCATGGCATGGGATTAAGTATACGCACAGATTGATAACAATCATGAAGGTTTGGGTACATGGAGATGACAGGTTTTGAAGCATTTAATACTCCATCATAGAGCAACGAAAATTAGGCAAATCATAGGGCTTTGTAAGAGGGGATTATGGTCTACCTAGGGTAAAATTTAATTAGTTCGTGCTTGAGAGATTGCCTACCTTTGTGCGCTGTAAAGAAAACCTAGGGTTGAAGACGAGGTAGAAGATGAAATCATCTTGCTCCAAGCTCCTTCCTTCTTGCTCCACTCGTCCTCAGCTCCTCTCTTCATTCTCCAAAGTCCCAGCAACGAAATGAGACTTGGTTGGGATGAATTAGAGGTCTATTAGGTTGTTAAAGAGTCCAATCTCTCTCCAACTCTTCCTTCTCCTCTTAGCTACGAATCTCCACATTTATCACCTTATTTTCTTGCATTTATCCACCTAATAGGGTAGAGGAGGGGTTTAATTTCATGGGTAAAGGGTTTGGGTAGGTCTAGGACTCTTGTAGAGATATTTATAAGCTAGTTTAGTCATTATCTTACCCCTTTTTAATTTATTTAAATATTAACTCCGAATTTTCACATTTATCTCCCCATATTCTAGCATTTATCCTCTAATTGGCTTGGGGAGAGATCTAATTTCGTGGCTAATGGGTTAGGATGGGATGATGACTCCTTTTTAGGATAATTATGGGTTATTTAATGATTATCTTAACCCTTTTCCATTTATTATTAATTTAAGTGCGAATTTAGCTTAATTAATTCCCATCCCAAAATGGGCTCTTAACAATTGGGCTCATTCTTTTATGCTTGGACCATTAATACAACCCATTCCTAATTTAACTTAATGGGTTTTAGTTTAATTCTACTTATTCACTATTTATTCTAATTTAAATCTATTTAACATATTTATTCAATTGGTTTCCTATTTCAATTTAATTTAATATTATTTATCCTAATATTTCTAACCTTTATCTACTAATTGGGCTCTTGCTCTTGGCCCAATACTTAAATGTGGCTCAATTGTACAACCCATTTACTTAATGGGTCTTAATTATCTATTTATTAAAGAATTTATTCATGGGCCAAGATTGTCTATTGGTCTAATTATCATAATGGGCTATCAACCTATATTATCTAAAGTCTACCCACATGTTTATTTTAATTTTTAATCCACTTTGGCTCATATAATAATGGGTTTTTCGACTTGTTTCTTAATTACGATACTAAGTCAAATAAATTCCTAAACTAGGTCCAAATGACTTCTTTATGCCTAAATTTCTTGATGGGTCATTAGATAATATTATTTTAAGCGTGACTATTATTTTTACGTCATTTTTATATATGTTTTTACGCATGCGATAATGATGCGTACCTCTTTTAACTAGTTTGCAGTTATTAATTGATAAATTTTCAATTTATCTATAATTTTTAAATTACTGGATTTTTCGGGGTACTACAGATGGAATGGATCGATCTACACCGGATTAGTCCCTTTAGCTCAATGCATTTCGAGGGTTTTCCCTCATAAGTTGTCCAATTGTCTTGGGTCACCTCCCTCCGGATTCCATCCCAAGCTAGGGGGGGGGGGGGGGGGGGGGGGGGGTCTCATGTAAGTGGGACAAACGAGACTCTATTAAGCTTCTTGGGCCCTCCTAGCTATTTGGTTTCCCACTAGGCAACCTAGAGATAAGTAACTAGGTAGTCCCTTGTTTGGGCCAAGCCCATCTATGGGGCCTCACAGGCTTAGGCCTGTGTAGCGAGATTCACCCTCTCCACTTGTCCCCGGGGACACTTTCCACCTTCTTCTCTCTTCATCTTTTGCCTCCTTTATGCGTTCTCCCTCTTCCTTAGTCCAGCTCCTTTTCTAGTGGGTCATGTCATCGTCTTCCCTCTGCTTACGGCTCCGTCTCCAGTGAATCTCTTTTTCATGTATCATAGGGGTTTAGGGGAGGGAGAGAACCTTACTACTAAGTTTGGTGAACTATTTTCTACCATGGCCGATGTCGCAAGGTAGCTATTGTGAGCATGTGCGATTTATTCAACATTTCTAAAAAACATAATTGAAAAAGGAGGTTAACTAGAGCACCTATACTGGAATTACCATCAGGCAGTGGAGGATTTGTGTTATATATAGATGCTTCTAGGAGAGGACTTGGGGCAGTGTTAATGCAGCATGGAACGATTGTGGTTTATGCATCCAGACAATTGAAGAAGCATGAAGAAAATTATCCAACTCACGATTTGGAGCTATCAATGGTAGTGTTTGCATTAAAGTCTTGGAGACACTATTTATATGGCGAAAGATTTGAAATTTTCATAGATCACAAGAGTTTGAAATATATTTTATCTCAGAAAGATTTGAATCTCAAGCAACATAGATGGATATAATATTTAAAGGATTATGATTTCAGTTTGACTTATCATCCAGGTAAAGCAAATGTGGTTGCGGTTGCATTGAGTAGTAAGGCAGTTCTAAATCAGATGATGATTAAAGAATAGAAGTTGTATGAAGATATGGCATAGAATTCTCTATTTATCCCCAATAATCAACAACGGGTTGTATTAGCCAGTAGTGCAGTGGAACCATCATTGTACCATCATATAATTGAAGCCCAATGAGCATATGAGAATTTGGCTGAAATTGTGAAGATGGAAGGCATCACTATTGATAATGATTGTGTGGTAAGACTCAAAGGTCGGCTATATGTTCTAGAGGAAGCAGAACTGAAACAGAAAGTGTTAGAAGAAGCGCACATGTCTAGATTTCAATTCATCCAGGTAATACAAAGATGTATCAAGACTTGAAATGCATTTTTGGTGGCAAAATATGGAGAAATAAATAGCAGAATTTGTGGCTAGATGTCTAACATGTCAGCAAGTGAAAGTAGAACATTAGAGACCGAGAGGATTACTATAGCCACTGTCGATTCCACAGTGGAAATGAGATGATATTTCTATGGATTTCATTATGGGGTTATCGAGAACAGTAGCAGGTCATACTGGAATTTGGGTCTTTGTTGATAGGTTAACAAAAGTGTGCAGATTGTTAGTTGTGAGTATGTATTGGACAGTAGATCGGCTAGCCAAATTATATGTAGATAGAACAGTACCATTGTATGGAATTTCAGTAACTATAGTTTAAGATAGAGATCCAATAATCACATCAGACTTTTGGAGGAATTTTCAACGTATGATTGACACCAAATTAAGGCACAATTCTACAGATCACCCACAAACAAATGGCCAAACAGAAAGACCAATTCTGACATTGGAGGATATGTTATGAGCTTGTTGCTTAGTCTAGGGAGACAACTAGGAACATCATTTAGGAATAGTAGAGTTTGCTTACAATAATAGTTATCATGCAAGTATTGGAATGGCACCATATGAAGCTCTGTATGGAAGACCCTATAGAACACCCTTGAATTGGCACAAGGTACGTAAAAGGCAAGTTCTAGGGCCAAAATTAATACAACAATGTGCATAAATTGTAAGATTTATAAAAGAGAAACTTCAAGCAGCTCAGAGTAGACAAAAAAGCTATGCAAATTCAAGACGCAGACCATTACAGTTCAAAGTTGGAGATTTTATGTTCCTAAGAGTTTTACCCACCAAAGTTGTACTGAGGTTCAACAATAAAGGTAAATTAAATCCGAGATATGTGAGCCTGTTTCAAATTTTAGAAAGAATTGGTGAAATAGCATATAGAATAGAGCTCCAAACAAATTTCACTAATGCCCATGATATGTTCCACGTCTCCGTGTTGAGAAGATACATTTGTGATCCTTCATAAATAGTTAGTGATACTTGGGATGATTTGGGGCCAGATATGTCTACAGAATATTCAGTTCAGTTTCCAGGAAATAGAAGATAGAAATTGAGAAATAAAGAAATTGAATTAGTAAAACTCAGATGGGAGAATAGACAGGGAGGTGAAGATACTTAGAAATTAACAGAAGAAATGCAAAAGATGTATCCATACTTGTTTGAGTAAGCTTTTATTTCTTTGTAGGTGATAGTTGTGTAGTTAATTAATTATGTGCTTTCGAGTGTGATTTCTTCCTGAATTTCGAGGATATATTTTCTTTTTAGGTGATGGTAATGTAACGTTGTGATTGTTCGAATCTTAGTTTGGAAATTTTTTAGCTAATGTGTGGCTCTCAAGTTGTGTTTTGGGCATTAGCAGGTCGTGTGGATGTTGTGTGTCAGAGGTTTGAGCCCAAAAATACCCACTGGTTCTCTATCCGAGAACACGACGGGGGAGAGCGCCACGTTCAGAATGCGACCTCCACCCACTTCATGACTTAACACCACCTATTTTGGTTCTTTGGCCGCATGTGCAACGCGTGGCACACCTGGCTACCGTGTGGCATTATGTTCTTCAACGCGACGACCCTATGTGTCACATTTTAAATGCAACAGCCTACTGCTTCACGTTCTCAGTTCCGAAGGTTTAAGTTCTTGTTTGTCGACAAAACAAGGCAAACAACCCTACTTAGACAGGGTGAGCTCCCTGGGGGATGCACTTGGCGATTTCGACTCTAAGATTCATATGTTAGCATGTTTTCGATGCAAGGAGGTGGTTCGAAGCGTGGGAAACGCTGATCGAGCGTCATTCTTCGTGTTCTTAGCGTAGGTAGGGGAATTCTCTCTTTTACTTGCTTGGTTTGCATGATTGATTGCATGAAAATGTTTCTTTTAGTTGTATGCATGTTGAATCAATGAGATAACCCCTTACAATCATGTTATGGATGTGGAAATGGCATTTCTTTGGGATTTTCGGATGGTGTTCTCAGGTTGGGCTTTTTGTCTGTGAACGCGATAGGCTTGGTGGTCGCGTTCAGAACGCGACCTATGACCCCAATGCGTTCACATTCAGAACGCGGCATGTCGGGGCATCACGTTCTTACTAATAAGAGTTCTGATTGGAATATGGGTCCATAAGACCATGTGTTATGAAGTTCAATTATTAATTTAGCTCATATAGTTGTTCTTGAAGGCTCCTAGTTGTGCTTTTTAATTAATGAACAACGTGGTTACTAGACTTGTGTGTGGTCAAGCTTGGTGGTTTGATGCTTACCATGGTTATCTCTCTAATTGGGTACCCCAAGTTCTCTATAAGTCAGGCACAGAGTGCTTGGAGATTGTCCTGGTACTGTGTGTACCGTAAAGGTCTGTGTCATCTTCATGGACACCCTCACTCGTTTGTCGAGTTGTATGTCCGTCTGCGGTAAGATGGCAGTGGGGCAACGAATTGTGGTGTGGTTAGCTTTCTGTCAGTTGTTTTTAGTACGCTCGTAGTTGAGGGATAGACGCCAGTAGACGTACTAGTCCCCAGATAGTCCCTTGATCCACAACCTCACTCTAGGGACTCCAGAACCCCTAGAGGTGTGCCAAGAGTGAGTCTGCAACTTGGTTGCCTACAGGTGGTGTTGATTGGACTCTACAGTTCTTTGTAATTGTAGATGTGGAGCCGCAGTTGGACCTTTCGTCATTGGTTGCGAGATTGAGAGGTAGTCTTGTGTGGCTTGTCCGGGTCCGTTGCTGGTAGGGGTGTTCACTATTTGGTTCAAATCGAAAAACCAAACCGAACCGAGCGATTCGGTTTGGTTTGGTTCAGTTTGAACATGGAAAATTTTTGGTTTGGTTCCAAACCAAACCGAAAAAGAAAATTCGGTTTGGTTCAGTTTCTAACCTCTAGAAACCAAACCAAACTGATTAAATCGAATTACAATAATAAATTTTAATTTGTATATATCTATCAAAAGTTTTCAATATATTTACATAAAAATATATATTATGGAGGTTAATATGGTCATCAACATTTAATACTTCATTTTAAATATTATTTGATAGTGATTTATTAGAGAAACAAGTGATTAAAATCTTATTTAAGACAGAGAATCTAAAGGCCCATTTATTTTCAAGTTAAACTTAATTCGGTTTGGTTTGGTTTGGTTTCAAGGGACTTTGGTTTGGTTTGGGTCCGAATTTGGTTTGGTTTCCTAAAAATCTCCTATAAACCAAACCAAACCAAACCATGAACACCCCTAGTTGCTGGTGTCGTGAGCCAAGCTTCATGACCCAAGTGTAGCATTGTCCCCCCCCGTTAGCTCATACCCTTGTGCATGACTTGTCATTTATTTATTTATATGTTTAGTTTCGGTACTGACAATTTAGTGCTTGCAGTTTATTTACTTTCAATATTTTGTTCCTTGTTCAATTAATTATGTTAATAGTTACCTATTAGTAGTTCACTCCTGCTAATCGTGTTGTTTTTGTTACTACAGTTTTGAGGGAGTTTTCCTGCTGAGCCCGTGGCTTGTGAGGCTCACACCCCTACTACCTCCTTTCAAGTGAAGGAAAGCAAGAGAGTTCTTGACCTTCGTCAAGTTTTGAGTCGCACCGTAGTGGAGGCAGGCCCACTCCACCAGTAGTGTAATTTTCTTTTCCGTTCTTGACCTCGGAAATGCCTCAAGATGTTGTACATTTACTTCTTGTTGACTTGAGTTGAGATATGGCTATGTAAACTTCATGTAAATATGCGTGATACTGTAAATATGTGCAATCTTATGTATGTTTAAGCATTTCTTTTATGTTCTCACGGACACGTGTAATGGTATCTATAACGACCCGACCTCCCGGACCCCCGCCAGGGACCCCGAAGTTCACGTCGCCACCCACGAATCCGAAGACCCGGGAGGGTTAGAAGAAATAGTCTAGTGAGATATGTACTAAATTTCAATAACTATAACAAGATATATAATATACAACGTGTCCCAAGTAAAAGCACAGGTACAAGAAGAAAGGTGTAGGTCTTAAGGAGTATACCCCGAGAACTTGCAAAGCACAACTCTTAACTCACTCAAGTACAAGAGCTCACAACACTCTCTCTCACTGTTACTGACAACACACGGCCCACAGCCGTCTCCGCAACCCGTTCGACACTGAGCTCCCGCGACGACGATCCCCTAGCTGAAGGAAGTAGGGGGGTGAGCTTCGCGAAGAAGGCCCAGTAGGGATTACCAGTCCCTCACCGGCCAGAGCAGCAGGAACTCTGAAAATAGGAAACTACCCTAGAAAGCTGTAAAGCGAGGAACACCTATAGCAGGGTACTACTAAGCAGCGGAACAAAACAATGCAATGCCACGACCACCAACCAAGGTCGTGACACACACGACTCACGCAGAAACCAACGGAGTCGGGCACCAAGCAGAAGCAACCATCGGCACACCCGCTGAGACCTCGCAACAACCAAGTGAGAACGACGTCTCACTACAAGCACGGCCATCTCAGACCTCCACAAGGTCGAGGGCCTACAAACAGAACCACCTCGGACCTCGGACACACCGCAAGGTCGGGAAGCCACACACTCCGGTGCCACCATGAACTGGCACCCAAGAACGGGACTACAGAATCGAGAGGACACCGAAGCGGAAACCTCTAGAAGCACGGGTCCGCATAAGGCCAGACCAACGACGCCCACGGAAACTAGGCACGGTCAGGCTATAACCGCCGTGCAAGTTCGGGCAATGAGTCATACTTGGAAACGTCGTGAGGAAACACCATCACAACAACAGCAACTAAGCCACCGCTGCTAGCAGCCAAGAGGGGGACATGCCGTCCATGCCCTCTGCTCGCCAGCCTAGCTCCTGCCTCCCCTCCATGGAAGAGCGAGACAGAGCCGCCACAGTAACACACAAACGTACGCAACACTGCAGCCTGGCCAAGCTGAGGCCCCACACCTAGCACCACTATGTGGCTCCGGAACCAACGCAGAGAGAGGCAGTGAGACAAAGGACTATCTGGGCCGTGTCGGGAAGAAAACACCTCGACAACCTCGGCATCCCGCCCAAGACAAGAGAGCTCTACAAACGACTCAGCGCCGATGTCCAAACCTCATTTTCCCCTCCGCTCTAGAGTCCGCCAACTTGGCTTCCAACTCGAGCATGCTCGTAGCCCAGAGCACACCCTCAACAGGCTCCCGAGGATGGGGGTCCCAGGCAACGGAGACAACCTCTAAATGGGACAAGCCCTAAAGTGCTAAGCGTCGGGCGAATAGGCGATGCAAGCACAACAAAAACCATGCCAAACCATTGGCTTGTAACCCACGACAAGCCCAGCAAGCACGAGGCACGCATGAACCCTCAAGAGGGCCATCGGGCAACCAAGGCACGCACAAACAGCTAGAACCTCGGAACACCACCAGACAGTACGGAAAACCCGTCGCTCTGCTAATAATCGATTGGCCGTCGGACAATCAATTATTAGACAGACGCGAGACTCCTAGCACCGCCGCTAGGACACGACCATGAAGGTGTCACCTTCGATAACTGAATGCAGGGAGGTAACCTGCCGCGTTCCCCACCAGAAGGTCCTAAGGGCAAAGCCTGCCTTGGGGCACAGGCCGACACACCAACTGGGGCCACGGAAACACCCGAGACAACACGGGTACTATCGCGACCTCCAAGGCCGTCGTTACATCATCGCGACGGGGAAAGGCACCACGATAGTAACCTTGTCGCAACAGGGCGAAGCGTCGCGATAGCAAACCCTGTCGTGACAGAAAAACGCATCGCGACAGTGATCCTTATCGTGACAGGCAAACGCGTCGCGATCAGGTTGCGCCCAACCGGACAGATGCCTCTTCTGGTGTCGTGACGCACGCCGCAGTTGCGACATCAACAGAGAGACAGACCCACGAGATGCTCCATCCCGGGGCCACCCACAAGCCACACACATCACCACACGGGGGAGGGGAGCATCGAGAAGCAGTAAACACTAACTACAAACCCCGAGGGGCTCCCAATCCACCCGGATTGAGAAGAATTCAAGCAATCCCTACCTTAAACGAAGAATGAACCCCAATAGGGCCCTTCACGTCGAATTGGCCACCTCCTCCTCACTCCACACAAGCTCCACGACGCCAGGACACCACGCACAGCCCTCCTCCTCGGTCGGAAACTCTGTACAACTGCACGTCATGACCACCACACGGCTGGCAACACAGATAGAGAGAGAACCCTGCCTGGATAAGAAACACTAGCTACGGAAAACACTACCACTAGTCAACCGGTCAAATGCATCCACTGACGTCTTATCCTTGACCCAGGTCCAAACCTCCACAGCTCGTCAGAGTGAGGCAGGACACAAAGTACACAACAGTAACCGCCGTAGTCTGTCCGGACTACGGCCCCATGCCTGGCCTCTCTAGGTGGTTCCGGGGCCGCAAAGAGCGAGGCAGTGAGAAAAAGGACTGACTGGTCTGCACCAAGTAGAACTCCGACCGTCTTTGGTGTCCCAGACCAACCAAGAGAGCTCTGCAAATGACTCGATGCCGCTATCCTAACCACCATTTCCCCCTCAACTCCAGAGTCTGTGACTCGAGTACGCTCGTCGCCCTGAATGCTCCCTCTAAGGCGCACGAGGATGGGGGTCCCAGGCAACGATAACAACCTCTCTCACAGGACAAGCCCTCAGGTGCCGAGCACCGGGGGAACGACTAGTGTAGGAATGTACTAGAAAACTAGCACTGGTGCCACAAGTACAGTAAGAAGCAGAAAAAGGCGAAGACTCCACAGAAAATGAAACTTCGCAAGACCTTGCCTATCTCTGCTATAGTCGTGACGCATCGGGCTGTCGCGACGCCCAGACTTGTCGTGACATTGTCGCAGTGGCCCAAGCTATCGCAACCTTGTCGCGACACCCAAGGGTGTCGCGATGATGTCGCGGCGGCCCTGCCGGTCGTGACATCATCGCGACCTCTATAGTGGTCGTGTTCTCAGCCGAGGAGGGGTTCCGGAGCAGTCCTCCTGGAGACCACCCCAAAACGCGGTACAACCATTCCATGAGGGGGAGGGGAGCATGCTAAACACCATAGGAACTTCTAATCAAGCCAAACCACCCTCAAAATCCCACAAACATGGATTTACAACGAATCTACGCTCGATGGAAAACCTCACTCACACGAGCATGATTCCTCACACTCCCACAACCCAAACCACGGAGAAGCCACTATCTCAAGGGGAGAGGGAGCATGCTAGGGCCATAGGAGTCAAGGGTCTCTACCTCCAAGTGTAGAGCCGACCCGTTGGGGCCTTCACATCAGAATGGCCACCTCCTCCTCGCTCGAAGCACCACGAGTACTTCCCCTAGACGACGGAGATGTCACCACCTCGCCACGAGCACTAAAAACCACCGGAGAAACACAAGAGGGCTCGGGGGAGGGAGAAGGGAGAAGAAGGGGAAGGAGAGGGGAAGAACTGACGGGCCCCAAGACGCGACCGGTCGGGCCGACGCGAAACTAACCATGTCACAACGCCCCAGGGCGTTGGGACTTTGTCGCGACCGCCTGACCCGGCGCGACCCCAAAAGGCGATCAAATCTCGAAGACCAAAAAACCAGAACATGACGGATGACCCGGTTGCGTCAACGCTGTACGCACCTGACACCCGACACGACCGTTTTGACAGACATGACAGTAGTCAAGTCTGTCAGAAAAGCAGTCGCGACGCCTTCAGACGGCGCGACAAGGACGCGACGGCTACCCCCGTCGCGACCAGAACGCGACGGCCGGGCGCGTCGTGACCCGAAGCCTATCGCGGCAGGCTCCTCTAGCGCGACCATCTCACGACCAGGGCACCCGTCGCGACCCTGAGGATGGGGCCAAGGGCCCAAGAGGGCCGGGTCTTACACAATCTCATCGAGGACATACGTAATTTTCTTCGCCGTGAGAACAATTCTCAAGTTCTGGAGCCAATCCGCGTAATTTGGACTAGTGAGACAATTGACATCTAGTATGCCATGAAGTAGGTTTGCAAGTGACATATTTCTAAAAATAAAGATGCAGTAGAAAATTAATAACATACAGACTTTTGGAGTTTACAAAAACTAAGACATGAAATTTTATCTTAACTTACTCTCACTATTTTCTTGCGAAACACATGACACCGTCCAACATGTGAATCAAAATTTTGAATAAACTTCTAGCGAGGATTGGGATCCAATTGGCATCCTGGCATGACCTCGAAGGACTCGACCAATCACACCAAGTTCAAAAGGTAGGCAACTCTTGCCAATCACAACTCCTTGTGATTCCCGTCATATTCAGCCTCCAAACCATCATGGCCTTGAGGGACTTGCCCAACCATGATGTTTGGTTAAGTCAGCGCCATCATTAAAAGATGAGTATGATTCGATGATATGCTCCATAGGGACTCGGCTAAGCATATCATGTCCTCATGTCATTGGCCAGATGTCAAAACCCAATATGAGTGAACCTTGAGGGACTCAACCAATTTAGTCCATATCAAGAAATGATGTCTACCCTATAATCACTACAAGAAAATGCGTTATTTCCGACAGACGTAATCCGTCGGAAATCTGTCGGTATTCCGTCGGAAAAGGCTTCTTCCGACCGCTTTCCGTCCAAAGCTCGTCGGAAACTTTCCGTCGAAAATACTTGGTCAGAAATTTCCGACGGATGACAATTCCGTCGGAATTCGGTCGAAACCTCCGACGGATATAATCCGTCGGTAAAGCCGTCCGTATTTTTCGACCAAATTGTCGACGGTGTTTAGCCGTCGGTAATTTATCAGTTCCGACGGATACTTATCCGTCGGTCAATCCGTCAGTATTTTCCGACCGTATTACCGACTGTCTTTTTCCGTCGGTAATTTATAAGTTCCGACGGATACTTATTCGTCGGAAAATCCGTCGGAAAAATCACATATTTTTTTTAAAAAATAGGCAAATAAAAATGATTTGTCAACATTACTACAATGTCAAACCTGCTACAATATTCATAAATTTAACAAATACTAACAATCAACATAAAATCATAAAATACAATAAATATAAAATCATATACAATAATGAATACAAAAATCAACATAGATCTGCTGGATCGTCTGCTGTCCCTGCCTCGTCATCGTCTGGAGCTGGATCCTATATTAAAACAAATTAAAATGAGAAACATTAATAATAAATAAAAGACATACAGTATTTTCAAAATTGAAATTTAAAACATGTGATTATTTCTCAAACTTAATACAATACTATTTTTAGATCCATCATTTTCTTGGGTGTTTTTAGATCCGTCCTTTGAATGCCCAACCCAATCCGGAGATCCAAATTGGATTCCGTCAGTTCCCACGTCACTTTAACTCACCTGGTCGTGTCGGAGAAAACGGCACGTCGATCGGATCCCTATTTGGGATTTTAGACCCCCGGGTTGCGTCTTTTAACCATTTATATATGTTTGGCCGTGTTTTTAGATCCGTCCTTTGAATGCCCAACCCAATCTGGGGATCCAAATTGGATTCCGTTAGTTTCTACACGTCACTTTAACCCACCCGGTCGTGTCGGAGAAAACGGCACGTCGATCGGATCCCTATTTGGGATTTTAGACCCCCGGGTTGTGTGTTTTGACCCTTTATATATACTTGGGTGTTTTTTAGATCCGTCATTTGAATGCTCAACCCAATCCGGAGATCCAAATTGTATTCCGTCAGTTCCCACACGTCACTTTAACCCACCCGGTCGTGTCGGAGAAAACGGCACGCCGATCTGATCCCTATTTGGGATTTTGGACCCCGGGGTTGTGTGTTTTGACCCTTTATATATATACTTGGGTATTTTTTAGATCCGTCAATTGAACGCCCGACCCAATCCGGAGATCCAAATTGGATTCCGTCAGTTCCCACACGTCACTTTAACCCACCTGGTCGTGTCGGAGAAAATGGCACGCCGATCCGATCCCTATTTGGGATTTTGGACCCCCGGGTTGCGTGTTTTAACCATTTATATATGGTTGACCGTGTTTTTAGAACGGTCCTTTGAATGCCCAACCCAATCCGAGGATCCAAATTGGATTCCGTCAGTTTCTACACGTCACTTTAACCCACCCGGTCGTGTTGGAGAAAACGGCACGTCGATCGGATCCCTATTTGGGATTTTAGACCCCCGGGTTGTGTTTTTTGACCCTTTATATATACTTGGGTGTTTTTTAGATCCGTCATTTGAATGCCCAACCCAATCCGGAGATACAAATTGGATTCTGTCAGTTCCCACACGTCACTTTAACCCACCCGGTCGTGTCGGAGAAAACGGCACGCCGATCCGATCCCTATTTGGGATTTTGGACCCCCGGGTTGTGTGTTTTGACCCTTTATATATATACTTGGGTATTTTTTAGATCCGTCAATTGAACGCCCGACCCAATCTGGAGATCCAAATTGGATTCTGTCAATTCCCACACGTCACTTTAACCCACCTGGTCGTGTCGGAGAAAACGGCACGCCGATCCGATCCGTATTTGGGATTTTGGACCCCCGGGTTGCGTGTTTTAACCATTTATATATGGTTGACCGTGTTTTTAGATCGGTCCTTTGAATGTCCAACCCAATCCGGGGATCCAAATTGGATTCCGTCAGTTTCTACACGTCACTTTAACCCACCCGGTCATGTCGGAGAAAACGGCACGTCGATCGGATCCCTATTTGGGATTTTAGACCCCCGGGTTGTGTGTTTTGACCCTTTATATATACTTGGGTGTTTTTTAGATCCGTCATTTGAATGCTCAACCCAATCCGGAGATCCAAATTGTATTCCGTCAGTTCCCACACGTCACTTTCACCCACCCGGTCGTGTCGGAGAAAACGGCACGCCGATCCGATCCCTATTTGGGATTTTGGACCCCCGGATTGTGTGTTTTGAACCTTTATATATATACTTGGGTGTTTTTTAAATCCGTCAATTGAACGCCCGACCCAATACGGAGATCCAAATTGGATTCCGTCAGTTCCCACACGTCACTTTAACCCACCTGGTCGTGTCAGAGAAAACGGCACGCCGATCCGATCCCTATTTGGGATTTTGGACCCCCGGGTTGCGTGTTTTAACCATTTATATATGGTTGACCGTGTTTTTAGATCGGTCCTTTGAATGCCCAACCCAATCCGAGGATCCAAATTGGATTTTGTCAGTTTCTACACGTCACTTTAACCCACCCGGTCGTGTTGGAGAAAACGGCACGTCGATCGGATCCCTATTTGGGATTTTAGACCCCCGGGTTGTGTGTTTTGACCCTTTATATATACTTGAGTGTTTTTTAGATCCGTCATTTGAATGCCCAACCCAATCCGGAAATCCAAATTGGATTCCGTCAGTTCCCAAACGTCACTTTAACCCACCCAGTCGTGTCGGAGAAAACGGCACGCCGATCCGATCCCTATTTGGGATTTTGGACCCCCGGGTTGTGTGTTTTGCCCCTTTATATATATACTTGGGTATTTTTTAGATCCGTCAATTGAACGCCCGACCTAATCCGGAGATCCAAATTGGATTCCGTCAGTTCCCACACGTCACTTTAACCCACCTGGTCGTGTCGGAGAAAACGGCACGCCGATCCGATCCCTATTTGGGATTTTGGACCCCCGGGTTGCGTGTTTTAACCATTTATATATGGTTGACCGTGTTTTTAGATCGGTCCTTTGAATGTCCAACCCAATCCGGGGATCCAAATTGGATTCCGTGAGTTTCTACACGTCACTTTAACCCACCCGATCGTGTTGGAGAAAACGGCACGTCGATCGGATCCCTATTTGGGATTTTAGACCCCCGGGTTGTGTGTTTTGACCCTTTATATATACTTGGGTGTTTTTTAGATCCGTCATTTGAATGCCCAACCCAATCCGGAGATCCAAATTGGATTCCGTCAGTTCCCACACGTCACTTTAACCCACCCTGTCGTGTCGGAGAAAACGGCACGCCGATCCGATCCCTATTTGGGATTTTGGACCCCCGGGTTGTGTGTTTTGACCCTTTATATATATACTTGGGTGTTTTTTAGATCCGTCAATTGAACGCCTGACCCAATCCGGAGATCCAAATTGGATTCTGTCAGTTCCCACACGTCACTTTAACCCACCCGGTCGTGTCGGAGAAAACGGCACGCCGATCCGATCCGTATTTGGGATTTTGGACCCCCGGGTTGCGTGTTTTAACCATTTATATATGGTTGACCGTGTTTTTAGATCGGTCCTTTGAATGCCCAACCCAATCCGGGGATCCAAATTGGATTCCGTCAGTTTCTACACGTCACTTTAACCCACCTGGTCGTGAATCATAGAAAATGGCACGCCGATCCGATCTCTATTTGGGATTTTGGACCCCCGGGTTGCGTGTTTTAACCATTTATATATGGTTGACCGTGTTTTTAGATCCGTCCTTTGAATGTCCAACCCAATCCGGGGATCCAAATTGGATTCCGTCAGTTTCTACACGTCACTTTAACCCACCCGGTCGTGTCGGAGAAAACGGCACGTCGATTGGATCCCTATTTGGGATTTTAGACCCCCGGGTTGCGTGTTTTAACCATTTATATCTGTTTGACCGTGTTTTTAGATCCGTCATTTGAATGCCCAACCCAATCCGGAGATCCAAATTGGATTCCGTCAGTTCCCACACGTCACTTTAACCCACCCGGTCGTGTCGGAGAAAACGGCACGTCGATCCGATCCCTATTTGGGATTTTGGACCTCCGGGTTGTGTGTTTTGACGCTTTATATATACTTGGGTGTTTTTTAGATCCGTCAATTGAACGCCCGACCCAATCCTAAGTATATGAAATTAATACTAATACTGACCTGAGCTGCTGGCTGTGTGGGGCGTACTCCCTGCATTATTGACATGAACTGCTGAACCATGTCGCTGAACTGCGTCTGTAGCTGTACCCGCTGCGTCTCTATCTCTACCCGCTGCGCCTGTAGCTCTACCCGCTGCGTCTGTAGCTCTTCCCGCTGCGTCTGTAGCTCTGTACGTAGCTCCTCCCGAATGATGCCTCTAATGTCCTCTACACCCCTGACGGGCGGCGCAGAAGATGAACTCGCGTGTGCCGGAGGAGCGATCGAACTGGCATATGAGGACAACACTCGATGAGTATCCAGGCTGTCTCCAAAGCCGTACACTCGACCCTTCCTCGGCACTCCCGCTGCCTCGACCCAAGCGTCCGCATCCAAATCTGGCTGGGGAGTGCCCTCTGTGTAGCGCTCCGCCATCGTCTTGTCGTACGTCTCCTGTAAAATAATTTAAAATTAAATTATTGAAAACAAATTACTTTAATATCATAATTGAATTCATAATTTAAAGTTTGACTTACAGCAATCGTGCGGGCACTCTCGGTAACATAGTCATCCGTCCCCTTCCGCTTATGAGTCCGGTCAAATAACTCGCGGAAAGTAGGGGCACGCTCCAGGTCATGATGCTTAAAATTCAACAAAATTAGTTACTTTCATAATAATAATCCATATGTATATATGAATCGAACAATAAAATACTTACCAATTTTTGACTGTGGGTCGCATAAGATACGGATCCACTAGTATGCACATTCTTCTCCGGTTGAGTTGCTCTGTTGCGTATTGCCGCCTGTGACCGTTGCTGCCATGGTCCAGCAGCCCAACGCGCGCAAAGGGACTCCCAATAGTCCCTCCGCAGCCAAACAGGGCCGTAATCCACCCAAGCCACAGGATCCCGGTTGCCTGTGGTCTTCATTGCCTTGTCCCGTGCCTCCCACATCGACTTTCTTAAATTAGTCTGGGCCGTAATCTCCCAGACGGCTCGAGCCCGAGGGAGATCCTCGGGTCTCGTGAACGCGAACCTCCGCTGTAAAGAAATAAAATTAATCAACGTTCTGCAATAAACCCAAATTAATAATAATTGAATAAATGACTTCAACTCTTCTAAAAAATAAAAATACCGTAAACATGTCAAATAATAAATCCCAGACTGGCACCGGGAAGTCTCTCCATACATCCACTGGTCCTGAAATATGTGCGTGGACCAGCGTCGTAATATAGCGGGAAGCAGGACTGGGATCTATCTTCCTCCTGCAATTCCACATTAATTTTCTACATGAAATGTATATCCTAAATAACAAATACAGTAACACTGAGATGATGAACTTTACCCTGAGATCCAGCATGGTTGTCGTCCTGGTAGCTGAGGCCCCTCCTCAGCTGTTGGATGCTGGCTCTCCACCTCTGTTGAAAACAATTTAGTACACTTTTATTGTATAAATTGCAAGAGACCAAACATACTAATCTATTGAAAACTATGTTTACCTTGTGGTGAGGAAGAAGACGAAGGTGGCGTGGACGGGGAGGCAGTCCCTGCAAAATTTCATACACATTAGAAATTATGAATTTCAAATAAACAAGAATATAGAAATTTACCTGTCGTTGGGACGACGGGCGTGGACGGAGAGGCAGTCCCTGCAAAATTTCATACACATTAGAAATTATGAATTTCAAATAAACAACAATGTAGAAAATTACCTGTCGCTGGGACGACGGGCGTGGACGGGGAGGCAGTCCCTGCAAAATTTCATACATATTAGAAATTATGAATTTCAAATAAACAACAATATAGAAATTTACCTGTCACTGGGAAGACGGGCGTGGACGGGGAGGCAGTCCCTGTAAAATTGTATGTACGTTAGTTCTCGTGAAATCAATATAAACAATAATACCCATATGGTTTTTTGTGTACATATGCATATACCTGTCGCGGACCTGGAGGCAGACGTGGACGGGGAGGCAGTCCCTCTGCCAACGGTCCTCGTGCGTCCTCCACGTACCATATCTCTATTGATACAAATAAAGATATAGCAAGTCATCAGCACTCAATTTGAAGTAGCAATTTATTATGAACATGTAATGAACAACAACACCAATTTCTTACAAAATATGCTGTATATTATCTATATTCATCATCAGATGCTGAAGACATGTTTAATTCAGCATCATCTTCATCATCATCCTGGAATTCATCCTCATCATCTTGGGAGTCTTCCTCCACATCAGACTCCACCTCCCGCTCAGCGACATTTGGGTCAACTTCTTCTTGTTCGTTATCCTTATGTAAGAAAATTGTTTCATTTATATCATGAACATTGTACTGCGTAGAAGCTGCCAACTCTCGTGCGTCACTCCGATCTGATTGGAAAAAGTTGTCATTAACACCTTCGAGCTCATCATCAGTCGGGAGAAGCTCATACTCAGGGAATAGTCTTGATTTCACTCTACATGCAGCCCACCAATCTCTTAATTTGATGGATGTATAATTTGAATAATAAACTTGTTGGGCTTGTGCCGCCAGGATGAATGTCTCATATGTACTCAATTTGGACTTATGCTTCACATCGATTAATCCTTATGTTGTGTCATGACGAATAGATGTCGGGTCAAACCAATGACACTTAAACAGAAATACATTGTTGTCTTGTCCCAAAAATTTCAGTTCAATGACTTCTTCGAGAATGCCATAATAGTCAATTTCATTTTCATTGTAGGCACTTCCCTTCACACATACGCCGCTGTTCATCGTAGACTTATTCTGTCCATAATCTCTCGTGTGAAATCTGTATCCATTCACAATGTAGCCTGGATAGACACGTACAATCTTCGAGGGGCCAAAACTAATCTGTTGTACTCTTGAATCGGGAATGAAGCCTTGTTCAACCTATTATGAGATAAATAGACAAACATTGAATAAATGACTTCAACTCAGTCTGCATAAAAACATAACACTTATGTTTCAAAATAATTAGACACATATTCGAGATCTTAACCAAGTAGGAAAAGACTTCTCCCGTTCCTTTTCAACCTGCACGTCAGTTAGACGTGGATTCCGTCGCAATATGACCGAGTCAAAATCTCTGCAATGTAAATGTCACACAACCGTTAGGTTTTGCAGCAATGCACGCAAATGATGACGAATAAGCATGGAGAGCTTACTGAATGTAAGGGTCTAGTTCTTCTCAATTCATGAACACGTAGATCTCCGCAGCTACCAACTCTCTGTCTTGGAGTGCGCGAGTAGATGAAGATCCGAACGCCCGTCTGGCACACTTGAATACAGAGAGTCGGTCTGACACCTCGGAATCTCCACCATCATCATTACGTGGAGGTTGAGTGCGTCGGGTTCGTATTTCCGTGTCAAAGTACATCGAACAGAAGTTCGATATCTCCTCAATGAGGTACGCCTGAGTAATGGAGCCCTCAACTTGTGCTTTGTTACGAACTTTCATCTTAAGATTGTGCATGCACCTACGACAATAATTCAAATGCATACATAAGTAATATAAAAGATCGTCGTAATGGCAGTAAATTGAGATGTAGAAATATACCTCTCAAACGGATACATCCATCGAAATTGTACTGGTCCTCCGACCCTTGCCTCATATGGTAAATGGATGATCAGGTGCTCCATTGAATCAAAGAATGCTGGAGGAAATATCTTCTCTAATTTACAGACTGTCTGAATTATATTTTGCTCTATATTTTGCAAGTCATGAATTTTGAGTTCTGATGCAGATAAAATCCTGAAGAATTGACTCAGCTCAGTCATTGCTCCCCATATTTGTTTCGGCAACAACTCACGAAAAGCAAGAGGCATCAGTCTTTGCATGAAAACATGGCAGTCATGACTCTTCATTCCGTATATTTTTCCCTCGTTGACATTTACACAACGCGCAATATTCGAGACATATCCATCTGGAAATCTCAATTGCTTTAACCATTGCAACACTTCCTTAATCTGTCTGGCCCCAAGCACATATGCAGCTTTAGGTTGCACCACTTTTCCTTGAACATACTGTAGCTCTAGTTCTGGACGTTTGCAAAGTACTTTCAAATCGAAGTGTGCCTTGACGTTATCCTTCGTTTTACCTTTGACGTCCATAACTGTGTTGAACACATTATCAAAAATATTCTTCTATATATGCATGACGTCTAGGTTATGACGTATCAAAAGTGTTGACCAACAAGGCAATTCCCAAAAAATGCTTTGCTTCACTCAATTGTGATCCTTCCCAAAGCCAGGGATTTGTCGGGTACTACCAGCCAGTTGTGTTACAGTCGGTAAGTTCTAGACCCGCCTCGCCATGTTTCCACCAGACACCCATTCCATATCTACCTCCTCCATCACAGTTGTATTTTTAATAAAAGAATCCTTTTGCTTTCGGAAAGGATGGTCACTGGGTAGAAACCGCCGATGACAATCGAACCAACAAGATTTTCCCCCAGATTTCAACACAAATGATTTAGAATCCTCCATGCAATAAGGACATGCCAACCTCCCATGTGTGCTCCATCCAGATAACATGTCGTAGGCTGGAAAGTCACTTATTGTCCACATTAATGCAGCCTTCAGATTGAAATTCTGTTTTCTGGATGCATCATAAGACTGCACACCATCTGACCATAACAATTTCATCTCATCAATCAACGGTCTGAGATATATGTCTATATTCTTTCCTGGACTTTTTGGACCCAGAATCAGCAATGAAAGGAACAGATTCTCACGCTTCATGCACATGCCTGGCGGAAGGTTATACGGTGTTAAGAATACTGGCCAACATGAGTAAGATGCCACCGAGCCTCCGAAAGGATTGAAACCATCTCTGCATAAACCAAGCCGTACGTTGCATGGATCCCTTGAGAAGTAAGGATGAGTACGGCTAAAATGAGCCCAAGCTTCACCATCAGCAGGATGACTCATTTCACCTTCGTCGCGACGGACTCTTTCCGCATGCCATGTCATATGTCCAGCAGTCCTCAAAGACATGAACAATCGCTGCAATCTGGGTGTGATAGGAAAGTACCGCAATGACTTATACGGAACATCCTTCTGCTTTGACTTGTCCCCTCTCTTGGGCTTGAACCTATCATGCTTACAAATACAGCATGATGTTTATCTGCATCCTCTTTGTAGTACAGCATACAGTGATTCGGACATGCATCAATTTTCATAAACCAAGCCCCAAATCATTCACCATCTTCTTCGCACGGTAAAAGTCAGCAGGTAACCTCTCTGATTGAGGAAGCATGCTCTTGACCAGTAAGAGAAGCTGGTCAAAACAACTCTCGCTCATATGAAATTCAGATTTCAAATTCAATAGCTGCGACACTGCAGACAACCGTGTATGCTTCTCACAACCATCCCATAATGGCTCATCAGCATCTCGAAGTAACTGATAAAATCTCTGAGCTGTATCATTCGACACTTCTTCATTTGTTTGATCTTCATGAATATTGAACTCCGGACCAGCAGCATCGACAACCATGTCTACGTACGTACTTGTGGAGGCAAAGTAATTAGCTGGTGCAGACAACTGAATATTCAACTCACCATGACACGACCATAACTCATAATGGCCAACAAATCCTCTCGTATACAGATGATGCTGCACATCCCATGTCGATATCCACTTTCTGTTCTTACAAGCCGAACACGGACATCGGATGTTACCCATCGGATCAACTGCTACTGATGTATTACTCAATGCAAACTCAATAAAACTGTCAACTCCGTCTTTAAACTCCTCGGTCACAACTCCATTCACTATTCCACGGTACATCCATGACCGATTCTCCGACATTTTTCCTACAGATTAAATGTCATGTCCCGAGTTAAAATCCAACACACCCTCACATCATTCAAGTACCATACATACGTTATATGGAGAGTCCCAGAGCTAATGGGTGAAATAAAGCGTTGACGTAAAGATAAATGAAGAGTAAACATACATGAATATCAAATAAATTTGAGCACTATATAAATACTTAATGGTATTGAACATTAAAAACAACACAAACGTGATGTCTTCATATTAGGCCACCACCACTTGATCGGCTCTTTATTCACCAGCTTCTCAGTAGATTTCCTAGGGAGTGAACTAACCACTGATGTCCCTAAATATAGTTTGCCAAATACATCTCTTCGTACATAATGGGAAGACATAACTTTGAGAATGTCAAGTTCTTTGACACAATTATTTTTCACAAATTTACACCAGTCTTTTCCAATAAACATGTACATAGTACCACACCAACTGCGTCGTAAGATTACAGAATATCGCACTCCTTTTTCATCTTGAACAATAACAGATAATCCACTTTTATTTTCTAAACTTTGTCTTTCTTCTTTCCGAATAATCTTTATGATTTTCGTCATCTTCTCTTTCACCAAAAGTAAACCATCATGCAATCTTCGAATATCGAGCGGAAATATTTTACGTTCAAACAAACAAGTACTTTGATACGTTGGACATTTGTTCTTCTTTGAGTCTAATTTCCAATCGCGAACTCTCATCACTAATTACAAAAAAAAAAATTAACATTTTATTCGTGAGTAATTTAAAATATGAAATTAAATCATAATATGGTAAATATGAAAAAATCTCTCAAATGGTTACAAATAAACATACGAATGTTGAATGATTAACTTGCAGTGTGAAATTTGTGAAAGTAAACAATATGTTTAACAAAGAAAGTCATTGCATTGTTTATTTTCATGTCAAGCGTAAAAAAATCACAGCGAGCAAGATAAATAAAAATAACTTAATTTACCAAAAGCTTTGAATATAAGCAATTAGGAGAAGGAACTTGTAGGGGAAGGGGGGCGCCAGGATGGGAAGGGGGTGCTGGGACGGGGAGGGGGAGGGGGGGCATTTGTACTCGACGAATTGTACTCGACGAATTTTCATATTTTAAAACACTTCTGATTGCGTGGGCAGTCATGTTATCAAAAAAGAACCATCAGAGCAAGTTCTGTGTAGCAGGCTATCAGTCACTACCTATGCAATCAGTACACAGATATAACTAACCTTCTTACCTTACTTTTGTCTGGAAGTTTTTTAGTTTAAATTTACGGTCTCTGTTGTTCTGTAACACGGGGTGCAGAAGCAGGACTGGCAGCCTCATCAGCCAAGGACACCACCACCACCAGCAAAGGCAACAGCAACTATCAACATCTGTAATGATTTCTAAATAGTTGATGACATGGTTACGCTAACAGCGAAGTCTTCCCAGATATCACAATATCACATATTTGCCATATCTATCCAATCCTTTCTAAACTCATCCCTCCATAATTCAATTGTTTGTCAGGAAAAGTTTAAAATCTCCTAAGATTCTACCCCACTGTCCTTGCCTACACTTCTCATCATCGATTTTTTTTTTTGTCACTGCCCAGTGGAACACTGTCCTTTTTCTTGTGGTGGGTAACAGGGTATTGTTCACCACTTGTAATGGTGATATCTTAAGTGATATAGATGGGGGAATACCAATTGTTAAACTGGAGAGGGAAATATGTGGTTATTTATTGAGAATCTTGAGTGTTGATGATGAGAAGCTATGGAATATGGATAGAACTATAGTTCATGTGAGTTTAATATAAGCACAAACATCAAATATGGATAGAACCAGGTATATAGAAGAGAACACAACTTATAATATAGCAGTTTAGATAGTGGTCCCCCCAAGAGCATCAATTAAGACAATGATCATAAATGGAATTGTGGATGAGTGGGCACACTTTCAATGGTGTGAGAGTGTACTGCATGTCTCTGTAATCAATCAGATAAAATGGTATATAATTTTGTTTGGTGAAACATATTGATCCAGTGGTCTAACTAATTTTTATTTATCATGACATGTGGTTTGCCAAACATTTTCTGCATCCAGATATAGTTGCTGAATATAGTTACATTTTTCTTTGGGATGAGGATCTTGGGCTTGAACATTTTGATCCTAAACGTGGTGTCTGAATGCAATACCTTTTTTTTGTACCTTTTTATGAGGACCGGCCATGTCATATGCAATGCTAATCCAATGTGCAAACATATCTACATTAAAATGAAATGCACCAACTTAGAATAGGGATAAAATGGGAGGGTGCACTAATGGTTCTTGCACTGTGTACCCTCCCATTTTCTATATTCCCCCGGTGGGAAGGGGAGGGGGGCCGGGTGCAGGGGGGAGGGGGGCCGGGTGGGGGGGGGGGGGGGGGGGGGGGGGGGCATCCCGCAGGGGGGAGGGGGCCAGGTGGGAAGGGGGGGGGGGGGGATCCCGCAGGGGGGGGGGGCCAGGTGGGAAGGGGAGGGGGGCCGGGTGCAGGAGGGAGGGGGGCCGGGTGCAGGGGGGAGGGGGGCATCGCGCAGGGGGGAGGGGGGCCGGGTGGGGGGGGGGCATCCCGCAGGGGGGAGGGGGCCAGGTGGGAAGGGGAGGGGGGCCGGGTGGGAAGGGGAGAGGGGTGTGTGCAGGGGAGGGGGGCAGGGTGGGGGGGGAGGGGGCCGGGTGGGGGGGGGGGCATCCCGCAGGGGGGAGGGGGCCAGGTGGGAAGGGGAGGGGGCTGGGTGCAGGAGGGAGGGGGGCCGGGTGCAGGGGGGAGGGGGGCATCGCGCAGGGGGGAGGGGGGCCGAGTGGGAGGGGAGGGGGGCGGGTGGGGGGGGGGGGGGGGGGCATCCCGCAGGGGGGAGGGGGCCAGGTGGGAAGGGGACGGGGGGGGCGGGTGCAAGAGGGAGGGCGGGCCGGGTGCAGGGGGGAGGGGGGCCGGGTGGGACTCACCGGGGAGAGGGGCGCGGCGGCGAGCGGCGCAGGAGCGGCGGCGAGCGGCGCAGGGGTGGCGGCGAAGGCGGAGCGGCGACCGGCGACCGGCGACCGACGACCCGGCGGAGGAGAGAGAGAGAGAGAGAGGAGAGAGAGAGAGAGAGAGGAGAGAGGAGAGGAGAGAGAGAGAGAGAGAGAGAGAGCGGGAGAGGGAAAGAGAGAGAGAGAGAGAGCGGGAGAGGGAAAGAGGGGGGTTTCGCGGGACAAGGTATAGGAGCTTTACCGACGGATATTCCGACGGAAATATGTCTGTCGGAATATCCGTCGGTATGTTTTCATTACCGACGGAAATTTCCGACGGAAATATTTCCGTCGGAACGGCCGACGGATATTCCGACTGACATATTTCCGTCGGAATATCCGTCGGAATTACCGACGGAAAATAATCCGTCGGAAATGTCCGTCGGTAATCCCGCTTTTTCTTGTAGTGAATGATGGAAGGCCACGTGAGGTCAATCTTATTACCTCACGCTTATCGACTTAATATATTATTAATAGAGGGGTATTGATTTTCATTGGTGTCATAGCAAAATAATATGTGTCCCACACATATATTTACCATATATTTACATCGCATGCAAATATGTACTTTTTTTTTGATCGGTAATGTGATGGTTGGGGAGGGGGACAAATGAGGAGAGGGCGCGGGATCGATCCCGCGCCCTCCCGTCTCCCCCCTCCATTTGGCAGGGGGGGAGACCACCGCACCAACATGGCGGGCTCGATGCAAATATGTACTTAGTAGGTGCAAAAATGAATATATATTACATATATAATAAATAACCACACTAGATGATCATGGACCAGATACTAACGTGATTAGGCCTGAGCCTAAAGGCTTGATCACAAAACATCTTATGCGATGTGATCTTTCTTCTCGCCCTCATTAATCATGCCAGTAACTCCACACTTCCGTTGTGCCTTCTAATGTAATTACAACTTAATTATAGGTACGTAGTCCCAAAATGTACATTTTATTCAATAAGAAACCTTGATCTCATCAAGGAGAGATAGAATTTTATAACACTAATTTAAATAAGAGAGAGAGAGAGGGAGGCTCGCAGTCCCCAATAAATCACCATACACACATACAAGCATCACATTAAGGTCAATGATCATCCGCCCACATCATACACATCACACACATATATATAAGCTACTAAAAATTAATTAAACACTTTAATTAATAATCAATTAGATTAACTCATAATCTAATAGTTTTGGATTGACACTTAATCCCAGTTCTGCTATTCACATAACGGCAATAGAATTTTTATGAAAATTTGAATCCTCATGTTTGGTATTTTTCAGAATCACCTAGCTTCTCAAACTAAACATTTCCTTAAATACGCAAAACACCCAAAATCTATTTGAGTTTCTGAAACCCCTATGACCCATGAAGAAACGTCAAAATATGTATTTTCTTGCATAGCACAGACAGTCCATACATCAAGAGGACAAGATTTTAGAACCAGACATGAGAAGAAGAATATGCAGGCAGAGAATGAACTTGACGTCAACCGATGCCGCCGCTAGCAAACTTGACGTCAATCGGTTTTGCCGTTAAGCATGAACTCGGTGTTAAATCGATATCGTTGCCAACTACTTTGATGAAGATTGACGCTCCAAGTTCTCAATTAGAACTTGACGTCCATCGCCATCGCCATCAACATATTGACGACGACGTATCACATCGCTAACTTAAACTTGATGACATCCATGTCGCCGTCAATATCAAAACCATAATAGAAAATTGAAATTTTGATTCTAAATCGCATGGAACTAAAACCAGACTCTGATATACCACTGTTGGGAATCGTGATGGAGGCATCAAATGCGTAGTGGAAGGAAGTTTAAAAACAAAAATGATTCCCAAACACCTTATTATTGGACTGGGATGATGTCGGGGCATGAAACCACATGCAATTCATTCAAGGGTCAGACATTCCCACCTAGGAGAATTCGTAGATGCCCTGACATGTAGAACCTGGCCCGTCGGAAGGAAGAAGCTCTCGCGAACTCATCTCTAGCGATATCCACACGATGACGATCGACAACGACACCTCCTCATCGGGGCATCTCTCCACTACGTTGAGGCACTCCTCATGCACCTCCAAGGTGCAGTAGCAGTAGAAATCGAGCAACAGCAAGAGCACCAGAGGATCTCACCTCTTGCTCTTCTCTCTCTCACATAAGAGAGGCCAAAGGGAGGAGAAGAGAAGGAGGAGGGAGGTGAGAGGGCTTCAAAATCCCTAGCCCATGGAGTTTTTTGGAGCCCTCTCCCTCAAATAGAGGCTCTATCACCCACCATCGTTTGGATGAGGCGTGCAAGCCATGTACGGCCAAATCGTACATGCAACCATACCTATGTTGACAGCAAGATATGATGTCGTCAAGACCATCTTGGCGATAATCGATCTTGACATTAACATATGATATGGTCATCGATCTCGCCGTTAACATGAGTCTTAACGGCAATCGATCTCGCCATTAACATGAGTTAACATTAATCGATCTCGTCGTCAACGTCACTTCGACTACCTTTACTAGGAAGATGAAGTTCTTGATGGCAGTGGATCTTGTCGTTAACCTAGCTTCGACTGCATGACTATTCTGGTGAGAGAAGCCATGTTGGATAACTCTTATCTAATCCTCTATTATCGTCGTGTCATCCACCTTGTATGTGTGACCCTCTAGGCCCAACATCGAACTGGTTGTGAGTTGAACCTGTCGGAACCTCTTCTGAATCAAAACTCTTTCTAACTTAGTGAATTATTATCTCCATAATAATTCATTCAACTCATCAACTATGGACGTACTAGGCCACTATGATCTAATCTACTGGACCTTTCTGCCCTCAGTTACCGTGTACCTGTAGTCCTTCATCAATTTAATATCCCATGGACCATATATTAGGCATGGTGCAGTCAGGCCTATATGGAATCTATCTGAGTCTCACTCTTATCGGATTCTCTCGGAGAACTCCTCTCTCAATTTGATTGACCCTAACTAGGGATTTGCCTAAGTAAGAACTCACAGGATATTTCTCTCATGATACTGAGAGTGAATGATCCTTTATTGGCACTCAATTACCTTTGTAAAATTGGATACCATTCCCCATAACCGGTTGTACTAGATCAGAACTACCAGACCTATAAATCCGGCATCAAAAAATGGAGCACTCAAACAAAGCATCCTTGGTGCCTCAAGTCAAAGGACCAATTACATAACTAGGTACACAGAATCGTTGTCCGACAATTAGTTATCATCAACCATATAGCATTTTGAGAGCGGATCATCCAATGAACTCATTCTCTAGTGAGCATATGCAATATACCCTTACTGTCTTCACATAAGCAGCTATAAGACCAACTCCCTCCATCATATAGACGGGTATATAGCACACCGATTTGTCTGGTTATCTCGATATCCTTCTCGAGTAACTATGATCATGAATATTTAGGATCTATGTTTAAAGAGAAAAAGTCTCATTATCATAATCTCATCATTATCTTAATCCCCATTGCACAGACCCTTAGACATCACAATATATAAACATCATCCTATACATGTAATATAGAGTGAAAAAATACCATTAATATCATTACCAAAAGAGATAGTACAAGATTACAAGTGTCATCACTAATGTGAGTTGGCTTGTAAGGCACTCATAACTAGCACTCTCTACGTCATCCACTTGAGCCATTTGATCATAGGTTGGGTTCTTACTCTTTGGGGTCTCCGAATCACTATCTATCTCTTCTACCTAAGCCGCCCAATCATAGGTTAGGTTCTCATTCTTTAGGGTCTCCAAATCCCTATCTACTTCTTTCACCCAAGCCACCCGATCAAAGGCGGTTCTCACTCTTTGTGGTCTCTAGATCCCTATCTACCTCTTCCACCCTAGCCACCCAACCATAGGTTGGGTCTCACTCTCTCGGGTCTCTGGATCCTTATCTACCTCTTCCATACAAGCCGCCCAGTCATAGGTCGAGTTCTCATCCTCTAAGGTCTGATGAGCACAATCCACCTTTTCATCTAGAGCCTCCTAATCTAGATTCTCCTAAATCATCCAATCCACATCACCCACCCAATCATAGGTTGGATTCTTCTACTCTTCTTAAACCTCTAGATTTCACTTAACCTAATTTTCTGAAACTTTTAGATCCTCCTTTGTCAATCTATCAGTTCATCTCACTTATGCCACCTGATCTCGGGCTTGACCCGATTCCTCCTAAGTTGCCTGATCAGGGGGCTTGGCCCTTTCTTTTACTATTTTGAGGTTTTAGTCCTCACCCACTCCCTCTTTCTTTGTAATCCCTTTCTTGTTTGAGGGGTGTTAGCCTTCACCCTTCATGTAGAGTTTTGACTTCCACTCTATTGCATTGAGTTGATTCTTGCCACCTCCTTTTCATTTTCTCCTATCAGTGAACCAACCAAAATTAATGTAATCAAAGTTTAAAGACTATCGCAAGTCGTTCTTTCAATAAAAGGGTCGCATCATGCGAGCGTTTGCTTTGAACATGATGTGTAAAGGGTCGTCTCAATTCATAATATAAGTGGAAGACTAGTTGAGTCAGTCCTAAGTAATTTCGCTTATGCAGCATGTAGACTAAGGATAGCTCCACGTTAAAAGTCTAAATTCTTTCCCCAGTCATTAAAGGCCACCTTTAGCTAGGACATTATACACTCACATGGCAATCTTAGTCGGTTCCTTTGGAGAGCATCGTTGCTACTTAGGCCATACCTAGGCAATGTGAAAGTCATTTCTCTTCTCAATTTGACCAAAGTGTAAGGGTAAAAGTTATTTGTGTGACACAAATTGACCTAAGCACCCCCTTGATGAGAGGAGGTCTGAAATAAGGGCAGTCAATTAAGCTTGAAAATAGCAAAAGAGAAAGAGAGAAATAAAAGGCAAAAAAAGAATAGGGGAATGGCAAGAGTGGCAGAATAGTTCCTTGTGGGATGCCCATGATCCCGATCGTATGGGTGCCCCAAGCAAGCAAGTAATAGACCAAAAAATAGACTAAAAGTCGCGATGCAATAGACTGAGACATCTTTAAAGGGTGTGCTGTGGAAAGGAGCTAAACTCGATTGTCCTTAAACCTACATTAGGTTTATCTTTAAACTTTTTTCTCTTCCTCCCTATAAAACTGGGTCGTCTCCCGATTATGGCCTATGTAGCGACACTGTTAACCAGGGTAGCCATCTATAGGAATCCACCTTTCTTAATGCACATCCAACCTTAAGGGTGGTCTTTAGCAAAAAGGGAAGGAAAGAGACCCCTAGCTAATGGTTTTGAACTAGCTTTAGTGCTACAGTAGCAAAAGACTAAGTACCTTCTATCTCACGTCTTTTTAGGAAGGGTTAATGTGAGCTTTAGGCTCCATTCAAAATCTTAAAAAATAAATATTTTCAAAACTTAAAAAATAGATATTTTTAAAATCTAAAACAACATATATTTCTCAAACCCAAAAAATTAGATAATCCTATAATATAAAAAATGGAGAAACAAATTAAAAATATATTTAAATTAAAAAAAAGTCATAAAATTTTGAAAATCTCAAAAAAATATATTACTTTTGCCCCACTTAATAAGGCTTCTATCAAGATCAAAGAGTAGATCCAATCAACTCTACTATGTGTGCAAGTACATCAGCTCTCAAGTATTGCTCACTCAAATCTCAACAATTTCTTTATTGCTTTTCTCTACATCTTGCTCACATCATCTTCCCTATTTGTTTCCTCTCCTCTTTAACCTCACTCGTGATTTGAATCCAAAGTCCATTGTCATGTCAGTTCTTCTCAAGTTCTATACTTATTCTCCCTCATCACATGACTCTATAAGAGGACATTTTATGTGTGAACCTGGTGGTTCTTGTACTTCATTTTGATCACTAGTTGTGACTAATGTGTGTATGCATATTTGTGTTTTAGGCTTTAAATTTGCTTCACATGTGAAGTACAAAGAATAAAGATTAGGCTTCAAAACATAATATAAAAAGAATGACGAGCTTTGCACTTCACATGTAAGCAGGTAAGTATCTTTTCTCTATATCTCTACATTACTATATGTTATCTACTCTATTATATCATGTTAAGGACCGACTAGCTTTTAGTGTGTTTTAGAATTTGAGTTCCTCTTCAACAAAAATAATTATGATCTAAACACACATTATTAATTGTTGGATAGGTTGTTGAGTTGTATGGTTTAGGGACAATAGATTCTTTCACACGCTGGGGTTTGTGAATAGTGTCCTAATCTTTATTCACTCGGTTTAGCAATATTATCCTTGAGTATTTTGTATGTTCTCTTTGTTTGCCTAATGATTTGATGATTTCTTTTTCTTTCAGCCCAACATGCATCATGTCAGTCTTTAAAGCTTCATGTCTTATGATTTTTTCAATGGTTGCTTCCATAGTGATGGTCGATTTAATCCTGAACGAGAAATCTTCATTCTATTTTTAATTTGATGGTTATTTTCGACCTAGTTGCTAGTTTCAGTCTGCGAATATGGTTCATATATGGAATTCTTTCTCTTTATCCCAATTCATCCAATCAAACTTTCTTTTTAATCTGCTTATTAGTTATGAGTCACATGAAGACAAAACAATCATCGCGACTAGCTGGGCTAATGTTCTCTCCTCTAATAAGTGAAATATGCAGCTAATCGGAGTTAGGATACCTCTTATCAAGAGGTTGATCATCTTTCTTCTATTCTTTTCCTTCTCAATTGTTCCAAACTGGAGCTTTCTGCAGAAGATTTTCCTTGTGATTATCTCGAGTTTTTCTGATAATTATCATCGCTTGTTGGTTGTGACGGGTGTCTCTTTACCTTGATATCCACTTTTCAATCTATTTCTACTTCATTATCATCTCGCTCCATTTCATTATGTTTTGCTCTCCTTCCACTCTGCTTCCTTGCAAAGTGGGTTTCAAGGAGGGGCAATATGTAGATACCAATTTTCAACACATAAGTCGAGCCAATTTCTTGTTCATATTATTGATGCCACAAGCTTGGCTTATCATAAGTTTGTTTATCTTTAAAATCAAACTCAATTCACATTCAAAGGCTAAAATACAATCAAAATATCAATATTATGTAGATTTCTTGAACAGGGTCATAGTATTCGGCATCTTCTAGAACTTAAGCTTTAGGCACGCTTTATCATGTGACCAAATCCTAAAAGAGGTTGTACAGTAGATGGCGTTCACACACAGTCCATACAGCATGCACATAAACACGTCTTTCAGTACGAAAGAGACATTTTTCGATTTTTTAGTGTATCTAACCCCTCTTGTAGTTAGATTATGATCGAAAATCCTTGATCTTATTCTGAGAAACCATCTAGATGTATCAAACTCTTGATTAAACTCAAAAATTACATTGAAATTCATATTGAAACTCTTACATGAGCAAGTTTTCTCTCTCTATCAATACTTCCCTTTAGCTATAAATAATCCCTTTAGGCCTCCAACTTGAAGGTTAAGAAGGTGAGAAATGCAACTCCAGAGTTTTGGATCTTATCCACAAAGTCCACAGCATCTTATAAACGATCTAAATCGGTCAAGAAAAACTCAAGATACTGGGATTGCTCCTCTTTCTTCTCTCTAAGTTCATAGTTCTTAGTTCATATATGTTTAGGATAGTTCACTAGTTCAAATCTCCTTCTTCCTCTCTTTTTCCCAAAGACACACAACACAATATGAAATTCACACTTATTTTCAAATCCATAGGGTTTAAACAACAATTCTCATGTAAACACCCCTCCATTCATGTTCTTCACATATTTTAAATAAATTCTTCACTAATCAAATTGTAATAGGAATTTTTTTTGTTTTCTATTTTTCTAGCAAGCTTAAATAGGAAATTGTAGCACAAGGCTATTACTCCTTGGCCGACTAAGGAGAAAGGAAGTAGAAACCACAATCTCACACTCTTACAATAAAACACACCTAGGGGATCGTCTGCCTTCATAATGCGCTGAGGTCCTCACCACATCTAAGAGGCACTTATGAGTTTGACCACAATCATACACAGTGAGTTATTTGGGACATTTTTCATCATATTCTTAGGTAATTATCCCTATCTCCACTTTTTCACTTTCTGACAGTTGCTTCAGTGATGATCACAGTCATCTTTCTTCATATTTTTTATATTTTTATTTAGGGGTAAATCTCGTGATTACACCCATGTGGCATGGCCTCCTAGACATGGTGATCCACCTTGGAGCCACGTCCCACGTACGGTGGCTAATTATGCTTCTAGGGAAGGGCCATCTGGAATGTGGCATCTAGTCCCGCATAGTTGGGTAATCATAAGGTGGATCCCAGGTACTTACCTCCTTTGTCTTTTTGTCCTCTATCTTTTCAGGTGGTCTGTTGACGTCATCAGGGACCTGATGCAGTATTGTTCCACCTTTGGTGGGGCCCACGGGGCCTTGGCTTTGGCTCTTTCTCCTGGTTCAAGGCTCTTGAAGTCCTAGAATCCCCAAGCTAAAGATAGGTCAGTCGAGAGTATAGTTCCCGCGTGAGGCTCAGCCAATGGAATGGAGCGCTCTGCACTGGATTAGTCCCTTTGTCTCAGTGAGTTTCAAGGGTTTTCCTGTAAGACCCTCGAATTTCCGTCGCATTATTTGTATTTGTGTGTGTGTATACTTGTGCTTGTGTATGTATATACATACTTATGTATGTATTACTTAGTACAATTACGAGTGCATGTGTTTATACTATATGTAAATAATGCATGTATTGAATGGTGATAGTATGGATACACTACCATATACATATTGCATGTATATATGCATGGTATGCATATTTTTCTGCATATTTTAGACTTCTGGCCGAAGGCCATCTTGGCGTCAACCCCTAGCCGTTGAGGTGGTGTCAGCATCCAGACATGGACGCCAACACTAATCCTGGCGTCTAACGATATGGACGCCTATTTCTCTGGCCTGCGTGCATTGCAGAGCCAGAAATTCCAGGAACAAGGGAGCTCACCCATTGGGGAGCTGTCCCCAACGGCTCTGAGAGCTGTCTTGTCACCTTGGGAGTGGGAGAGAGGTCTCCCCATATGTCTGAACCCAGATCTGCCTCTTCCCACTCCTCTCTTCACCTTTGCAAGAGGAGAAAGAGAGAAAGAAAAACCCTAGAAGAAAAATTGAGAAAACCCACACCTTGCAACCCAAAGATCAGACTTCCTGGAGCTAGATCCGACCATCTTCCACGACAAGAGGATAGCTGGAGCAAAGGAGGAGGCTTCCCCGACATCCCCTTGGTGTGAAGATCATCCAGGAGCCCGGAGGAAGAAGATCTAGGAGGGAGTTCTGAACCTTCTTGGGACTGCCCAAGGAGGGCTTCTCCGAACACCTTTGATCCATTTGAGCATTTTCTAAAAGGCAAGTGACCTAACCATAATGTCCCCGTATGTGTCTAGGTCGTTTCTACTATTTTTATGAATTTTCCCTCGAGTCCTAGACCCTCACATTCACCCAAACTTGAGAGCTCGGGTCTGTGTTTCTGCACAGACCTGCATTGACGGCAAGGTCAATGGACGCTGAGATCATGCTTGGCGTCCATCGACCATGCCTCTGACCCTGAGTCAGCGGCCAGAGACCGCCGCCAAGTTCCTCTGGACAGAACAGTGACCTATTCTGCCCTTCCTATACACTATTTTCGGTATGGTTTCCGTGATGAGGATATATGGTAACCCTATACACTATGTGTACTGTCAAATGTGGTGTGTGGATGAGTGTGATGTGTGGTGGTGAATGTTAGAATATTGTATCCCATGAAATTGTAAGCATGATTTGTAGATAATCTTGCCAATCTATGCTTTATGATTTGAACTAGTCCGAATGCCTCAGTTTTGTCAGATCATGAGGATTAGTGGGTCAGTGTATGTATACTCAATTTTTGATAATTTGTCCATGCTTGCATGAGTTACTAATAAATTCGGTTCGGTAAATAAAAAGGCATGCAAGAAAGATTGTGATGATTGATCTATGGCTGTATGATTTAGGGTAATTTTGTATTCTCAAATCATGCATATAATAGTAATCTCTGTTCAGACAGTAGCTTGCTAGAATTTTGACTTGTGTGTATAAGTCCATATCAACTTAAATTATGAATGGCATGCTAAATAGGTGTTTTATTTACTGTAAATCTCAATTAGCTCAGAAAAATCTGAAAAATTGAATGTATGATCTAGAACCCGAAAATAGCATGTGGTTAAAATTTCATGTCATTTGGACCAGTACATAAGAAGTTATGTATTTTCCATGTGAAATATAGTAATTTATGTATGTTATCGTAATGTGATTAGATATTGCTTAAACCCAACTTGATTGGTGAAATTGACTGTGTGTTAAACTCCTGAAATCTGTAGTGCCATGTCAGGAAAAACAGAGAAATGCATATGAGTGAGAAAGTGAATGAGATGAAAAGTGCTATGTGTAAAACCATGTGCAAATCGGTAAAATGTGTAAATGTGTAACTGTGCCAATGTGACACTGCTTCCGTAGAGGGCAGTGGAACTGTATCAGGGAAAAGTCCCCTGAGAAAGTTCAATGTGTAAGTGACCCTAAGGGCATTAGGGGGAAATCCTGGAGGTGGACAAGTACCACTGGTTAGGGTGGAGACTTGTTCTCCCGGTCTGCGCAGTCCAAGAGTCGCCATTGGAATGCCTAGATGGCGTCTATGTGTAATGTGATGTGTATATGTCCTTCTTTGGTGGTTTGGACTATGTGTCACGGCACCTAAAATGTGTAATGTGTATGTGTTCATGTGTAAATGTGTAAGTGAATGTGTAAGTGAACAATGTGAATGTGTATGTGCAAAGTGTAACCATGTGAAAGAGAAAACTTGTGTAAAGAAAAATGTGAAATTCTAAAGGTGAGGATATGATATTGAAATTCATGTGAGACAAATCTGAAACCATGTGAAATCAGAAATCTTATATTGTTATCATCATGTTCTTATGTGCAAAAATGTCTAGAATCCATGATAGGGATAATTGATGAGCACGGGTACAAAATAACATGATTGGTTGTTCACATGATAGGTTTTAAGCAGCATGGTAGCTCTCATGTGTAGGTTTACAGCCATTAAACCATGTGAAACCAGCAACTTAAAGCATGCGAAAATGTCTATGTATGTGTTTAAAAACATGTAAGATCCATGCTAGTCTTGTTCTCCTTTCATATATGCACAATGTTCATATTGGTAGCTCTCATGTCTTGGTCCTTTAAAGACAAAATTTCATAAGTAAATTGAATAGAGAGCATGTGATAGGTAGAGTTTTATTCTTAGAAATCTGAAAGCATGATCCATGTATCAAATTGTAAAACTTTCATGATAGGTTGAAACCTTCAAATGATTAGCATGCCATGTGTTGTAAATTTTGAATGTGCATGTAGAAACCCCTATGACTTATACGTGTATGTTATGAGTAGTGTTGCTTGTTAAGTCTTTGGACTCACTCCTTGCTTCGGCGTACAGGTGTAATTGGTGACGTGGCACCGTTGGAGGAGACAGTGGAGACAGACTCCGAGCGCAGAGATTAGTCTTTGGAGTTTCTTTGTGACTTGTGCATTCTCATAGTATGTAATTTTGAATGTTGTATTAGAGTATCATGGAAAGAATGTATAAGTGTAGACATTATGTATTTGAATTTCAGCAATTTAAATTATGTGAACTTTTAGCTCTTAATGTTAATTGCGAACTTCATGTATATTTAATGTGGATGATGAATAAATGAAGATAGTTGTCTTTTACTTCCGCTACTCTGTTGTATATTCGCGTGTATCTCAGTTGTATGTATCGTTGGGTAAATGTCTCACTGTGAAGACTCTCGCTATACCGACGTGGGTTGGTATAACCGTACCGGTATAATGAGGGCCGTCACATTTCCCTTATGAGCTACCCAGTTGCCTTGGGCCGCATCCTTCGGAGTTCCATCCCGAGCTAGGGAAGGGGTCTCCCATGAGTGGGATGAACGGGGCTCTACAGAGGTTCTTGGGCTCTCCGACTGTTTGGTTCCCCCCTAGGCAGCCCAAAGATGAGTAACTGAGTCATCCCTTGTTTGGGTCAGGTCTGGCTATTGAGCCTCACAAACATGGGCCTACATGGTGAGATTCACCCTCAGAAGTACCTTTTTTTTAAGGTTTCATAAAATAGATTATAAAGTATGGTTAATATCATAGTTGATTTCAACGAATGATTTTAATGACTTAAGTGAAGAGGTTTGTTTATTATGATGAAAACATTATAAAATGCCGTAAAAGTATTATAATTGAGTAGAACATGAAATATCATATTTAATAGTTATTTGCATAGTCTTATCCCTAACCAAGCAAAGCCCCCAAAAGTTATCCTTTTAATATTGAAAGTTTTATGTTGCGCGTACGTAGTTGAAGTTTTTTTTTTTTTCCTGTGCTACAACCCAATGGTCAAGACCATTGGCTGGCCACGCATAACCCCACGCGCCCAGGGATCGATCTCTCAACGCATCCCTCCCAACCCCACGTATGTCCACATGTAGCTGAAGTTGCTTTCTAGTGCTCAAGCAGTAGAAAAGCATTCCTAAATTGGAGTTTCTACTTTTATAGACAATGGTAAAATAATATTTAATTGACAAATTTTAACTATCGAGAAAATATCTTTAAAATAAGATCTAATTGACTCAAATTTAATTATCGAAAAGCATGAGTCTAAAACTTACAAGTCTTGAGAAAAAGAGATGCCGTAACTAGGCATCTGCTAGACTTGAATTCAGATTCTCACACTCGGCATAGATTTGAGCGTCTCTCATCATTAAAAAAACTTTATCCAACTTGTGGAAAATGAAAAAAATTTAAACAATAATAATCTCTCTCTCTCTCTCTCTCTCTCTCTCTCTCTCTCTCTCTCTCTCTCTCTCTCTCTCTCTCTCTCTCTCTCTCTCTCTCTCTCTCCCAAAATGGTATTTCGACTTTTATAAGTAATGGAAAATGGCAACGAAAATTTTAAAGCAATAGTCGCATTTCGACTTTTACAGGTAGTGGGAAAATGGTATTTTTTTTATAAAAAAAAACAATAATATCTGTCTCTGTCTGTCTAATGGTTTATAGTTGGGAGCCCACTACATATCGTCCCTGCGTGGTTTTGGAAGGAGAACAGCATGTTAATGCCACTACTACTGACTGGTCTGGCAACATGCGCTCTCCCCTCCCACGCCCACCCACCATCCACCAAGTAAAAAAAGTCTTGTTGGTCGGGGTCCCCAGAACCGGATCAACACGCACCTGCTGGGGAATCCGGAATCTGTTCAGTGTCTGTGTTTCTTACCAACGGGAACAGCAGCAGCAGCAGCAGCGGGAGCGGGAGGGACACGTCGTGGCGGTCCTGAGAAAAGTGCAACCATGCCAATGGGTCTCTCTCTCTTGATCACAGATGAAAGTACCTACTACTTTAGTGAGATAAGGAGGAGTTCAGAATTCTAGTGTGTGGGTGTGCTAAGAAGAGTGGGGTTGGTTGTCGTCACTGTCTTAGGTAGTTTGGTTCCTTTGTCTCCGGCGAGGCTCGTCGTTGCCTTGCACGATGGTCTGTGGGGCAAGAGGAGCGCCGCTCTGGGCACCGCCGCCCCCCCTCTTCGGCTTCTATCTCTCACTGGCCAACCCCGTCGTTCCTCCGTCTTTAGAGTCTGTGTCTTCCCTGCCACCCTCCTTTGCCTAAGCTCCTCCTCCGTTGTCTTTTCGCACTACGGTCCGATCCGCCTCTAGCGGCCTTGGCCTTTCCCTCTTCTAACACCTTTCTTCTGGTTTGAACTAGTTTGCCTTGTTTTTTTCTAAGGTCTCACCACACTAGCTTTGTACTACATCAATTGTACTGGATTTGTTCTCGGTGTACTTGATCACTGCTTTGACCATGTGGCATTTCTAAGTTGAGAAAGATTTTGTGCATTTCTCAAAGTGTAAAAATGTCATGTCATCTTACACTTCCCATCTCCCATTGGTGGAAATTAAAGTGTCACATAGATCTCTCTCCTCTTTTTCACCAATGGGAGAGAAGAAGTGCAAGATGACATGATATTTTTATATTTTAAAAAGTACACAAAATTTTCTCTTCTAAAATATATCCCCGAGATCGATGAGTCTCTAGATCCCCTAACTCTAGGACTATAGAGTGTATAGTTTAGCTCGTGTTATAGAGTCCATCCACACACATGCATTTGAGTTGTGTGTGTCATCCGAGTTTTCATCAGTCTTCGGCCACCAAAAAATAGCGCAACCCTTTTTCGCCAGAGTTCGCCTCTATCTCTACTTCGTCTTGACTTCCCTCAAGTATCTCCTCTTTTGATTTGATCTTGTCTATGGCAGGGTTTGTGTGTATGCGTTTGGATCTGATTTTTCTCTAGCTTATATACAATCTTCCATGTGTATGTTGTTGTTTTTGCTGCAACCATTGTTTATGTTCTTCCCATGTTTAAAGCAGTCTCTTATGTGATATACTTAAATTTTTGCTCTCTTTAATATATGGAGCGGTAGCTCCCCTTAGCCCAAAAGAAAAGAGACAGAGAGAAATGAGGAGTTACAACACTTACATTTGTTGAAATTGCTTATGACATAACAGCCTATCCGATATTAGGTGTTATGAGTCAAATACTGATTACTCCTAATTCAACATCATTAATTTAGAGTTCAAAATCATTATTTATAAGCTCAAAGTTATTATGAAAAGCGCAATCAATAGTCTTTAAATCATACGGGAAATATTCTTTAGTTCAAAGATAATATTCATGAGTTCAAATTGATTATTATAAAAATCCAATCAATAATGTTTAAATCCTAAGCGTTACATCTTTTAGTCCTAAATTATCATTAAAAATTCATCCAATAATTTTAAATCCTAAAAATAATATTTTTAAGTCTAAATTTTATATTTTTAAGCCCAAAGTTTTAATTCATAAACTTATTGCAACTTCCTCCGACCACCCATCATCGTCGCTTGTCGTTGGCCGTCTCTCTTCAATTGCCAGCCGTTGTTCGTCAATCGTTGTCGCCACCACCTATCCACTATCGGAAAATAATTTAACACCATTTGGTAACACATTAAAGTAATACACTAATCAAAATGCACCACAACCTCATCATTTATGAGGTGTTTTTAACTTTTTTATTTCAGTTGCTGATGTGGCACAGTTTTAATGGTGATGTTACCTAATGATGTTACCAAATGGTGTTACAAAACTGTTTCTCATCCACTATCTGCCCAATCCTCCAAATCGCATGCACATAACGTGGAACTAAATGAGCTACCATGTCCATACACAAATGACTTACACAAGTGCATTAAATATTTCTCAAATCAAATAGCCTAAAAAAATTAAACATTCAAGGGCATAGTGATCGTTATCCCAGACTAGTTCATAGATGTTGTAGGCTAACAGCAGACTTTATATACAATTTGTTAGAGTAATGTTTGCGGCAAAACAAATGTGATATGACTTGTCATTTTTTGCACATGAGAATGACAAGATATGATGATTGATCGTTAAAAAAGGGTCAAGATAGGATCTATACATATTACGATATCTCATATCATGTCATTTACCAAAAAGGGTAAGACATATATTACTCAATCTGTCAACCACATAACCCAATTCAATGGGCTACTGGACTCTTCGAAACGCCCCAAAAGGCCAGGATCATAAATGGAGGTTGGGGGGGGAAGGGGAGAGATTTTAAAATTTTTAATCTCAAATCCATGCATTGGTTGATTCTTTTTTAAGATCACTGATTAGGGGGAATAAGGATAGACTCCAACCTCCTTTCGGACGCCCACTTAAATTTGTGACAATGATGTCCTGTCGTCTTCTCAACCGATGTCACTGCCTAACAAAAGATAAAGGGCACGAAAGCCATTATTTTTCATTGTTGAGCGCTACGTTCGAGTACGTTTGAATTTTCACAAAGAAATATTTATTGCAAAGCCATTCTTGCAATAAGTATGATGTGTATTGTACGAGTTGCAACCCTATTAGTTCGATCAGAGAGAGAGAGGAAGAGAAAGGTCTCGTCAAATCCAATCAATTATTAAGATTAATTCACATCATATATATTTATTGCAAGAGTGGTCTTGCCATAAACATTTCTCTTTTCACAAATTTCCACTTCTCCTTATTCCCAAGTAGGACACGATACTAGTGGTAGTGGTAGAGCCTTCTACCTAAACTTTGTGACTTTTTTTTTACTTCTAATAAGTAAAACCCAAAAGTTGAAGTGAAAAGAAGACTTTTAGAAAAGATTTCACTTTAACTTTTAAATTTCAGTTGTGACTATTTTTACTCAGTACTGTTCGCGTTAAAAATAAACGTCAGACGCAACTTTCAACTAAAAGTTGCACCAAACACTCCACTTCTAACTATTTGCTTGCACAAGCAGACTCTCCTATATCCTCCAAGAAATGCACTTAGACATTTTTTCACAAGTTAAGAAGCAAAATGTTAAAAGAAAGACTTAGTGCACTTTCATATTGCACTTAAACTTTCATATTGCACTTAAGTGCAATATGACTAAGTAACAAGTCCATGTGGCATCCAACAATTGGATTGTCATCTTATTACTCCCCATGTGAGGGATGCCACATAGACTATTGTCTAGTCATATTACATTTAAAATGTAATATAAAAATATACTAAGTCTTTCTCAAATGTTAAAACTATCTTTGGCAGCTAAGACAGGACATGTTTCATTCATCATCCGCCTCTATTCTCCATCGGCAAATGAGAATATATCATTTCACTACCACATTCAACTTCAGAAAAATCATTTTCTAGGAAACAAAAAATGAAGCCAGCAGACCTCTTCTCGACACATGGAAGAGAACGTCACCTCCACAAAAGGTCCTCTTTTTTTCTTCTTTTTTTTTCAACAGGCCCCAAGATCGAGATCTAGCAGCCCATGCTTACCCACCTTTTTCTGCCCATCCTTCGGGGAAGGCCTTCCCTAAATGCATACATAATATACTTTATATGTCTCTTTCGAGATCTCGTCAGACACAAAAGTACGGAGCAGAGATGAGTAGAATTATTCGAGCATCCACCAACCATGAACAGTCTCCCCCACCCACAACCCTACAACATTTCCGCCGGCCACCCCAACAAAATGATGATGACAATACGATATCGACGACCAAACGACGCCATTAGGACAGTGGAGGCAGCCTTTTGTCACGGTTATACTTGTTGCTTCTCCTTGCCCAAGTTCTTCCCCCTGCTAGACGACTGAAGAAAATAGATCAGAAGGCAAGATGATGACGATGGGAAAGAGAGATTTGGATGCATGTGTCTCTGTGGCGTATGGGTTGATAAAGGATGTAGTGAAATGAGGGTGTGATGAATGGACACCGGCTCGTTCCTCCACTATGCAGACACTTGGCAGGAAAAGGTAAGGAGACACGGATAAGGGAGAGCGCACCAGAGTGGCTCACTCCCTATCCTGTTTCTTCTCTTCCAGACCCAGTAATGCTGGTTGTTTCATTGCGAAACGGAGAACTTAACAGAAGAGGTGACGACAGGGAAACTGAAGGTGAACCTAATAGTTTCACCAAAATGAGGATGCTTTAGTTATTTTATCTATCTCTATAGAATATACCCCACACATACGAGAACAGCACATAAGTGATGCTCTAGCATATATAATGTATGAAGAATGGTACAACAAGAGACAGGTCTTTGAAGAATGAGGGCTACCTTCATGTGTCACTTTGGTATTGCCTGCAGATGAAAGAGGAACTTACAGTACAGTCAGTACTTGGGTGCAAACTGTTGTTTCTGTTTGACTTAGTCCTGTCGACCTAGTGGGAATGAAATTATGAGAGTGAATCAAACGGTCTAGGCTGCCCCACCAATGTATCAACGCCTGTCTTTCTTCTCCTTCCTGGGCGTGGGTTACATGCTTCGGATCAATTGATGGGCAAAAGAATAAACGATAATAGCTAAAAGCTAAAACCTTGAGGTGATAAGAGAATGGACAGCGAAAGACTTCCGGTGAAATTTGAAGCAATTGATGGGACACTGAGTAAGCAATACCTGCATTGGGGGGTCCCCAGTTTAACCAGGGCATAAAACCTAAAATCGTTTGTTATCGGAAAAGAAAAGAGGGGGTAGATAGCAAACCTCACGGTAACATTGGTTTACCTTTTTTCTCCCCATTCCACCTTACTCATTGCGCCCCCCCCCCCTCCCCTTCTTTTCTGCCTCTTCCGCTGCATCCTTTTCCTTTGTTTTTTTTCAGCTACCATCTCATGTAATCTACTTCTTATGTTCTCTACCAACTATTTTTCTTGTGTATCTTTCCCCCAAAAGTCCCCCCCCCTCCCTTCACATTTCTCCTTTTCCTTTCTCTTCGAAGTCGGCCGTGGTAGGAACGACAAACTGACAAAACGAAGAATAAACACACACACACACGGCGCACACCTCATCATCATCGACGGTAGAGATTACTGAACCACAGCCCTCACTTCGTCATAGGTAGATATCCAAAAAGAAAATCTTACCAGACAATCAGACATGGGAAAATATGAGCATTACAGAAGAATTTTAGGAGTTAGATGAACTATGCAATAATACTTCAGAACAATACAATTGATATTTGTCATTTGACAAAGAATAGCACTGCTGGAGCTAGTTCCATAACTGAATGTGTAATCAGATTTGCACATGTAATTAATGGGCGACATGAAGACGATCACTTTTGAACTAAGAAGCACGAGTTCACATCTTAACTGTTTAGGAAAAATAATGGACAAGATGTATAATTGGAAAATACAGAATGAGTCCGACGTGGGTAGCAAATGGTCCACAGTTCCTCTTCTTCTCATGTTTTTTTCTCAAAAGGAAGAACATATCTTCTTTTTTCACTAAAACTTGCTAAAAAGAAACCCCGTCTGAAAAATACATACAAAAACTGCAGACAGGCTTTTCATAAATGCAGATAAAAATGAAAAAACTTTTTCCCTAGTAAGCAAAAAGAAGATACAACAAAAGTTAGAAGGTAGACCTCAGAAGAAGTGTGAGCAATTCCATCAGATAAGACTTCTTTTGGCGCCATAATCTGATAGCCTACAGAAGTTAAAAAAATTTGTTAAGATTTTTACATAACTATTTAAAACATTTAGGTAGTTCACTGAATGCAGAGTGAAATTAACCATTAAAACATTTCTAAGAACATTAATGGCTTTTTCATGCTTGCTTTCTTTTATATTTCTGTCTGTGAGATATGTACATCTGCACCCATTTTAGTAACCAAATTTAGACAATCCATGGTGGAAAAGATAAAAGTTGATCGAAAATCATTGCATCCAAATATGTAACTTGGGTATTCAGGCATGCAATATGAGAGGAAAGAAAATTTGACACGGTGCAAAAAACACGTGGAACAAAGACAAACATATTATAAACCAATCAATTCTTATCCAATGTCTTCTGCATTTTTTGAGGCATGGTGGTCAATAGACCGCATTCATTATTCATTAGAATAGCAGAGGAAAACAAGTGAGACAGAGAGAATAAAGATGGAATCTACTAAGGCAGTGAAATCCACCCAGGGAACCCACCCGAGACATCAAATTGCAAGAAAATCAATCATACAACTCATATAACAAAGAATATTCTCCTATCTTCTCTCCGGACCCCAAGCCATTCATGAGGAAATAAATACAGCTCTGGGAAATAACAGAATATTTCTGGAACTCCTTGAACATTCTAGAATTTGTTCTTTCCAGACAGCCGTAACATATATGGTAAGCATATCATCCAGATGTTATGATCCTGTTTAAAAGCAAGAAATACTTCTTACAATGTACTTTTTGCAGCGTGCATAGATGGAGGCATATGGATTGAAACTTGTGAGCCCTTGCCATCACAATACCTTTATTACCAAGAAAAAGGTTTAACATTTGACTAGTTTAAAAAAATGGAAAACAATGGTCCATAGAAGTTCTTACTCAAAGACAGCTCTGAGTTCATTGGAAGACAAACAACCAAAAGGTATACAGACCAAAGAAAAATGGCATCCACCACATAATGGACTCTTCAGAAAAATTCAATGTGATTACACCATAGATTCAAACATGTATACATACAAATTAAAATGAAAATGTCCCACTACCAGCTACCATACATTATAAATGGATTACAGGTAGAACAAATAGTGATGTAAAATAGCAATAAAATTTTCAAAATAAAGATCATTTTCGCATGATATGAGAGGCTTCTCAGCAATCAAAGCTTGGTGCGTAGAACCATACCTCACTGAGCAAGACCAGCATCAATGTGATCCTCAGCTGGTGGAACATCCATAGTGGGTGATCTTCCCTCACATGAAACAGAGCTTAAATGGGAAACTTGCACCAAGTCATTTCTTGGGAGTTCTGGACCAGAATCTTGTTGCCCTGCATGTGCACAGTGTCCTCCAGTATCTCCTCCCTCAGGATTGATGATACTGCTTAGGGTTTCTGAGCTGGACAAAAATAGTCCAGAAGACAGAGGCTTGGATTGGAGTTCCATGTCTGGAATCCCCTCCCCTACTTGATTTCCAGGATTTTCTCCAACACCATGACCACTGCTGGAAGTAGAAGACATCAACCATGCAAACTGCAAACTGTGGCCTTGCCAGCATTTTGCAGTGCTGAATGCCTTCTCAGCAGAGCGACGTGTTCCAAATGTTATAATAGCTGAGCAGTTTAGTGGAGGCTGAGCAGTAGAAGATTCAGCATCTAGGTGTTCTAGCTCTACATTAACAAGATCACCAAATGACGAAAAGTGTTCTTTGAGAGCAGCAACCTGCAACAAACGATAGGCATCATTTGTTATAGCCAAAATTCCATGGTATCATGGAAGAGAATCTTTATTTTATTTCATCAAAGTAAAATCACGAAGCACTTTGGGGGATAAGTAACCTCAAGCATGTATTTAACTCTTTTACTATAAAATGCATATAACATGGTAAAAACACCTCCAAAGCAAATTTAAAATTTTAGTTATGTTGGTACATCACTGAGCAGCTGAAAAGGAAGCATCACAAGCAAAAGAAGGTGAAGAAGCACCAAAGTGTTTGAATCATCCAGACATGAGCGATCTTCCTCCGCCGTGTATGCTCTCTCTCTAACCCCACAAAGTTCCCCCCTTCTTTCTCTCTCTAGAGGGCCAGTGGCCTAAAGGTTTCCCTCTCCCCCGCCTCCAACCCTGGCCAGCAATAACATCCCCCCAGCAGCACCCCCACACACACATAGCTGTGCAAGCACAGACCCCTCGGCCCCCTTCTGTTCCACCACCGGCAAGCTCTCTGGGGGTCAGCCCCTCCTTTTCCTTTTTCACAGTCTAATGAGGCCACCCCTCCTTCTACCCCTTTCCCCCCACCAGTGAGCCCCTTTCACCTCCGGCCTCCCTCTATCACTCATTCTCCCTGTCAGCTGTGATTGTTCACAGTCATTAGACTCTCCCTCTCTCTCTCATTGTTCACAGTCATTGGACTAACTGTGCCATAGTATTATTTGCAGATTTTAGAACTTTGCAAATTATGATGTTCATAGTTTTACATTTATACTTTATTTATATATGATTGTTTGAACTTTGAATGTTTCCCTCTTAAAATTTGTGATATGTTATTGCAATAATGTCTGCCATATTATGATTTTTTTATTAAATTTTTATGATCATTATGTTTTTTAAAGAAATAAAAACCATATAAGGGGAGAACTTTTGCAGCTCTCTCTCTAGTTTTTTTTTCTAGAGAGAGATGCTCTAGGTATCTGCTCAGACTTTGGGGCTGAGCAGTATCCCCCTGGAGAGTAATCATTAGTGTGCAGGTGGCGGACGGTTTGGTTGGGGGTCGTCACTGAGTGGCGCCGCCGGTGGTGCTGCTCCTTGGGGAATCCATGGAGGAACGTCGTCCCCCCCCCCCCCACCTGCTTTAGGTGTGGGAGGAGGGGACATGTCCAGAGGCGGTGCTCTACCCTCCACAGGAAACCTGGTCCTTGGATCGCAGAGGAGGGGAGATGGGAAGTGAGGAAGCTAGCCAACGTGTTCCAGGTAGCTCACTCCTTTGCGGATGTGAATAAGGGTGTTCCGAAGACATCTCAGGGGGAGTGTAGTTTCGAGAAGGTGGTGGAGGCAGGTGACCTCCCAGAGGATTTTGTTAATCGTCGCAAACTCTGGGGGAAGTAGTCGATCGCCCTATCTTTGCTAGCTGGAGAGACTGATGAAGACATAATCAAGAAGAGATTGGAGGAAGTTACGGGAGTAGGGTGGGGGGCAGTTAGGGTGCCTTCAAATTTGCTTCTTGGAGTGGGGTCTTGTGTGGACTGGAGGGGGTAGAGAAGGCAGTGGGAGTTGTTTCCATCATGACGGGAGGGGCCTTGCTTGGTATCCGTTGGTGGCCTATGAGGCTTGGCACGTTTCCTCCTTTTATCGAAAAGGTACTATAGGGTGGCTCTTGAGGGCCTGCCCATCGATTTGTGTGACGACAAAGAGGTGGCTTTTCTTATTCATCAGTTTGGACGTTTGGTGCAAAGCTCTTTAGAATTTGTGATCTCAGGTTCTAGGTTGAAGGTGCTTGCTTCCATCTGGGTGCTTAGCCTGGAAGAGATGCCGATGTTGATAGTCATGGGGTTAGACGAGGAGAAACTAGTCGTTCGATGCAGGAGGAGATTCACCATGCACCGCCTCATTCCTAGGGCAACCTTTGCTCGCTTCGGATGTTGATGAAGACGGTCAGGCGGGCGATTCAAATTTGAACTGCCCGGTCTTGCATTCCCCCCCTGGACAGGCCAGTTCTAGTGGCCCAGTCGATGCCTGGGGCGATCGAGTTGGGTTTCTCTCTGGCTACGGCAAACTGGATCCAGAACAGACCGGTCCTTGCTGCGGATGGGCGTAAGGGCCCTGCTCAGGCCCAAGTCGCAGCCAAAGAACTTACCCGGAACCCATAATCCCAAGCTTATGGGACGACAGGGCCCGCTAAGTGTTGTCTTCCCGGGTCGAGCTCTTCTCCCAACCAGCACAGCTCCGGCATCTGCACGAAAGCAGTGAGACCATCTTCCTCTAGGGTTCATGGATGGCAAAATCGGCCGACTCGGATCAGAATCGGCCGATTCGAGTCGGAATCGACCTATGTCGATCTGATTTAGGGGGGGAATGCCAACCCACCCACAATGTAAGGTGGAATCGGACTAGATGGACCCAAATCGGACGGAATCGGACTAGATCGGCCCACAATGTAAGGTGGAATCAGACTAGATGGACCCGAATCGGATTGGATCGGCCCAATCCAGTCCGATTCCGCACGATCCACCCCGATTTCACCCGTTGTAGCCCGATTCCCTCCACTTACCTGAACATTTTTATTTACTTAAGATATTATATGTAAATAAGAAAGTACCACATTTGAATCCAATAAAAATATCTAAAAAATCATATTTCTTATCAATAAAAAATCACATCTTCCATCTAAGAAGAAAATCGCATCAAAATAACATTTTTCTAATCCCTCATAATTTGATCTATCTAAATTTCATAATTCAAATAAATCCTATGGAACACTAAATATCTAAAGTCCGATGAAAAAAGTCAAACATGCATATGACTTTGCCAAGAGTCACTCTCCTACAGACAACAACTAAGTCTTAGTCAGTAGGAGAGTGACTCCCTTGGAGAAGTCACATGCACGTTGGACTTTTTTCACTAGACTTTGAATTTTTAGTGTTCCATGGGATTTATTTGAATTATAAATTTTTAGATAGACCAAATTATGAGGGATTAGAAAGACGTTATTTTGAAGGAATCACCAAAATCGTGATTTTCTTCTTGGATAGGAAAGTTGACTTTTTATTGGTAAGAGATGATTTTTTTATATTTTTATTAGATTCAAATGAAAGATATTTTCTTATTTACATGTAATATCTTAAGTAAATGAAACTACAAATACTAAAATTTACTTAAATGATGTTCAAGTAAATAACCATGCCTCGAGGTGATGTTCAAGTAAACTGTAATTTCTCATTAATCCAATTTATTTACATTCAAATGCATGTATATGATAAGAATTGAATTTCATTGTATTTATATTCAATGAATTTTGTATGTGTTTTCCTAATTTTTGTGATTTTCTGATTTTCTCTATTTTTTCCATGATTTCCCACAATTTTTCTTCATTTTTTTAACATGTTCGATCTCGATCAGCCAAATTCCGTAAGAATCGACCGAATCCCTCGATCCGATCCGATTCGGATCGGGATCAACCATGGCCGATCCAGACTCCGATTCCGATCTTGCCATCCATGACAGGGTTTGCCCGCCTGCGGAGCTGCCTAGCTATAGTAGTCCTTGCGGCAATTCTCGGAGGCCTTCGAGAGTAGAGCAAGTGGATAGCGTTGTGGCCTGGGGCTCCTACTCTCGACAGCAGTTGCAGCACCCTCCGTCAACTCGTACCTGTGCCAAATGCCTAGCTCATCAGTAGAGAGTCCAATTGCAAAAGAGGCAAAACGACAAGATATCCTTTTGACCTCGGCGCCAATATCTTCTTAGGGGTGGTTTATGGCTCCAGCGGTCGTGTGAGAGTCAGTGATGGCAGTAGGTGCACCAGTCACGAGGACCTAGTGGACGGAGCTGGCAACGACGTCTACGAGGGAATTGGAGGTACTGAGTGCTGCAACGGGGAGGAGGAAGATGACCTTCTTGCCTTTTCATCTCTGCATGAGGACCTTTTCTTGGATACACAAGTCTCTCGCCTTCCTGCCCTAGTGTCAGAGGGGGTTGTCGGGCCTGAAAAGGAGACAGCCTTGGCCTTAGCACTTCTTGCCCTGCCTCTGATGTTGGAGGATTTACGTATGGCAATGGAACATGTAGAGGATGCATTTCTGGGGGAGGAATTTATTTCAATGGAAAATGAGTCTCTCCAAAGGGGAAGTAATGGATATACTGGTCAAAGTGGAGAATTACATGGAAACACAGGTGAGCGAAACTGCTAGATTGATTAGTGTCTCGGGCAAAGGCGTTGACAAAGATTTGAAGTCAACATTGCTTCTAATCAAGAGTAGGTGGATGACAGATATTGCTAGAAAGGCAAAGTCTGATGTGGCTGCCAAAAAAGGACTTTCGAAGAACTGAAGCCTAGGTGATTCACGATGCCAGGAATCGTCTTGGAGGGCTATTTGATCTCCCTTTTGCGTTGTTTTTTGGGTTTCTTGAAAGGTGTATGATATGGGTGGGCCTCATAGTGGAGGAGTGATTTGTCTTGGGACTGTTGATATGTTGTCTTTTGGAGTTGTTGGGCATGATTAGCTGAGATCGTTATGGTTTTTCTTTTCTTTGCTCCCATGGCAGGCCTCAGCTAGCCATCTTTGTCTTGGGGGAGTTTCAGGGAGCCCCTTTTTTCTTGTACATCCTTTTCCTTTTTATTATACCATTGGTAGTATCTATTTTCCAAAAAAATATACATCATATAAGGGGATACTTGAAAACAACCTACATTGGGTTCCATCCTAGACGCCTAGGCGTGTAAGCGCTTAGGCAACCAAGGACCCCAATTACACATGGGTCACCTTGACGCCTTCACAACTATGCACATAACATGAAGGGCTCAATACTGATGATATTCAAGAAATAGGCCAAAATGTTCTTCAACCCTACCCTGTCCTGGCCTACCATGCATCTAGGGTCTTAGAATCCCATCCTCATGCAGCCAAGCCCCATGACTAGGTAATCAACTCATGAAGGGGAAAGGCAGGTCATCAGATATCTCCCACACGCAGAGGGAGTTTTCCCTAACAAATTTTGAACGAGGATCTACAATATATGGAATAGAAGAAAAAAAAAAGATTTTCTTCAAAGTTGATGGTACCATGTATTCATTAACAACTGATTTTCTTCTGCAGGTTGGTGGTATCACATGCTTGTTATTAAGAATAAAAAGGAAAAACTGAGCATGCTTCAAAAGCAAAACAACCGACTTTTCTCCCCAAAAAACCCTTTTATGTAAGAAAAGACTTCCCAAAAAGGCGATGTACACAAAGTCCATACAAAGGGTTTACAAGCTACAGATATTGCAGAAAATGCCCAAGGCATGGCGATTCACTATCCCAAAACCATAGCCCATTTTCTGAAAGGTCAGACGAAGTGAAGGTCACCAATTGATTATCTTCTACCCTTGCAGTTGAAAATTTGATTGTACCTACTTCAAATGACTACCAATGCGCTAAGAATGAATCATCATAGCAATGACAAAATGGTGTTACTAAAGAAAAAAAAAGGGTGAATCCTGCTGATTGTAAAATCAAAATGTGCCTGCCTAGGGGTAATTTCAATCAACTCTTGCATTATTAAATATTAGTTGTTATAAACTAAACATAACACATACATGGAGATATAACAGAAACAGTTGATTAGGTAGGTAGCAGAAATAAAAGTATATTCCATATCCAAGAAATGACTTACATTTGCAAGATCAGCTGGCAGTGGTGAAATAATTCTGAAAGTAGTAGGGCGGTTGTCCAGTTTGAATCTATTTACAAAGGGTCCTGGCACATAATTTGTCAGCTTCAAATTTCTGGGTGATTGCTGTGATATTGTTGAGCTCACTTTAGAACCAGGGGAAACAGAACTCTCCCAAGAACTGCCCTTATCTTGTGCCTTTGCGGGTTGCTTCTGTACAATAATACTAGAATTGGCAGGATTATGAGTTGAGGCTTTCATAAGTTCAGCACCCTCCTCCATTTTCGGTTTTTTGACAGCTCGGTCATTCATCATTTCAGCCTTGTTGGCTCCAAGAGCCTGAAGTAGCATATCATAATGCTCAGAGTACAGAAAATGACAATGTTGACGGAATAAGTTTCTTTTGATCAGTTAACGGGGAAACTCCAAGCAAGCAAATCTCATCAAGGAAAGAAAGAAAAGAAGGCAAGAATGATGAGGAACATTTCAAAAATAATCCCATATTTTGATAAAAGCTAAACCCTAAATACACAACAAACAATGTACAAATACCACTCAGAGAAAAAGAAAGGAAAAAGACAAGAGTTATGAGGGAAACATTTCAAAAATAATCCCGTAATTTGACAAAAGCCTGTAGCACAATGACTCTGCAACGTCAAATTTTGGACAAAAGAACTTCATCAACGCACTCTAAGCAGGAAATATGTCAATTCACCGTTGTTAGTATCCATGAAACTAGCCCATGTATTACTTTTAGAAATCAGAATAGACAATGTCAGCCAGCTTCTTAAAAAAAAAATGAGATTGAGATATCAGCAGTCTAAGAAATGAATATGATATATTCTTGTAGATATATCCAGAAACTGTAACTCAGTGAGGTTATAGCAGCCAAGTGCAGATGACAAAAATATATATATATATAACATCAAAGTAAGCAATACAAAGTTCCTATTTGAAATTGTCACTGGAAGAACGAAACAAGACCCTTACTTGCTTTGCTAGTTTATCTAACTGCCTCTTGAAGTCATTACGCTTCTGTGCCAAACATTCTTGCTTTTTACGAAGTTCCTCCTTCAACAGCTCCAGACTCTCCACTTTGCTTTGCACTAATAGAGCTGATTTTGGGCCACCCACTGTTGGCATTTTTGAAGAAACAGGGGTGGATACAGAACCATCAATTGCAGAAGCACTGCTAGTTTTGGGGGTGGTAGCTGTCCTATTTTCACCTACTTTATCACTGTTGGATGGCTGTGGACAAGCAGAAAGAGTTGCAGTGGACCTTGCAGTTATGGGTGCACTATGAGCCCTGCTTTCTCCATCAGCAATATTATCCCGGTTTGCCCACCAAAGCTTGATAAATCGATTACCCATTACTGCATCTGGTGCCTTTAAAGCAGCCTCAGCTTCCTCCCTCTTGGAGAACTGGACAAAAGCTTTCTCACTATTCAGTGGAATATAGATGTCGATTACCTCCCCAAACTTTTGGAAATGGGAAAGGAGGGCATCTCTCCTGTTGCTTTTCTGAGGAATACAATTTACAAATAATGTACGCTGAGCCTTCTGGGAAGTCCTTCCAGGCTTACGTCCAGCATCTGCATCAACTAATTTGGCTACTTTGGAACCAGTTTCCTCAGCAACAGTATGGTCAATATGAGTATTGGACGTTGCCCCTTCTCTTTCTTCCTTTATTTTATTACCAAGGAAACCTGCGGTAGTTACAGAATTATCAGTTCTCCTGGTGCCTTCAAACTTATTACCAGATCCTATTCGTCCCCAAACAGATGAACCTATACCCTGTGAACCATGATTGCTGGTAGAGAGACTACTTCCTCGTTCATTACCCATGCTGGTCGATAACCCGAAACCCTGATGATCAGAAGGACCAGCTTCCCACATTGGCTCAACATCTTCAATCTTTGGAGAAGGAAGACTTAAACAAGCACTTGATGTTTCAGGATGATCATTGTTCCACAGAGGTTGATCAGGATCATATACATCTGCTTCAGCACCAGCAGCAGGTGCTGACATAATTGCACCAACTCCTAATCCATCATCACTCACCATGGATTTGGCACTTTTATTGGACATAGTCTTTTTGTTTGTCAAAGGATTTGATGATGTAATTGGTGGCAAAGGTACAGTGGCAGCTTGAGTTCCCAACATACTCGTACTGGGAAGAGAAACAGGAAGATTGAACTGAGAAAGGCTCTGCAATCACAAATAGAGGTGCAGTTATTAATTGCAAAAAGCATTTCCAGTCACAGCAAAATTTAGTAAAGCAACAATCCTAATCATCATTGGCTAACAGTTTCGTTGTCATCTAGATTCTTTTCATGGTCTCAACTCAAGAAATTCTGAAGTTACTCCCTCATGGCATGTATATGAGGTTCCATCATGCAACAATGAGGTACTCATATGTTCCAGCTTGTATTGCGGGACTTTTGCAAGGTTCCCTCCTGGCACACAGTTACTTTGGCCAGAAATTTGCATAATATTGGACAGCCAATGAAAACCTTTGCCAGATACTAGGATCAAACATGAAATCTACTGGATTTTATATTATGGACAAGACTTTTGTAAGACAACCAATATAACAAGGCTATGTCTTTAGAGGCTAGAATATACACCTGAAAAAATGTTAAAATTATACCTAAATTGTAGGCCAACTTTAAGTCAATGCATCCAACTACATGAATATCATTAAGATTTAAGCACAATAAAAAATGCTATCAGGTCAAACAGTGGGTTTGGGAAGGGGCATGCACATAGACAATTACTGTCCTCCATTAATCATCTACAATACCATAATACTACAAAACAACTAGTGAACAATACACACCTGAACATCTTCAACAACAATTCGATTAATTCCATGTTCCATTGGGCACATGTCCCCTCTTAAACAAAATCCACGCTCCTCAAAATCTCGGCATCTTCGAAGTGGAATGCCAACATTTAAAGTGTTCATTGATGGATGGAGTGCTCCTTGAAGATTAAGTGGATGAAGTGGATCCAGACGCCCATTAGGCATGCCAGGAATGAAGCCATAAGTACCCCAAGTTGTACTTTGTGTACTTGCCGCACTAGAAAATCCTGCTCCTAATAAACTAGGCACTTGTGAAGTCATTGGCGGAGTAAAACCAAGAGCATCGAGTGTGCTAAATCTGGAATCATGCTGATTCCAAGACCCTCTTCCTCTTCCTCTTCCTCCACCTCCAGGAGGACGGCCTACAGATGTTGACAAATCAAAGCGAGGACCATTGCTAGTGCGAAATGGGCGGCCTGTTCTTGTTTTTTGTCCTAAATCCATGGGATTCCCAATAGCTGTCGCCAAGCCAGGACGTCGTTTTTCAAAATTTGAAGAGAGGTCCCTCTCCAAAGAAGGATTGTATTCTTTATGAACTTCAAAAGACTGTGGATCACGTTCCACAAATAACTGCCCATTCTCAAAGGGTTTTTTCCTCTTCCTAACTGAAGTCCTTGCAAATTGTTCTTGAGCATCTTCATCTAAAGGCTGAGGCCTATTATCTCGTCTGCGATGTTTGTGGTTACGATCATCATCTTCGTCATCACTAATCTCCTTATCTTCAGACTCACTAGCTGGTCCAGAAGTAGATGGATTCTCTTCTTTAGGTGGTGAGTCTTTTAGTTCTACTGGATCCACGGCAATTGAAGGAGAAGGATCAGATTTCTCTGTGTCATCAAATGGCTCAATGGGTGTTATAATTGTGCCCTCTTCAAAAGCTCTGAATAATTCAGAAACAAATGGCTTTGTACCTACAGAATTTCAAAAACTAGAAGCATTCAGCAGCAGCGTAAGTGAAGTAGAAGCAAAGGAATGCTACATCACTTGACCGTGTAGAAAATCTAGTAGGATGTCTACATAAAATAATAACATAAAATCATATATCAAATTATGATTCTGAATGAAATCACCATAAAAAGGAATGGCATACAGGAATATCTTCAGAAATGAAATGAATATATAAGTACAGAAAAGTTAGGATTACAAGGACATGCTGTAAATACAATAACTCCTCTCAACATGAAAGAAAAACAGCCATGGGGCCAAAGAAATCGCATATGCAGCATACAAATCTTTTTTGGATTAAAGAGCCAATTGATGATGAACTTGCAACTTCTCTGAAAGGTAGCTCAACATTTTTCTTAGCCGAAAACTTAACTGTATTAGCCTACTTTACAACCTTCCTTTATTCCTTTTAAACCTGATCCCACTGGATTTTAAACCTGAGACCTTCTAAACCTTGCTGTACATACCGAACTGAGCCACAAGCCACTTTTGGTGTACAAAAAGGGAGCTCAACATCAAAAGGTGTAGGACACCCCTCATTCATTATAGCTTTCCTCCATCTGTAAGCTTGAAGGATTCTCTTTTTGTGCCGAGAAGTTTGCTTTTGGAATCTAACAACAATCTCAGAGGTCAATCGAGAAATTGATTGCCACCAAGCTTGCTCCAATCTCACTTCCTTCAAAATTTTGAGAATCATCTTTCTAAACATTGCCCCTGCTTAGGATATCCTAACTTAGTATGCACTTGAATCAAGGCCCTGTGAACTCAGCACACACATTGTGTTGTGGTTGAACTGAGTCACAACTGATCCACTGAGTTCACCTAGAATCAGTCTTCTTCTACCTCTGCTCCCCAGTCCTCACAGCAGAAGCTTCTGTGAAGCCCACCTGGACAGCATCTTTCTTTATAGGAAATTTTACAAACTACCTTTGTTCCTGGACCAACAACAATAACAACCCAATAGCATTTGCCCTGCCATTGGAGTTTGAGAGATTGAGGAATGAAGGATGAAGTCAAATCCACCTTCAATCACACACAATTCAATGAACACCATAGCCTTGTGTTATTTGATGCCAACAAGCCTCCCAAGTGGTGAACGAATACTAGAGAAAACCTCAGTGAACCACAACCACAACAGAATCCCATACAAAGAACATCACCAAATTGGAATAATGGAGCTTCCCTCGTGCCTCCTTCAGTAACCAACTCCATGGATCATAAGGATGTATTCCATTTTTTGAAGGACATAAGAATGTATTCTTAAAAGGAAGGGTTGCCACTTAAATAGATGATTTGGCAAAACCACTAGGTTATCAATGCACTAACCAACCACTACACACCATCTGCCCATCCCCTCCAAAGTCCAAAGTGCCATGAACCTTGCTTGATCACCACTACACTGCATTCTTCAAATTCTCATTCTTCTGCTCAAAGAAGGCCAACCAAGGAGCATCCACAAGAACTACATAAGGCTGAATCACTACCAGAACCTTACTGGAAACCTTTTCCAGCATCATCATGCTTGGCCATCTTACAAACAGGAAGAAAACTCCTCAGTCATAGTTGACTTAATGATCAGGTCACCAACATCTCCAACACAGCTTCCTTTCTACAACGCCGCACATATGTTCTGTGTGAACGCACCAAAAGCAAAGATTGGACATTGGAAGAGGCTTCCAATCCTTTACATTTGCAGGGAAAGTGCCTACACTGGTAGATTGTGTTTTCCTTCTGCCGTCACAGCCTTCTCAGTTCCACTTCCCCCACTCTGTCCCCCTTCGCTAATCTCAGATGCTACAAAAATTATACTTCCCGAAGTATTTGGTGTCAAGGACTTAGATCCTGCTTGGTGCTGGGAGTGCTTCTCCTCTGGACTCCACCTAGGAGGCTAGGACATTGTTCTACCTACATGAACCTGCTTGCATCCTCATCAAACTATCAAAGCCCATGAACCATATATCTAGACAAGGATTCTTTGGCCCACCAGCTCTTGTGAGTAAAAGATTTTCTTATCTTCCACAAAATTGACACCAAGATCTTCCTTGCTTCACATTGTTTCTGCTTCAAATGCCTGCACCTCATGGTAGGCCTATATTGTCAGAGGTGAGAGGCGATTGAGGCGGACTCTTGGTCGCCTCAAGCCTCGAATGCCTAGGCAATGGCCAGAGGCACTTGCAGCTTTTGTGAGTTGTCACATCAACAAAAGTGCATTTCAAAGGTGGAAAAGTGAATATTACAAGCTTGAGAATCTTCTCACATTCTACTCTTACTTTCTGGAAATAAGAAGTTCACCGCACACATTTCAGGCCCACATCATCCTTTACTTGGACTACAAAAAGTTGGAATATAAATTCAGCCAGGCGAGTCCGGAAATCCAAGTTTACGAGAGTTGGTGCATGTAGAAAGATAGATCTGATTAGGCTCTGAATCAAAAGCCATTTGAAGGCCGCTGAATGCTCGACGTTCAAGGCGACACTATTAAAAAATAAATAAATCATATATCCTTCAGAATCAGATACCTAAATATTTCTAGTTTATTCACACAAAAATGAATAAGATACATGGATGGAACCCCATAAACTACCTTCATTGACTCATTCAACCATGCCAAGCCTAGTTTCCAGGGGCTCAGCCAAGGGAGGTGGGCCAAGATGACTGCCTTTGGTAGCTTAGGCAACCACCAAGATTGCATAGGCAATTTTGGCCAAAGCATGGTGCCTTGCTGGTGCCTCAACTCACCTCCTCACCTGGGCAGTTGCCTTGACCGCCTTTGGTAACATAGTGGTAGGCTTGCACATGCAGTATGTCTTGGAGCTAAAGCCCTAACTAGGCACACCTAGGTTTGATGATAGGGCCATGCTGCAACAAGGAGCACCCAATGCCTTCATCTTGCTCTTTGCCAGTGCTTTCACTCTACAAAACCCTAATGGAGCATTGTTTTTTTAAGGTGTCACCAAGGCAACAAGATGCTGGCCAACTGCCAAGGCAAGTGGCCACCTAGGCGAGCAGCCCTATAAGACTAAATAGCTGCATGATTGATTCATGAATTGCAGCAGCCCTGGTGTGTTTTTTATTGCTGGATGCCTTAACTATACATATAGTTTAGTCATTCTTTATCTCTGTCTCTCAATAATTATTTTTCTAGTAATATTTTAGGTTAAATAAAACTTTTTGACTTATTGACACTTTTGACAGATATATGCTCAGAGCCTCAGATTCCGATTGATTGCCTTTTTACTATTAATCATTTTGTTAACACTTGTTATTTCTTCTATTATATGACCTCCTAACACACTAACACACACATATGTGCTAAATATTTGTGAGTAGCACTTTTATATTAATAAATAGAGTCTGTACATATAAAATATAGATTTCTAGGTACTATGTTACATAAACTAGGCTTCGCCTAGGCACCTTGTGTTGGTGCCTAAGCAGTAAGGCGGAGGGCCACCACCTTAGTCACCTTGGTCGCCTTAACAACCATGAACGGAGGCAACAAGGGCCTTTGCATGAGCCTTTCAGCATCATAGAGCCCTCTTTATCTATTTATAGTTGGTTTGCTGAATCGGAATCAGAAGGCAAATCGGGTTGCTCCTGATTCGCCCCGATTCCCCCAGAATCGGACCGATTCGCATGGGTATATTATATATATAATATATCATATGATATATATATTATATATATTACACATATCATATTTCAGACACATTTATATTGATTAAATACATATATGTAATATATATCATATTTATAATGTATAACATATGTTACAAATATGATATAATATGATATATATATATTATATATATAAAAAGGGAATCGGGACGAATCAGGCGAATCAGGGATTGGGTTTCCCCTGATTCGCACCGATTCGGGGGAATCAGGCCGATTCGCCCCGATTCGGCAAACCCTGATTTATACCATGCAGTCCAGCTCCTCAGTGATAATAATGACATTAGCTGCCTACAATAGATATGTTCAAATGCCAATAAACTCCAAAACAACGCATGCAAGGATATTTCATGATGTGTGCTCCCACTCACATGCCAATAAACTCCAAAACAAAGCATGCAAGGATATTTCATGATGTGTCCTCCCACGACCAACTGACTATAGCTCCATTATGATCCAAAGCCCCACTAAAGAGGTCTAGAGTCTAGACCACATCCTAGGATCAACTAGTTGACCCGTCCAATCTCCAAAATGTTGACGCCCAACTATTGATGCAGCCCCACAGCATTTCCATCTTTTATAGAACCAAAGGAGATATGATCCTCCACCACATGTGAAGACTAGCTGTGAGGAGCCACCATCTCTCTTGATCAACATCCTCCTCAACCTGTACAACAATGAGAACAACATCCAAATGGGCATCCCCTTTTTTTCATACCAGACTTCTCCTTACTGGCTCCAAGATCATCATTGCCATAATTGCTAAACCAGTTCATGCCCTTGGCCTACTGAAGTCCTTCACGACATAGAACCCCTTTAACAGCCCTTTGACATATGGGCTCCTTGCAAATCAAGCAAAACATTGGCTTTCTACACTAGCCATCACAATGGCCCCTCCCACAGGTATGGAGGAATGGATTGGCATCTCAATTCCTCTTCAAACTGCTCTATCTGACCCATTATCCACCTTCCCACACCATAGTTGTCAAGGTGCCTGCCTAAGCTGTGCCTAGGCAAGAAGGAACTCAGCCAACAGCTAGGCACAGGTTTGCCTTATGGCACCACAAGGGTGCACCTAGGTCGGCACCTGGGCCCACCTGGGTGCCTTGGGGCAGCCTGGACCGAACGAGGTAGGTCACTTTGCTTTGTAAATTAAAATTTTCTTACGCAGGCTACTCCCCCTGAACCCTCCAGAACGCTGCTGCCTCCTTGACCCCTACGACCTGACCACTCCGGTCAATCCGCTCAACCTGACTGTGCAAGTCGATCCACGTGCACATTGGAGAATTTAGAGCCTCAAACTCCACATTCTAACACTCACACAATCATTAGATTGTGAGCATTGTCACAGTCATGGTGAAGAGTCCACAAAGATTAAATGTTAAAAAAAATCTTAATTGTCCACTGTTCGAAAAGAACTTTCGCATGTTCTAATATCGTTCTTTTCTTTGATATTAGCTTCGTTCTTTTCTTTATATGCGTATCAACACATGGAAAATATGGGTATGAGACCCCTATGCATATAGCTAGGAGTTCGTCACCATCTTCCACGTGTGAACTTCAGGTGATTAGGAGTTTGTGCGCTGGACCACTCCCCGTCGATCGAAATCGACGTTTCTTTTACATCGAGACGAACTCAAAGACCTTTGATACATGTCTAGACTTTTTAATTGTAGCAAACAATTCATGAAAGAAAACACCATTCAAATGGGTTGGGGGTTATTCATAGCCTCATTATCTGTTTTTCCAAATGAGACTACAACTGATACTCCCTTAAAATAAGTGCTGATTTATGAAACCTCCCTTTGAATGGGGACTGATTTGCATATTTCCTCATAAAATGAGGACTGATTTGCAAAATGTCCCTTAAAACAGAGACTGATTTATAAATTTCCCCTTATTTAGGGACTGATTTGCAAAATGTCCCTTAAAATAGGGACTGATTTATAGATTTCCCCTTATTTAGGGACTGATTTGCATATTTCCTCCTAAGATGAGGACTGATTTGCAAAATCTGTCATATGGGGGTTAGACTTGTAATTTTTTTTCATGACTGGGGATTGTTTGATGATTTCTCTTAGATGCTACTCCTTAAAACATTATTTCTGAATTTTTGGAACCATTATTCGTATTTAGAAACGTTAAGTTCAGATAGTTCCATATTTCTTGGTCGTTTACACAAATAAACAAAGTGCAGGGTTTATTTGTATTTTTTTAATGTCGATATGCAGAAGTAATATCCCTTGTCAAGTGCACCTCAAGTAAAAACATTTGGTACATCCCTTTCATTCATTCTTTAGGTATAAACATGAGTTTGATAAAAGAATAGTCCATTGGGGCAATTTGTAAACCCACAGGGACTAATTTACAAAAGGGACATAACTAATATGTAGCCTTGCCTGAAACAGAACACACAAGTCTTCAACACTGCAGCACGAAGCAGAGAGGGGTGATTTCTGAAAACTCTCCTGGAGTTGGTGATTTTCTTCTCTCTCCCTTCTTGGAGGTGTCCTCCTTTTATAGGAGATTGAGTGAGAGGTGGACACCCCACCGGGCAACATCTCCACCAAGGTATGCATTTAATTTCTGTCTGGTTTTTTTTGGGGGGGTGTTGAACCCTAAAAAGGAATCGCAGCACGGAAGAAATCCGGAAGCACGAGGTCCATAAAGATCAAGTGTGAAGTACAAATACAAGTACAAGAACAAGCCCGCAATGAAAGTTCCACAGGTGCACAAATCCAAGTCTCCGTCAAGCAAAACTCCAAACAAGGAAGCAAGACTTCAGCAACTCGGGTACCCCTGAAATGGGGCATGTATTGATCTATTTATAGACAAGTCTCCCCCTCCTAACGTTTTTACACAAAACGTTGGAAGCTAACGTTTTTACACAAAACGTTGGAGGCAACCGTTTTTACACAAAACGGTTGCACCCCCTCCAACCGGTTTCATACAAACCGGTTGGGGGGGGGGGGGGGGGGGTTGGAGGGGGGGAGATCCCCAGCCGGTTTCATACAAACCGGTTGGAGGGATTTCTCCCTCCAACCGTTTTCTACAAACCGGTTGGAGGGTTCTCCCCCTCCAACCGATGAGGGGTCTTCCCCCTTCCTCTCTCCCTTGTGCATGTAATAAGGGGGGCGGCCCCCTATAAAAGGGGATGCATCCCCTCCTTTTAAGCCCCCGGGGGGGCATCTCTTCATACTCCCCCCGGGTTGGTCCATGTTGTAAAGGGGCCGGTTTTTCAAGCCTCCAAGCCCCCCCCCACCCGAAATTTCTGGAAAAACCAGTCCCCATGTTGTAGAGGGCAGCCTGCATGCCTCCAAGCCCCCATATTCTCCTCAAACCCTGCTGGTTGGCAACCCCCAAAGCCTTGTAAAACCAGTCCCAAAATCCCTAGAAAAACCAGTCCCCGATCTTGTAAAAACCAGTCCTCTTGTTCTGAAAAGAAATTCAGAAATAGCAAAGCTTCCTTCTTCCAAATCCCCTTCAATTGCTCCTCCAATCTTCTGGCTTGGCGTGAAGGTATTGGTCCGTTCTTTGCTAGGCGCAGAGTGAGGAGCGTTCAATAGCGTATAAGAAAGCGGGAGATCGCCTCGTATACGGCATCAGCATCCCCCTCATCCCTTTCCATGGAGGGTGTTTCAAAGTTCCTATAGCATGTTTTATATCCCCACATTGAGCAAGACTCTGGGGGAATCCTACGGGATTTAAATATCGTCCACATTGCAAATCACTCTATGGACGCCTGATATTTAAATATCCTTGTATGTTTGTCCTCTAAATGCCTCCCTATTGAGCATGACTCTATGGGCATGCGCATTTAGATGTACGGGATTTAAATATCGTCTATAATGCATATTACTTTATGGACGCCCGATATTTAAATACCCTTGTATGTTCGTGCTCTAAATGCCTCCCATTGAGCAAGACTCTTTGGGTACGCGCATTTAGATGTCGTTTGTTCTTGTGTTTATATGTGTATGTTTCTTTGAGGAGATTCTGCCCAAGCAGAGATTCTACCCAAAGAACCTATCCATATAATCATAATTCTGTCTTTATATGTATATGTTTTCTTGAGGAAACTCTGTTCAAGCGGAGATTCTGCCCGAGAAAACACTCATATAATCACGATTTTATGTTTATATGTATATGTTCCTTGGGGGGAATCATGCCTAAGTGGAGGTTCTGCCCAAGAACATACTCACATAATCACAATCATATGTATATGTTTTCTTAAGGATACTCTGTTCAAACAGAGAGTTTGTCCGAGGTCATACTCATATGTTCATAACTATGTGCTTATATGCATATAATTCCTAAGAAGAAACTCCGCCCAAGCAGAAGTTCCGTCCTGGAAAATACTCATACACTCACAAAAAGTTATGCTCATATACGTGTATATCTTCGGGGGGAAACTTGGTTTCTACCAAGATCTCGATAAGAAAACACATACATATCTTCACGAGTATATATTCGTACGAATACGCTTTCTAAAAAAGGGGAACTCTGTTTAAACGGAGATCTTACCCAAAAGATATCCTCATAAACTCATAAAATAACTCTAATCCTCAAAAGGAAACTCATACATTTTCAAAGGAACAAATCCCTTTTCAAAATCAAAACTCATTCTATCTGATGATGAATAAAAAAAGAAAACATTGTATTGGAAAATGCATATATCCTCGCCCTCGCTATGAAATGGTATTCGAGTTGAAACTAATGTTAATATGACATCTAAGGCTTTTAACTCGATGTAAATGTAACATCGATTCGAATCGATGTAGACAGGGGTTCAACACACGCTACCCTAATCGCCTGATGATTAAAGGCACGGAATCAAAGAAGTTCAGATTAAAAATGGCGCACTCGTCCGTCCCACGGACATCAAAATCCCTTCTCTGCATCACGCAAACCTTTACTTTTGTCTCGTAGACAGTCTAGCAAGCCCCGCAATACAAAGTCAGAACATGATAAATGAAACGAACCTCCCAAAACCATGAGGGAAAAATTCTCGTGTCCACAGTTGGCACGCCCGGTGGGACCCCTTCTCACCATTCATAGCAAATGAGCAAGGTATATGCATCTTTTTTCCTAAAAATCCTAATATTGATATTTTCTTATGAAGGTACTCGAAGGTACTCTGAAGATACTTGGAAGGTACTCCGAAGGTACTCGGATACAAACCAAAAGCAAGTCTCAAACTGTTGAAGATGGTCGTCACCTATGGACTGCTCGTCGTCAACAACCATGCCAGGTTCGGTTACCTGGCAACTCCAATTGTATTCGGAGATTTCCCAGCAGTCGTCAAATCCCATTATTTCCTAGGGGTGGTTCCGGCATATCAAGAGGAGGGTGTTACTCAAAAGTCTCCCTCTAATAAATCAACAAAAGAAGACAAGCAGGAGTCGTACCAATATCAAAGCCCGTCCTGCTACCATCAACGGGGGCACCCAAATGCCCTCCAAAGACAATGCTGACAAAGGGACCAAATTCCATTCAACTCAAATCCGGACTTTCTCGGTCCAGACAATTTCCTCCAAAATCATAGCTCCCGTCTCCTCACAATGGGGGAAAAACAAAGATCACAAAAGCAAAAGGTCGCCTGCTGCCACCTCAAGATCCGGCAAGTCCATCATGATCGGAGGTCTGCGGGTGCGGCTCGACGGAAGTCAACCTATCATCCCACGTGATAGGTATCTTCCAACAATCCCCACCTCGAACCGCTTCTCAACCCTGCGGTGGTTTCAAGGAAAACAAGAAGATTCCAAGGTGGAAGCCGATGTCAAGCAAAAGACCCGGCACTCTGCCAAATTCAAACAAATCTGGGTCCCCAAAAAGAAAGCCCAGAAACTCAAGAAGACTCAAACAAATGCACCAAAGGTGTTCAGCAAGAGAAGCAACGTTAAATATGCTTCCCTTCAACATATTGAACCCAAGTACCATTATGGACAAAAAAGGAAAGGGGTATACAAGAAATCAAGTTATACTCCTCAAGGCCCGGAGAATATCCGGGTAGTCAAAGAAAATCCAACTCAACAACTCAAATACCGTGCATCGGTCTCTCACCGTATACCGCGGGTCTCAGTATTTGATAGGCTGGGGGCAATTCCTAATGCCAGTGCCCGTCCGTCAAAAAGACGACGCGTTACTTGGGCAGCTGAGGAAAAACTCAAGCTTATAATCTTCTCATGCTATGCCTCTGGGAATGACTCTGGCGAACCAGCTGAACAAATTGCGGAAGCCACTTCAAATAATCCCGCTGAAGCTATCAGGCAATTTGCCAGAAGAAACTGCTAGCTTGGCGGACAAGCTGGAACATCTGGTCAAGCTCTCCCTCGTGTTGATTTTCAACATGAGGGAATTCAAATCCCCTTCTTCGAGGAAACCAATATTCAAATCGAAAAAGGTGGACCTTCAACTTCAAATATCAACCCCGTCATCGACCTGCCGACAAGGGAAAATTTCCAGGCAATGTCGGATGATGATAAATATCAAGCAATGCAGCAATGCCAATCTCAAATGGCCGCGCTCCTAAATGAAATGAGGCAACTGGTAACTACAAGCCTCCGTCATTCTATGGAGCCAGTCTCCAGTCAAAATCAACAATATCCAGATGGGTCTGCCCCGGCAAATCATCTGGTGACTTCTACAACTAGTTTTCTTCCCCAAGCTGCGAGTCAAAATATCATTGATCCGCCTAATATTATGCCTCTTCAAACAAAAGCAACTCAAGGTGCCGCCATACAAAGGCATGAGATACAGAAAATTATTCAAGATATGTTCGCTCAGCAGAGCGAAGGTATTCAGGTGGCAGATCTATACTCTATTTCATATCCAGTACATCATCAATTCAAGAAGCTGCCAGAAACATGCCCGAGAGTCCCAAAACTACAAAAGTATGACGGACATGGGGCACCACAAGAACATGTGGCGCACTATACCATTGCCTTGGGCGAGCTCGCCACCGACGAATCATATCTTCTCAGATATTTTGCAACTTCCCTGACTGGAGTCGCATTTCAATGGTATTCAAAGCTCAAGCCCAACTCAGTTACTGATTGGGCAGATATGCAAAAGAAATTTCTCGACCGTTTTCAAACGGCTGAAAGGAAGGTCTCTCTTGCCGAGTTATATTCCCTCAAACAAAAGAAAGGGGAATCGACGATCGACTTCATCAAAAGGTGGAGAGAGTTTAGCATGAAATGCAACAACCCTCCCACTCAAGAAGATGCAATCCCTATCTGCAGAAGAGGCCTTATGTCAACAATCAACGAGAAACTCTTGGGAGCAAATATCAAGAGTTTCGATCAATTGAATTCTACAGTAGCAGAAATTGAGATGTTCCTAGCCGAACAAATGGCTCATACATCTTATAAAGGCAAGCTCCCCAAAGAACGCAAGCAGCCAGCAAAGGAGGTCAATGTTATCGACTTCTCACCTGGCAATGAAGTAAATCTCTCCTGTCCCAAAGAAGAAATCAGAAATTAAAGCTCCAGCGCCATCATTGGCAGAGCGCATGAAGGCTCCTTATTCTTTCAAGAAGGAGCATACCAAGAGGCTCTTTGATCTCTGCCTCGACAACCAATTGATATCACTGCCAGAACCAAAAAAGCCGGCAGATGTCAGCAAAATCAATCAGCCCAATTATTGCCCGTATCACCGTATGGTGGGGCATCCAATTGAAAATTGTTATGTCTTCAAAAATGAGGTCCAGAAAATGATCCAAGAAGGCCTCATATCTATGCAAACTAGTCTGGTTGATCCTCCTCAGCCTCATGCTTGGGGTCGACCAGGGCAATTTGTCAATGTCATACATATGACAGAACTTGCAACAAATTCAAATCATATTGATGTCGATCCCCCATGCAATCCTCCTCAAAATAATTCAGGAGCTCATTCTCCACTAAGATCAAGACATGATCCACATAGAAAAATGAGAAGAGTCCAAAGGCAAACCCAACGACTCCAACAAGGCCAGCAAGAATTGCGCCAAATTGTGCAAGGCGTAGAAAGACGGCAGGATACTCCTGCTCAGATACCTTGTGCTCCACAAATAGTTTCTATGCATGCTCAAGCTCAAATATATCCGGAGCCGCCTCCTATGTCGCCATATACAGACCCAATTGGGTGGCTATCTGAAGGGCCTTCAACTTCTGTCGAGTCGGCAAGGTTATATTCTTTCCCTCGACATCAAACTTTCTCACTCTTTCGGTTATGCCTCCAATCCGGATTGATGAATTATCTAGCTCCGGTGGAAATATTAACCAACTATTGCCCATATCATCAAATGATGGGTCATAGCATTGAAGACTGCATAAGATTCAAAGATGATGTCCAAAGGCTAATTCGACAAGGGATAATTAGTCTGGGTGTTCATCAGGTCAACCCTCCACAACCTCATACTCAACAACTACCAGATGGACCCGCTAACCCTGGATCCCATTCGGTGAATGTCATCAATGCGTCATCATCTTCTGGTCTTCCTCAGTCAACATTAGAGGAGCCCTCAAATCCATATTTATCCAGTCAATGTTATACAGATGCGCGTCCTCTACAACAACGCTCATTTGCCATAAAGAACACCAAGCTTACATTTGATAATCTCAGAAGGCAAAGTCTGGTTACCATATTTGAACCAGCACCTTATATCTTTCAAAGTGAAAAGGAGATGCATGATTACTGTGAATATCATGCCAAAGCAATACATCCCACCAAAGATTGCCCGGATCTCCATGATCTGATCGAAACTCATATCCGGGAAGGAAAGATTGATCAGTATGGGAACTCCCTGCCGCCGACAAATGAGGTGTCTCGACGGGTATATAATCCAAGTCCAGAATTCCAAACTCTATATCCAGAAATATGTGAATATTATCATCATCAAATGGGCTATGGACAATGCAGAAGTAAAGTTGAAGAAGAACAATTCAAAATTGGTCTTTTTCGATATAGAAATGGAATATCATAAGAAGTTGCGGCAAAGCCAATCTCGCAGCAAGCAGAGGGGTTCGTGGATGATTACCACCAACTCCCATCTTCAATTATTGAGGAAGCAATCGATTCAACATTCCAATCACAAGCCTCAGAAAATGGCTGGCTCACTGTGGGCCCTCAAAAATCAGCCAATTCCAAAAGAACCAACAACTCTACATCAAGAGGCGGTTCCAACAAAAGGAGCATCTCCAAGTCATCTTCAGAGCAGAAAGTCATAAGTTCGCTTGAAGTTCTGCAGATAAGAAATAGAGAGAAAAACAGAAGGAAAAATGAAAAGAGAAGAATGAAAAAACAAATGGAGCGTGATGCTGCTGCGGAGGTGCCTCAAATATTAACACCTCTTCAGACACTCCAAAAGCTAATCGATGGCCTGGAAGAATACATACCTCCTAAGCCTTCTGACAAAGCTACCCTCGACCAATATATCTCATGGGAGGAGCTAGAGCGGAAAATCCGACTTCAGGATTGGCTCTATCGATTACAGGTAGAGGCTCTAGAAAAGGGGGAACATCATCTCTTAGCACGATTGAGGTCCGTGTATGGAGATCGAGAAATCACTATTGAAGAGTTAGATTCCATATTTAACTCTCCCACTTGCAATATGGTGTTTATACCTCCACCAAAAGAGTTGCAGACCTCTCCAAGTGATAATACCAAACAAGCTGAAGATAAGCCAACAATGCTGACATATCAGTGTCGGCCGGCAAATAATTCAAATCGCCATCGCAAGAAAGGGCATGGTAAAAAGCAAAAAGCTGCATCCACTACTCCTAAGAAGCCTGACATCACAAAGTCAAGCAAAGTCATACTCTTCCGTGGCGAGGAATCAACTCCTCTGCCTGAAGCTGAAATACGGGCAGATGCTTATATCTTCGACCCTTCAGATGAAGAAGAAGAACTGCCCAACATGACTTCTCATACAAAAGAAAAGAGTCAAAACCCCTATGCCTCGTCAAATGAGCCGGACAATGCTCCTCCCTTTCCAAATGAAAGGCTATTAATTCCTATCTCTCAAAAGAAATTTGTCGAGCCAAAGGAGTCATCTGAGCCCTTGATGAAGGGATCTCCCTTATTGGAACAGACATGCACCGAGGCTGATAACAAAGTTCTGCAGCAACTCCAGTCACTCCCCGTCAATATCACTGTCTAGGAGGCGATTGCTTGGAGTAAAGACTTGAGAGAAACTCTCATCAAAATACTCCAAGAACCAGAAACTTATGAAGCTCATATGGCTGATTTCCAAGCTCATGCATATGAAGCATTGGCACAAACGTCACCTTCACAGACGAAGATATTCTGCTACCCTCTCCATGCCACAATCGTCCTTTATATATGAAGGGACAGGTCAACGGCAACAAATTAAATCGGATTCTGGTCGATCCAGGGGCATTTATCAATCTAATGCCCTACAAAACCTTTGAATCTCTACATCTCATACCTTATATGCAACAGGTAAAAGATGTACGGATCACTGGTTTCAACCAAAATTCTGAAGAAGCCCTCGGGAGAGTCACCGTCGATTTAATTCTGGGAGACTTCTCCACCAAGGTAACCTTCTATATTATTGATGCCAATACAACATACAGAATATTGCTCGGGAGACTCCGGCTACACGAAAATTGGGTCATCCCATCAACACTCCAATGCATCAAATATGCCAAGAAAGGAAAACAGCATACAATCTTTGCTGATCAAGCCCTATTTCGGGAAGATGAATGCAACTTGACTGATGCCCTCTTATATCTCGCCCGGTCTAAAGGGAAGGGTAAACAAATCAAACCCTCGGATGAGGATAGTGAGACTGGCGAGCTCTTTGTAATAAACAAAAATCTCGCCGAGCTCCATGCAAAGAATTTCCGAAGTAAAGCAATTCGTCCAGAAAAGCGAAACATCAACCATGAGGCTGACCATGTAAGTCAGATCATCAATGGGAGCATTCCTCTGCCTCCCAATTGCATGCAAATCTACTCTCCGAAGCAAGATCAAAGTGTCCGGCAATTGAAAACACTCGTCGTCACTTATCAAAGGAAAGAAGAGAAGAAAAAAGTTAGAAGGGCATCAAAGCCAATCCACTTCTATAAAGGGGAGCCAATGCCTCAAGCATCCCCAGATGATGATTTTGATTGGGAAAATAAAACCCAAAATCATCTTGAGCCGATAGAAGAAATGGCAGATATGCCAGAAAGCATCAAGGAAATGTGCAAGAAGCAAAACATCCCCCGGGTGCAAAATGCCTCTCGACGGGATTTCTTCAAACAACTATGGAAACCTTCCCAAGTGCGAGGGCAACCTCCATTTCGCAGAAAGGATACCAGAGGGCTAGGTTATGATGCCAAGGTCTTCTTCACTGCCAATGTTGTCGGGCTACTGCCAGATACTTGCAATGCAGAAAGCAGCCAAGGATCTTCCAGTTCCAACTCCCAAGGAAATATTGTCTGTCCCACCAAGGGATCATCAAATGAAGAATCGCCAGAAGAATCTGACGAGCAATCTTCACCAACAAATTCTGAAGATACAAATCTATATGAAGTCTATATCGCCAATTCTGATGACGAAGAAGACTTCATGGATTTACAACCAGCTCCTTAAGAAATTGAAGATGGCGGGCAAGCCACTATTGATGAATTAATTGAGCTCAATCTCGGGGATCAAGAAAATCCTCGGCCAGTCTTCATCAGCGCCCTTCTTGATGAACAAGAAAGGGAATCTTACAAAATTTTCCTCCTGGAATTTCAAGATTGTTTTGCTTGGAATTACAAAGAAATGCCCAGACTGGAACCATCAGTCGCTGAGCATGAATTATCCATACTTCATACAGCTAAACCTGTCAAACAAGTTCAAAGACGCATGCGGTATGAGCTGGAGTTGAAAGTAAATGCTGAAGTCGACAAACTTTCTGAAGTAGACTTCATCGAGTCATGCATATATCCAATTTGGCTCGTTAATATTGTTCCAGTAAAGAAAAAGAACGGTCAAGTCCGGATATGCATTGACTACAGGGACTTAAACAAAGTATGTCCCAAAGAAGATTTCCCAGTTCCAATCACAGAAACTATGGTGGATATGACCACCGGTCATGAAGTTTTGTCCTTTATGGACGGGTCTTCAGGCTACAATCAAATCCGGATGGCAATCAAAGATAAAGATCATACTGCCTTCAGGTCACCCAAAGGTATCTTCAACTACAAAAGGATGCCCTTTGGCTTGAAAAATGCAGGAGCCACATATCAAAGAGCCATAATTAAGATATTCAATGAAATGACCCATGATATAGTCGAATGCTATGTGGATGACCTAGTCGTCAAAACCAAAAAACGGGAAGACCATCTATCTGATCTTCGCCGGGTTTTTCAAAGACTTCGTCAATACAAACTGAAGATGAACCCCATGAAATGTGCATTCGGGGTTTCAAGCGGCAAGTTCCTGGGCTTCATCGTCAAATATTGGGGAATAGAAATAGACCCTGATAAAATCAAGGCGATCCAACAACTGCCATCTCCTCGAAATTTGACCGAGTTAAGGTCATTTCAGGGAAAATTAGCCTATATCAGGCGATTCATCTCCAATCTCTCAGGGAGGTCCATGCCCTTCGGCAAAATAATGAAGAAAGATGCTCCCTTCATATGGGATCAAGAATGCCAAGCTGCCTTCGAGCAAATAAAACAATATCTTCTCACTCCACCAGTGTTGGGAGCCCCAATCGCTGGAAAGCCTCTTATACTCTATATTGCAGCCATGGATGCTTCATTAGGAGATCTATTAGCACAAATAAATGAAGAAGGCGAGGAGCAACCTCTATATTATCTCAGCAGAAAGCTAATTGGTCCAGAACTCCGATATGCTCCAATGGAGAAAGTTTGCCTAGCACTGGTATTTGCCGCCAAGAAATTGAGGCATTATCTGCTGGCTCATGAAGTTAAACTCATCTCCAAGTATGATCCACTCAAATATCTGTTGAGGCAACCCGTATTGTCAGGAAGACTCGGGAAATGGCTTTGCTTCTCATGAAATTTGATATCACTTATGTCCCACAAAGGGCAATCAAGGGGCAAGGTTTGGCTGAATTCTTAGCTGCGCATCCAGTGCCAGAAGATTCCCCCTTGTCTATAGATCTTCCAGAAGAAGAAACTCTCTCTCCTACAAATGAGAAAGAAAATCAAGTTCAAGAAAATTCAAGTCCCAAAGAGGTCACCACAATCGGATCACCCGCTTGGGAATTATATTTCGATGGAGCTTCTCGAACTCTCCATTATACAGATGGTTCCACCAAACTCTCTACTGGAGCAGGTATTGTCCTGGTCACTCCTCAAGGAGGGATATTATATAACTCTTGTGCTCTTATGAAGCCGCTCACAAACAATGAAGTTGAATATGAAGCTTTAATTATCGGGCTTCGGCTGGCTCTCGAATGGGGGTCAAAAGCATACAAGTTTATGGTGACTCGCAGTTGGTCATTCGACAGGTGTTGGGCCAGTATGAAGTTCGAAAGCAACAACTACTTTCATATTATACTACAGTCATGAAGCTCAAAGAATAGTTCAACTTCTTCGACATATCTCATTTACCAAGAAGTGAAAATTCTCAGGCGGATGCCCTCGCCAAATTGGCCTCTGCCATAAAACTGCCTCCTGAAGGAGAATTGGACATAATTGTCTGTCACAGAAGACTCATGCCGAGTGTCCTCGACGATGAGTCCAATATTACGATTGAGGAAGTATACAATATAGAAGAAAATACAGCAAATGAAGATTGGCGCGAGCCGATTATCAAAATCAAGAAAGGTTGGCTACCTCCTAATCGAGCTCAGAAAGTTCAGCTCTTACGCAGAGCTGCGTCATATCAATCGATAGGAGATCAATTATACAGATTGGTCCACGAAAGAAAAGGACCAATCCTCCTCAGATGCTTATCTCCCAAAGAAGCCAAAACAATAATGAGAGAAGTTCACTCTGGCTTGTGTGGTGCACACCAGGCAGGGGAAAAGATGAAAATCAATATCAAACTAAAAGGCTTCTACTGGCCTACCATGTACGCGGACTGCATCCAATATGCCCGTACATGTCATCAATGCCAAGCATTCGGCCCTGTGCCAAGGAAATCACCAAACATGCTACATCCTACAGTGCCAACGTGGCCCTTTGCAGAATGGGGAATGGATATTCTAAGACCATTCCCACCCTCATCTCAAGGCCACAAATTCATATTGGCTGCTACGGATTATTTCTCTCGATTGGCTGAAGCTATCCCACTAAGGGAGGTAACAGGATAATCAGTCGCCAAATTTGTCAAGCAAAACATAATCTACAGATTTGGTACCCCGCATAGGATCATATCCGATAATGGGTCACAATTCAGAAATAAAACAATATATGCCTTAGCAGCCAAATTTCATATCGATTGGAGAACATCTTCAATATACAATCCACAAGCCAATGGGTTGGGCAGAAGCCTTCAACAAAACCCTCTACACGTTGCTTGCCAAAATAGTCGGCAATAGAAAGCGGGAACGGGCTTACCGACCAGTATACAAAACCCCTACCGGATGTTCACCTTTCTCCTTCGTATATGGGGCTGAGGCAATGATACCCATAGAAATTGAAATGGCATCCTATCGGGTGGCGATCCAAAATGAATTTCAAAGTCAAGACCAAAGTCAAATAGAAAGAAGACTTGAGGAGCTCTCTAATTTGGAAGGAAGGCGACTCGAAGCATATAAATCTCTCCAAGCATATCAAGCTAGAATGGCTCGTGCATTCGACAAATTGGCAAGACCAAGAGCATTCAAGCAAGGAGACCTCGTCATGGTCAAATGCAGAGAAGCAATGGCAGAAAAGTCATGTGGCAAATTGCAGCCCACTTGGCTTGGCCCATATATAATCACCTTGGCATATGAAGGAGGCGCATATCGACTGGTTGATCATAAAGGTATTGTATCCTTTCCCCCGCTCAACGGGAAACACCTAAAGTTGTACCGTGCGCCAGAACATGAATTCCCTGGCCAGTCATCAAGACAAAAGCCCGATCATCCAGATAGGCACGAAGCCGAAGAAGAATGAAAGGTATCCTTTCCAAGAACTCATGTTGAAATAAAGGTTGCCATAGATGGGGGCAAAGGAATCAAATTTCCACCTATCCATCATACAGTCCAAATCCATAAATTCCTCCATCCCTGCCAAAGCATGAAGCCAAGGGCACTCTATGTACAAATTCAAATAGCAAAAGAATAAGTGAAAGTCGAGGGGGTTATTTTGCATATCCCGCCAAATGAGGTTCCAAACCGCAATGATGGGCCATACCCGAACCCAATTCCAAAACCATAGCCAGCAAACCACAAAGGTAGGCTATAGCAAATCCGAATTTCAACTATAGCCAGAAAGCCATCAAGGCAGGTCATACCCAAATATAATTCCAAATCCATAAGCCAGCAAGCCATCAAGGCAGGCTATACCTAAATATAATTCCAAATCCATAGCCAGCAAACCACGAAGGTAGGCTATATCAAACCCAAACTCCAATCATAGCCAACAAGCCATCAAGGCAGGCTATACCCAAATATAATTCCAAATCCATAGCCAGTAAACCACGAAGGTAGGCTATATCAAACCCAAACTCCAGTCATAGCCAACAAGCCATCAAGGCAAGCCATATCTAAATACAATCTTAAATCCATAGCCAGCAAACCACAAAGGTAGGCTATATCAAATCCAAACTCTACTCATAGCTAGTAGGCCATCAAGGCAGGCCATATTCAAACCCAATTCAAATCCGTAGCCAGCAAACTACAATGGTAGGCTACACCAAATTCAAATCCCAACCATAGCTGGTAAGCCATCAAGGCAGGCTATGCCCAAATCCCAAGTCATATCCAAAGCCAGCAAACCACAAAGGTAGACTATATCCAATAAGCCATCAAGGCATATCAAAGCCAAGTCAAATCTAAAGTCCCACCAGCAAACCACAAAGGTAGGTTATGTCATATCTAAACTCAAACTCACAACCAATAAGCCATCAAGATAGGCCATATCCAAATCCAAATCCAAATCCCAAATCCATAGCTGGCAAACCACAAAGGTAGGCTATATCATATCCAAACTCAAACTCACAACCAATAAGCCATCAAGGCAGGCCATATCTAAATCCAATTCTCAAATCCATAGCCACAAACCACCAAGGTAGGCTAAATTGAACAAAAAAAAGTCATCAAAACCAAAACCAAATCCAGAACCAAATCAAACCCACATCCTATATCCAGATCCAAATCCCATATTCCAACTAGAAAACCACAAAGGTAAGCTAGCATATCCACATCCAAATCCAAAACCAAACCCGAATTCCAAAAAATCCACTCAGGAATCAACCGAATGTCTCAAATACTGAGTGTAAAAAAAAGAAGGAAAAAGAAGAGGGGTTTAAAATAGAGATACTACGATGGACTTAAGAATACAATTCACTGTGTTCTTGAGGGTAAAAAGATCAAAAATCCGACTGAGGTGAAAACCCGAAAGGACGCTTCAGGCAAAAATGGATAACCCCTCAATGTGAAAACTCGAAAGGGCGCGTTGGAAAAAGCTAAAGAGGGCTAGTTTCAGTGAAAGCCCGAAAGGGCGCTGAGATTGGTAATGTGAAAAAAAAAACAATCCAAAAAAAAAAGAAGAAATCAAAAAAAAAAAAAAAAGAGAGGATGAAAGGGGGGACTTCTATGTCCTTCATTTTGTATTTACAAGGATACAACTTACTCTGTTACAGATAGACAGAGTATGATAGTCACTATATATAAGTCGGATAAAAGGCCAGAATGGAAAGGCCAATGCATAATCACTACAATCCAAAACGAAGCCAGGAAGGTTTCTTCCTCTTCAGCCGTTCAACTTCTTTGGTCTTGGAAGACGTGGAGCGGCGATACTCATTATCATCCCTAACAAAGACAGCCTCCTCTTCGGAGTCCTCAACATCTCCCTTGACCTCCTAGTCCAAAGAAGATCGTGCCTTCTCAAGTTCACGCTGCAGTCGAGCGATATTTTCCTTCTCTGCAGCAATTTTCAACTTCCGCGTCTTCCGGCCTTTACGCATTTTAGTAATTCGGGAGCCACGCCTATCGGCATCATTGGCCAATGAACAGAGCTCACTTTCCAAAGTCTAGATCTGCTGATCATAAGAGGCCCAAACTGCATTACCATGACGGCGACATACTTCGCCCCAAATATCTTCAAAAAATTCCATCCATCGATTCTGGAGGATGCCCAAGTTGAAGGCAAGCATAGTCTTATCCTTCAATACTCGATTGACAATTTCAATCGGTGGAGGATCTTCTGAGTCTACCACTGCTCTTACCCGGCTGAGGAGAAAGTCCCAAAGATCATCGTCCTCAGCACACGGACTTGGCTGGTCCTTTACGGGCCATTCTATGCCATGTCCAAATAAGGCTTCAATTTCCAATGGCGGGGACCCACCATCGTCAAAATTCAAAGGTGGTGGATTACCTGACATATAAAATGTGTATATATCAGCAATCAACAATAAGAGACAACTAGCCCAGGAAGAAGCTGACAAAATCCAAAGAAAAATGAAAGGATGAAGTCTGTTATAGCTCACCGGGAGAGAAATTTCTTTCCTCTACTTCTGCCTCAGGAATTGAAGGTCGAACAAAATTCGACTCCTCAGCATAAAGTTCTTGGGGAGTAGAGGGAAAGTCAGCCGGAGACGGGTCTAAGCTTCCTCCGTCAATTGGCAGATTGGGCGGCTTGGGATTATAGCTTGCCTACTCAAAAGTTCTATTACCATCCACAGTATCTCCAATTAGAAATGCAGAATATGCCTGTGAGTCAAAAAATGGACTCCTCAAGCTCTCCCAAGAAAGGAAAGGTGAACTGGTGGTGAAAGTGGAATGTGGATCCATTATCCCCCAGGAGAAGAGTTGATCACAGAAGACCTGGTCACCTGAATACAAGAAAGGAAAGTCAACACGAGAAACATGAAAGAAAAAATAGTTACCAAAGATTGTATATGAGCTCAGTAAAAAAAATCACCTGCACAAGTTGATTCCATGGCAAGATATTCCTCGACAGGCTTCGGGATATAAACCTCGACAGGAGTAAAAGAATACTGCCCACGAGGAACTCCCATGCTCCACTCCACCAAGGAGAGGAGAACCTCCAGACAAAGAAGCATGGTCGCCCGAAGCAATCGGATCGACACTTTCCTCATCTGTCTCCTCATCTAAGGCAGAAGAGTCTACAAAAGAAGAAAAGAGAAGTGATAAATAAAAAAAAAAAAATCATGAATGACAATGATGAGAGAAGAAAAGAAAAGAAAATTACCGCCAGATGACGTGGAAATCCGCTACCCTCCTTTTTCCAGTTCTCTTGAGTCTGGAAGAAGAGGGAATATTCAAATGAGCTTCACCATTCCTGTCTCCAACAACTTCCGGAGCAGGGATGGTCGGAAATCCAAAACAGATATGTGAAAAATGAAGCAGAAGAGAAAGAAGAAGAAAGATAGCCACTCCACATATCTCCTCAAAGGAAAGGAGTTGTAGTTGTTGAAGCGAAGCCAAGACGATCAGCCTCAGCAGCAGAATTCTGCGTCAAATCTTAGATAAAGCCAAGAAGACGAGATTCAAGAAAAAAATCCAATCCGAGCAAATGCCAAAAAAGCAAAGCTCAGGAAAGTGATAACAAATTCAACTTCGGATTAAGTCAGAATGACAAGTCTCTGGAGAAAATCCCAAATCAAGTCCTTAACAAAGCCAAAAAGGCAGGACTCCAAAAAATTCCCTGAGATGAAGTCAGAAAGACAAAGATTCGGGCAAAGGAGATCAAAATCAGTTCTGAGTAAATCCAAGAAGCAGAGCTGATGGCTCGACACAAGAAGCATGACAAAGTCGATCGTTGCTCAAGGTTGCTGGCGTCACAGTGCAAGTACTGAAGCGCGTCAACTATGACTACGATTTTTCAGTTCAAATTCCTCATCAAGTTATGAAGACTGGAAGCAAAGCTCGAAGAATGCATGGGACGTCCTCCCTCGCCTTCGGCTTCGGTGCACATCCTGTGGGGGACATTTGTTGAACCCTAAAAAGGAATCGCAGCACGGAAGAAATCCGGCAGTACGAAGTCCATAAAGATTAAGTGTGAAGTACAAGCACAAGAACAAGCCCACATTGAGCAAGACTCCGTGGGGATCCTACGGGATTTAAATATCGTCCATATTGCAAATCACTCTATGGACGCCTGATATTTAAATACCCTTGTATGTTTGTGCTTTAAATGTCTCCCTATTGAGCATGACTCTATGGGCATGCGCATTGAGATGTACGGGATTTAAATATCGTCTATAATGCATATCACTTTATGGACGTCCGATATTTAAATACCCTTGTATGTTTGTGCTGTAAATGCCTCCCATTGAGCAAGACTCTTTGGGTATGCACATTTAGATGCCGTTTGTTCTTGTGTTTATATGTGTATGTTTCTTTGAGGAGACTCTGTCCAAGCGGAGATTCTGCCCAAAGAACCTATCCATATAATCATAATTCTGTGTTTATATGTATATGTTTTCTTGAGGAAACTCTGCTCAAGCGGAGATTCTGCCCGAGAAAACACTCATATAATCACGATTTTATGTTTATATGTATATGTTCCTTGGGGGGAATCCTGCCTAAGTGGAGGTTCTGCCCAAGAACATACTCATATAATCACAATCATATGTATATGTTTTCTTAAAGATACTCTGTTCAAACAGAGAGTTTGTCCGAGGTCATACTCATATGTTCATAACTATGTGCTTATATGCGTATAATTCCTAAGAGGAAACTCCGCCCAAGCAGAAGTTTCGTCCTGGAAAATACTCATACACTCACAAAGAGTTATGCTCATATACATATATCTTCGGGGAGAAACTTGGTTTCTACCAAGATCCCGATAAGAAAACACATACATATCTTCACGAGTATATATTCGTACGAATACGGTTTCTAAAAAAGGGGAACTCTATTTAAACGGAGATCTTGCCCAAAAGATATCCTCATAAACTCATAAAATAACTCTAATCCTCAAAAGGAAACTCATACATTTTCAAAGGAACAAATCCCTTTTCAAAATCAAAACTCATTCTATCTGATGATGAATAAAAGAAGAAAACATTGTATTGGAAAATGCATATATCCTCGCCCTCGCTATGAAATGGTATTCGAGTTGAAACTGATGTTAATATGGCATCTAAGGCTTTTAACTCGATGTAAATGTAACATCGATTCCGATCGATGGAGACAGGGGTCCAGCACACGCTACCCTAATCGCCTGATGATTAAAGGCACGGAATCAAAGAAGTTCAGATTAAAAATGACGCACTCGTCCGTCCCACGGACATCAAAATCCTTTCTCTGCATCACGCAGACCTTTACTTCTGTCTCATAGACAGTCTGGCACGCCCCGCAATACAAAGTCAGAACATGATAAATGAAACGAACCTCCCAAAACTATGAGGAAAAATTCCCGTGTCCACTGGGGGGGGGGGGGGGGGGGGGGGAGAATCCCACCAATGGGGGGCAACGGTGGCCCCGAGTGGACCCCACCGGTGCTCACACCACCGGTGGGGAACCTCACCGGTCTGTCCCACCAGTGGGGGTCCCACTAGTGCGCCCACCGGTGGGGTTCCCCACCGGTCTGTCCCACCGGTGGGGTGTTGGTCCGGTGGGCTCCGGGGCATAATTTTTCTATAAATTAACCCACGTAGGCCCTTGTTTCGCCACGTTGTTTGCTTCTAGATTGAGATTTTGCCTTTGTTTGTTTGTGCGGGGAGTCATGTTGACGCACCACGTCATTTTTTCAGTTGACATGGGTATCAGACGGACCCTTGCACACTTTATATCATGTGCCACATAGGACGACTTCCACTGGGTCATTCTGGAGGGTTTGAAAATCGTTCAGAGGGGAGGATTTTAACCCGAAAACACCGGGAATATATCGATTTCTGCTCCGATTTATCTTGGAGCGACCGTTTTCAGATTTCCAAGACATCACAGAAATATTTCTCTCTCTTTCTTTTTTCTGTCATTTATTCCAAAAGAATCAGAATAAATATTTTCTTTTCATTTATTTATCTTGAAAATTCAGAATAAAAGGTTTGAGGTTCATTTTTCATCCGGGACTCCGAATAAATATTTTCCTCCCCATATACTTGCACTAAACATCTAAACAAGTATCTTCGGAATTATATAATTCACGATGGAAATTTTTTTTGGGTTCAGCATCCACAAATCATCTAAATTTGTTATGCTTTTAATATTTTTTGTATTGAATATTATGTTCTAATTTTAATTATAAATTATAATATAATATTAGCATTTTTATTGCATTATGATTATTGATTCATTATAGACCTTTAGATACATAAATTTTATATAGGACACAGACACCGCTTTGGGTGCCTAGGTGCCGCCTAGGCGGCCGCCTAAGGTTAGGTATTGAGTCTGGAATTCGCTACATACTTAAAATGTTTTGGGCCAATATTGGATCCAAAACATCATTAATTGCACAAACTAAACTAGATTTCATTCCAAAACAATAATCGTGTGGCTACATAACCATTTGATTCCTTGTCCTCCTTCTCAATGACATCAAAATCAAAACCAAGGTTGGCCGGATTAGAATCAGGAATCGAATCAGAAATTTCTTGATTTGATCTGATTCGCCCATATTGGCCCTGAATCGTCCAGACCAATTCACATGAGTACATATACATACATATATATATATATACACATATACAAATATATATAATTATATATATATAGATATATATGTATTATATATACACATATATGAATATATAATACATATATATTTGTATGTCATATAATATATGAGAAATACTTAGTACAAGTGCACACTAGCACTTTAGTTGCAAGTGGACTCGTAAAATTTTGGGTTGGCATATAAAAACTTGAGTTGAGCTCATAAATACTTGAGTTTGGCTCAGAAAATGACATGTCTGACATGTCATGGTTCATTGGCCCATCCTAGGTGGACTAATGGGAGGGCACTCTTGCTCTTGCACTAAGTATTTCTCATAATATATATATATATATATAAGGAATCGGGGCGAATCGGGTATATTAGGGATCGGATCCTCCCTGATACGCACCAATTCGAGGGAATCAGTCCGATTTGCCCCGATTCAGCAAACCGTGATCAAAACAAGTCAGTGGGAGAAATTCAGTTTAGACATTCCATTGTTATCTATTACATCATTCCGAGCCGATAAATACATTTACCCTCTAAGACCTTTCTAAAAAAAAGAGAAAACTCTCCCCTAGAACGCCACCAGGAAAAACACTCAATCACTCAGCCCCTTCCCCATTAGTAGAAGTTGCTTCTTCTTCAAATCCACCTGAAAAATGTTAAGTAGCAAACTATGAGCGAAATCGCTCAGTAGGAATTATATCTCTATTGCCAGGCACAGTTTTAAATTTTATACATTTTGGAACCAATATAGGGAGAATAGTCATTATGCAGTGCATAGAATCTATCATTTTCAGGAGCAAAAATAGCATTTTCAGATATCATGATGTCGGTAAGAGAACAAGTACAATAAATTATCATCAGTAAAGAGATCAATGGGAAAAGAACAGTCATTCAGTGTCATTTAGTGCATTCAATATCATTCAGTAACAATGACTTTCAGTGAGGTAAATTTTCTGTCCAGAACAATCAAACAATCAGTCAGTTGGTGCAATATCAACATCCATTAGTCCAACACGTACTTCGGGATACTCCTTCCCAGGCCCCGACAAGGCCCTATTACACAGCCAGTCAAGCCGAAGCTCTAGTAAAAATCTAAACATTTCCCATGAGTTGCAATGACAAGCTTTAAACATCCAATAAGGAATTCAAAGATATCATGACTAGAATTTGGTTAGAACGTAATGTAATAGTCGGTACAATAACTCAGTCATGAGTTACTCAGCACAAAACAACAGTGTGGTGCAATGACCCAATTAGCAGGTACAAATAATCAGTCTTATGTAGGCATTTAAGTGATCAGACTATTTTCTTTTTAAGTCCTTTATACATGCTAAAACCTTTTAGCTAGTTTGCGAGAACTTTGGCCAATACTTTCAAGAAGCATGAACTCATTGAGGGCTAGGAACATGATCAGTCACTGGAGAGAATACTTGTCCCTCAGTAGAAACACAGATGAAGCAGCCTAATGGCATACACAATGGAAGAAGGTTAGTCGATCCCAAGGACCACACTGCAGTCCGACTCAACAACCCTTTAACAAGCCAAAGGTTCTAAGTTTACAATGGCCAAGCCCGATGCAAAGGAGAGGAAATTTATTGGGGAAGTGACTAAAACACTGACTTCCTTTATTACTGTTATCCAAAACCACCTTCATACGGTCATCCTGTTGCTTGATGGGTCAGGTCATCAACCCGAGATGGTTTGGCCATGAGCAAGAAAAAAGCCTCACTGTCAAATCATTTAGAGAGAGAACAAGGGTACAGACGTGTGAGAGAATCACTACACTCTATTTTCTTCTAGCATACCGTGCATAATGTGTTTCATTACAATGTTTTAGGCCCGAGAGAAAACCTACTTCTTAGAGACGGTCACTTTATCCTAGGCTTCTCCTTCCTAGCTAGTGATCACTCAGTGCTCCTGAGCTGAGGGATCTTGAAAAAAATAATGGAGGAAGAATTGAATGTCAGCATGTCTTGATCTTGGATGAGACTAGTGAGGAACCCTACCTTTCGAGGAAAGTCAAGGAGATCCTAACTCCTCTCCTCGATTGTAGATCACTCAATCCTCCTCCTCTAGGGTTCAAAAATGGAAACCTTGGAGGGGAAAGGAGTTAGAACTATTTATAGGCACTAAGGCTAACTAACTGAGCCAGTGAAGGCTTTCTAGTTTTGAAGTCACAGATGACAGTTTGGAAAAAGAGCGGAAACTTTTATTTGAAATGAGTCTAAGATAATACACCATTACGCTCAATCATTTCCTTGGTCAATGGTTCTTTCTTGTAGACGCAGCCATCAGGTATGGAGAAACGGAAATGGAAGCTTTTTTTACAGGGTTAATCAGCCGCCCATTGGCCAAGGATCCTTCTTTACAGATGCAAGATCAGGACTTGCGGAAGTGGACATGGTAGCAAATCTCTCTTTTCCCCGGATTTTCTGGCCAAGGATTTCCCCTTGCAGGCTTTTAGCAAGGGTGGATGCGTGTTTAGTTTGATCCAACATGACCGCTCAAGAGAAGGCTTGCATCCGGAAGCCAAAAGGTTATTAGGGTTATGGCTTACCCAAGTGTCATTAATTAGTGTTGGAGTTTTAGCCTGAGGAACACTAATCATAGTCAAAATTTGACTGGGAATCATTTGTTAAACTACGGTGAACTTGTTTCCCATTCACTTTAAGGTTCACGACTTAGTTTCCTATCGGGAGTCAGTGGGGATACATTATGAAATAATCGATAGGGTAATTGATACTCAGAAACCTTGGTAATCAGGGCAATATTTGATGGGAGATATGAAGGAATAATCAATGTGAAATTCAGTGATCATCAATCCAGTAATCGGTGGGAAAATATGAAGTGATAGTCGATACAGATTTCAATAGTAATCGAAGTGCCAACTGAACCTACAATTGGAACGCTAGTCGAAATTCTAAACAGAAAATGGCTATAATTGAGCTGATAATCGATTCACAAATCGGTTCCCATACTAATTGCTAATCGAAGCAGTAATCAATAAGGAATAGTAAGTGATAATCGAAGTGCTAATCAAAACGGAATTATGACCATAAGCAGATCAATAATCGATGTCAAATATATCGGTAATTGAATGTGTAATCGATGTATCAATTAGATCACAGTTCAACTATTAATTGAAGTAATAACTGGAAAGGAATTGAACTACAAATCGAATGACAAATCAGTTGCCAATTTAAAGCTAATCGATGTAGACTTGAACTACTAATCGATGTGGAGTTAGTCTGGTAATCAATATTGGACTTGAACTACTAATTAATGTGGAGTTAGTCTAGTAATCAATATGGACTTTAACTATCAATCGATGTGGAGTTAGTCTGGTAATTGATATGGACAGTCTGGTAATTGATAGGGAATTGAATTGGTAATCGAAATGAAATTGAACTAATAATCGATATAAAATTGAACTGGAAATCGATATGAAATTGAATTGGTAATCAATAGATAGTTGTTCTTCTAATCGATAGAATCTTGAACTGCTAATTGATGGGCAGGCTCTTCTACCAATCGGTAGGGACTTTAATGCTAATCGAGAGGACACTTAGACTCGATTCTCGTCCGAGTTAGGGAATCGATTTCGAGCCTGAGACTTGGTTGAGTCTAAGACTCGACAGGCGATGACTATTCTAGTCAGAAATCGATTCTCTCATGGGTTTTCTAGTTAATTATTCATTTTTTTGGTTGGTTGTTACAACTATGTGTTAAAACTATGCCATAAACACTACCTCCATGAGTCCATTCCTATTCGGCCACCCTCAAAGTTTCAAATCATAGAAGTTGGCATTGTTCTTTTATCCCAAAAGAAAAAGGATTGCTTATTGAATAAATAGAGACAGTAAAATCAGATTGATAGAGGAAACGGTCCTCTAATTACTAAATTATGAGATGGAAAAAAGGGCACACAAACTCAAAATACATGTGCACGCCCTATTGCAACCCCAAAAGAGAAAGAAACAAGGTAAGCTCAAGACACAAACTTTCGACTATATCCCTACTTCCCAAAACACATGATGCAAATCCTCCCATGATGAAGAAAAATACCACTTGACACCTTTCCATAGCTTCCTTTTAGAAAGTTGGAAAACCCAATACCTGAACCTAGTGTACATCAATGTCAGTAATGTGCTATGAAGAAGACTGACATGAGTGAACCAATTAGCTTGGTCTCTAGCTAACAAGATTACCGGAAGCCCTTTATGTCGATAATTTCTGAAAGTGAAAAACAACCCAAATGTAGCATCACTTTGTGGAGCAAAGTCCGCTGCCTCTTGCAGGAATGGGGCAGACCGTGATCCTGAAAGCCGCATGAGAAAGTGTGGTGGCTGCACGCCACGCTATGGGCATTGTGGGGTGAGCGGAACCATCATATCTTCAAGAAGAAGTCACGGTCCGAGAAGGCTATTGTTGATTTTGTATGCAATAGTGCTATGTAGTATAAGGCGTGAGGCGGCCCGAGGCGACCAAGGGTTGCCTCAAAGGCCTAGGCGATGGCCTAAGCGATTGAGGCGATATATAATAAAATAAAATATATAGTTAAAAAAATATGAATATATCTATAAATATCACCTAAATATGTGCATGAAACTAGTATATTTCATAAAATTAATCATTCATATATGTCAAATTATTGTATGACTTAAATATATTCATTTCTATATGTGAAGTAACTGAAATTTAAGAAACTAAATTGCAAATAAATAAATAGGCCAAGTGGGCCTCTTTATGGTCCAATATATGAGCTGGACAAGAGCAAAAAGGGTGAAATTAGTGGATTCAAATTGCCGAGGAGAAATGGGCTAGGGCAGGGCGATCTGAGGTCGCCTCGCCTCATGGCCTAGGCGATCACCTCAATTGCCTTTAATAACATAGCGATGGAGTTAAGGAATGGGCGGCCACCCTTTCCCATATCACTTTCGCTGTATCCCCACTTTTGGGTTGATTGGGGGCAAGGGTGTGATCATTGTTGTATAGGTGTTTTGGGGGGTTTTCTCTTTTTGGGCGTTCAGCCACCTATACATGTACATTTTAATTTCTTTTAATATATATCAGTTGTACCATCCATCTTCAAAAAATTTAAAAAAAAAAACTAATTTTCACTGTTTTTAAAACCACAGTTGATGTGCCTCAATAAAATCTCCATTGTCACCCCCTAGTTAAAAAAAACTCATCTCAGATACTGCATGGCCATCAACAATAACTGGAACTGACCATTCCTTGAACAAAGCAGAAACTTCCCTATACCATCAGAATTCCGTCTCAATCACAGAATGGCAAATGAGGGATTCTTTAATATTCCAAATCAATAATATTAAAGAATTGAACATGGTAGACTTCTTGGCATGGTTTGCTAAATTGTATTGAAGATGTATCATACCATATTACAAGCTTAAAAATGGAAAACCAACTCCTATTAAATTGGGATATATCAAACTATATCAATTTCATGCAGAATTGAAAACACTGAACTTGGCCCAGTCAACCATATCTGACCAAATCAGATTATTTTCTTAAGGTAACCAAAAATGGTTAAAATCCATTCATAGCCTTCCATCATTTCTGCAGGTCCATATAGTGCAACTGCTGTGAAAATGATAAACCATTCTTCCTTGGTTGCAAGATGCGGTCCACCATTTCAGCAACTGAGGCTTGATTATAAGTAGGGCTGCAACCGGGTCGGGTTCGGAACCGGAAACTATTCGATTCCGATTCCGATAAAATTGAAATGGTTAATTCCGATTCCGTTCCGATTATATTATCGGAACCGAAGCCATTGACTGGAGCACTGACTCTCTCTCTCTAGCCGTTTCTAGAGTGAGAAGCTCTGGGAGTTTGGGTGGGAGCCTAGGCGCCACCAGGAGTTCCTCGTCTCCCCAGGGCGACGGGGCCTGGTTAGCCACCGCCGGAGAGGACTCCCCTCTTCGGCGGCCACTTCTCTTGGCTCCTCCTGCTCTCGGGGGGGTGTCAGTGGTCAGTGGGCACCTTCATGGAGGGCAACCGAGAAAATGATTGGTATGAGATGCGAAGACGTTCGAGGTGGGTGGAGAGGAGGCCAGATGAGTATTTAAGGAAGGATATGCCAGATAAGGGTGTTCCCAGTCAACGGACCAAGTTTTCTCCTCCCTCTGGCTGTTGTTTTAGGTGCCTGGAGAAGGGCCACAGAGTTTCTGTATGTAGGAACACAGTCAAGTGTTTCAAATGCAAGGGGGTGGGTCATAGAAGCTTAGCCTGTCGGTCGGAGGCCCTACAATGCCTCGAGGTTAGCCATCCTGATCAAGGAAAAGTGCCTCCTGAGCCTGTAGGGGTTGGAGAGAAGGGGTTACAAAGGGTAGTGGATGTGCCCTGGTCACCGCTTGTCAAGAAAGACTGGGCTAGATTGGGTGCTTGTGGTGTGGCTGTGGTTCTAGGAGCTGGACCAGATAAGTTCTCAAAGGTAGTAAATTTCTTTAAACAGGGGTGGCCGGTGAAGTACTGGTGGATCATGCAGCTGCATGATGGCTCCTTCCTGGTGGAGTTCCCTCACAAAGCTTGGAAGGACTATTGTGTCTCAGTAGGGACCTTCCGGCGGAAGAGCTTAACTATTAACTGGAGGCAGTGGTCAGTGGAATGTGCTGCAGAATTAGTTCCCGTCGGAAAACTTCTGTGGTGTAGAGTTCTTGGTATCCCCTTGCACATTTGGAATGTGGAGTCATTCCAGGCCATTGTTGGGCCTTTTGGAGTGCTCAAGAAGATTGACAGAGAGACTCTGAACGACTGCAACCTGAAGTTTGCTAGGATGTTGGTTGAGGTGGAATCCATGGCTAACATTCTGAAGGATCAACTCATTAGAGTTGGGGGCAAGAAGTTTCGGGTCTCTTTCCAGGTGGAGCTGAGGGAAGTGGAGTCGAACAGAGCTCCGGTCCAAGACTGGACGTGGGCAGAGGTGGTGGCTTGTTTCAAGGCAAAGCAGGAGAAGGAAGGTAACCTGCATAATCAGAGCTCGAGGGTCGAGGCGGTGCTGACTGGAGAGGCTGGTATGGTCAATGATGCTTTGGGGCTGTCAGAGTTGGGTGTTGGTGTATCTACGGCCAGTGGACCATCCAGTCAGCTGCCTTTGCGTATGCAGGGAGTTAAGTCGGGCTCTAATAAGGCAATCAACAGGCTGGGTATAGGCAGTAGGCGTGGCACGATGCAGCGGGTGAAGGAGAGTTGTCCTATTTCGGTAAAAGAGGGTCCGGTGCTCGAAGCGTTTGGCGCCTATTCAAATCCGGGCAGGGAAGATGAACAGATGCGGGTTCAACGGGTGGAAATCGGGCCAATGGGTCCTAAGAGTTTTCCAGGTAAGTCGGGTAAGTCGGTCGAACCGCCCATTACTGGCGGTCTTTTGGGTAAGTCCTCTGGGTCGGGTACTCCAAGTCTATCGGGTAAGTCATCTTGGTCGAGTATTTCGGGTAGAGATATTTTGGGCATCGATCCGGGTATTTTGTGCCCGGATCCTGTGCTTCTTCCTGACCCGACATCCCCAACTGGTTGCCCGAATCGTCTGTCGGCGGGCCTAAAGCGACTAGAGGTGGGGCGAAAGCGACAGGGCTGCTCTCAGGGGCAGCCGATCAAGCGGTTTCCAGGGGAGCTCTCATTCACCATAGGAGAGGCGACTGGAGGCGGGGCTTCCTCTGTTCAGGGGGAGGACAGTACTGTTACAGAGATGGGCGAGGACTATTTCCTCCGCCAGTTCCATACGTCGGGGTTGTGGATTCTGACTCTTTGAGCCTGGTGGTTATCCAGGACGACAGCCTGGCTACTGGGGATGCTGTTGGGGTGAGGACTAATGTAGAAGCACCACCGGAGAGCTCAGGGGACACCGTAGAAGTGGAAGGGACCCCTCGGTCTCCCTCTTGTTGCGGTGGGGGTGTGGGTGCTTCTACTTTGTGCCTAGTTCCCACTAAGGATGCTAGTTGGGCCTTCTACGATGACGAAGTCAGACAGGAGGCGTCTTCTGTGGCTACGGCGGGCTCCTTAGATGTTGAAAATAGAGCAATGGTCTTAAGGGCTGGGCATGGCTCTGAGGTGTTTTCACAGCAGTGTTTTGAACAGGTGTTTCCATTGGCTGAACTTGAATGTGCTGCAGAACAGTGGTCTGATGATCTGATTAAACAGGTGGACTGCTTGGTTAGGATAATGTTTGAAGGTAAGGAAGAATATGTCAAGAAGGTATTTAGGAAAATGCGAAGGGACTTGAATCTACAGCTTAGCCTTAAGAGGAAAGGGTCAGGAGGTGGTCTGAAAATAGGCAGGAGGGAGCTTTTGTATTTACAGAATAACAAAATGACAGAGGGCCTTAGGTCTCAGAGACCGAAGGGCAAGGGTGTTCTCGTCAGTTATTAATGAATATTATGTCTTGGAATGCCAGAGGGATTAATGGGGATGAGAAGAAGAGGGAGATTAATTTGATGGTGAATAAGCTTAAATTGTCTTTGTTATGTATTCAGGAGTCAAAAATAAAAGATTTCAGCTTGGAAGATGCTCGGAAGTTGGGCGATGGCAGATTACAGGGATGGTGCCATAAGCCAACACATGGTGCTAATTGCTAAAGGGGGTATTCTTATTATGTGGGATACAGATATTTTGGACTGCTGTGAACAGCAAGTGTTTCAATTTAGTATTACAGTCAAACTGAAGAATAAGAGAGATGATTCTGTTTGGTGGTTTACAGGGGTTTATGGGCCAATTTTGCAGGAGCAAAAGGTGCTTTTCTTTAATGAGCTGCAGTCCCTTTCTAGGGAAGTCAACGGGCCTTCCTGTGTCCTAGGCGACTTCAATGCAGTAAGGGCCCCGGGAGAAAGAATCAACCAATTGACTTGGTCACAGGAGATGGTTTTATTTGAGGAATGGGTACAGGCAGCAGGCCTGATTGCGATGCAGGTGAACTCGGTCTTCTTTACTTGGGTGGGTTTTGGGGCTAGAAAATCTAAATCCAAACTCGACAGGATTTTCATCAATTCTTTGTGGCAACAGAAATTTAATTTTGCTGCTGTAAGGGCCCTCCCCAGGGCGATGTCTGATCACATCCCACTGCTGTTAAGCACAACTCATCTGAAGAAACATAAAAGAGTATTCAGATATGAAAGGTCCTGGAATTTGCATGAAGATTTCAGAAACTTGGTTTCCACATAGTGGCATGAAGCACCATCTGAACAATGTGCAAGTTTGTCTCTGCTTGGTAAGTTGAGGTGGGCTAGAAGGAAAATGAAGGTTTGGAGCAACAACATCTTTGGTAAAGCAGTTGAGCTTAGACAAGAGCTTCTGGTTGGAATTGTGTATTTTGACGTTCGAAATGATCAAGGTAGTTTATCTGAGGAAGAGAGTGTACAGTGGAGTGAGGCTAAGAAACAATATGAGGTATTAGCAAAACAAGAGGAGATAAAGTGGAAGCAGAGGGCGAAAGAAAAGTGGTTAAGAGAGGGAGACAAAAACACTGCTTATTTTCATGCCATGGCTACCATTAAAAAGAGAAGGATTACTATGGACACAATCAAAATCAATGATAGATTGTTTGAGGATATGGATACTTTACAAAGGGAAGTGGTGAATCATTTTCAGGATTTGTTTAGGGATGAGCCTTGGAGGCCGCAGATTGGTCATGAGTTTTTCTCTAAACTCTCAGATCAGGATGCGGGGGATCTGATTAAACCCCTTAGTGAGGAGGAGATTAAAGATATTGTGTTTTCTATGGATCCTAATAGGTCTCCTGGGCCAGATGGATTTTCATTGGGGTTCTTTCAGCAATTTTGGGCAGTCATCAAGTCAGATATAATGGCGGTAGTGTCAGAATTTCAGACAAGACCATGGAGTATCAAACATTTCAATTCCACCCATTTGGTGCTTATTCCGAAGTGTGCTGGGGCAGAGTCGATCAATGATTATAGGCCGATCAGTTTGTTGAACTCTATGTATAAAATCATCACCAAGGCCATGGCTGGCCGGCTCAAGAAGGTGATTGAAAATCTCATTGATGGTAACCAGTCAGCTTTTATTAGTGGACGTTTCATTTTGGATAATTTCATGGCAGCCCACGAAAGTTTGCATGAGTAGAGGATCAACAAGAGACAATATGTGTCACTCAAACTTGACTTTGAAAAGGCATATGATAGGATTAATTGGAAATGTCTTTTCAGAGTCATGAAGGTGATGGGTTTCAAGGATAGATGGATTGAATGGGTCAGGCATTGTGTACAATCGGCAAAATTTTCTGTGCTCATTAATGGGTCTCCATGTGGCTTTTTTGACTGTTCTAGAGGGCTGCGGCAGGGTGACCCTTTATCCCCTTTATTGTTTGTGTTGATGGGGCAAGTCTTGAGTGAGATGTGGAAGAAAGCAAGGCAAGCTGAGTTAATTGAAGGAGTTACAGTGGGAAGGGGGAGTTTAGAAGTTTCACACCTTCAGTATTATGACACAATCATTTTTTCCTCAAATAACCTTGACAAGCTCATTAATTTGAGGATCCTCCTCAGACTTCTTGAGTCAGTGACTGGTTTGAAAATTAATTTCTGTAAGAGTGAGCTGGTGGGGAACATTGCAAATGAGAACCTCAAGGTTCAGATTGAGCAGATCATGGGTGTGAAATGGGGGAGTTTCCTTGTTAAGTACCTTGGGCTGCCCTTGTCTGATAGATCTCTGAGAGTTTCAGACTGGAATGGAATGGTTAAGAAGTTCAGTGACAGGATTAGTGGGTGGAAGGGCAGACTCTTATCTGCTGGGGGAAGATGGATTCTTTCTAAGGTGGTGCTGTCCAGCCTTCCTTTATATTTCTTGTTCATATTTAAAACCCCTAAGGTCATTTGCAAGAAACTGGAATCGGCGAGAGCTGCTTTTTTCTGGAGAGGTAAGGGGCCAGAAGTGCATGGTGTTAATCCTATTGCCTGGTCTAAGGTGTGTAGGTTGAAAGAAGAAGGTGGTGCGGGCCTAGTGCCAATGGAGATTATTAATAATGCATTACTCATGAAATGGCTGTGGAAATTAGATGTAAATGACGGGGCATTGTGGAGCTGTATAGTTAAGAGGAAGTACTTGTGGAATGTGGATGGGTGGTGTTCTCAGTAACTGAGTAGTAATAATTTATCCTCAATTTGGAAGCAAATTATAGGGAATTTAGATTTCTACTTGTGCTCTTCTAGGCTTCAGGTGGGAGATGGTCGGAGAATCAGATTGTGGCAAGACCCATGGTTAAACAATGAGCCTCTCATGTTCTCATGCTCGGGATTGTTCAGAACTGTGTCACAGTCACAGGTTTTATTGGCTGATTTGTGGTCCCAAACTCAGTCTGGTCCATCATGGCACTTAATGTTCAGACGGAATTTGGTGGAGGATGAGATCAGTGAGTTCCTTTATTTATCTGAGGCACTTGACAACACTAAGATATCCCCTGGTATGAAGGATAGCAGAGTTTGGAAATGGGAGAGGTCGGGGAAGTTTTCAGTCAAATCAGTGGTCTGTCTGCTTATTCAAGGAGGGTTGAAGGTCAGATGGCATAAGCAAGTGTGGGATAAGGGGTTACCTTTGAAAATCAGGGTCTTTATGTGGAAAATTGCATGAGGCTATTTACTTTGGTCAGGGTCAATATGTTCAGAAAAGATTCGAGAAAAGAATGCATATTTTGTGCATGTTTTCAGGAGGATTTGGATCATTTGTTCACTGCTTGTGGAGTAGTCAGAACTGTATGGAATCTGTTCTTCAAGACTATTAATGTCACATGTTGCGTTCCCCTCAATTTGCATCAGTTTATTGATTTTTGGCCAAAGTATAAACCACAGGAGTTGAGGAGGACCTCTGGAAACTGTGTTTACCAGCGATGCTCTGGTCAATCTGGAAGGAAAGGAATAAGAGGTTGTTTAACCAGGAGTTCAGAAACTTGTTCCTTATTCTAAATGATTGTATCTCTTTTGTGTATCAGTGGCATCTTAGTGTCTCTGGAGAGCCGATCAAGCTATCTGCCCTATTAGATCAGTTGAAGGGGTGGAGGAAATTTACCTTGTAATTGGGTGGTTTTTTGGGGTTTGGGGTAGGGGCATCTATCATCTTGATAGTCATACCTCTCCCCTTTACCTTTCTTCTGGTTTCTTTCTGGTTATCTCTTTCCTTATGTATGCTTTTTGCTTTTTCCTTTGCCTTTTGGCTAATGAAATTTGGCCCTTCGGCCAACTTCTAAAAAAAAATATTATCGGAACCGAATTTCTGATAAGCTAAGATGTTTACCATGGCTTTTATCTTTTGAGTTTATAGATAATTTATCAAAATAACCGATACCGATTCCGATTACTTTTCAATTCCAATTCCAATAGCTTATCTGAATATCCGATACCGATTCCGATAAACTATCAATATCATTTTTCAATTCTGAAACCGATAATTTTTATCGGAATCGGGTCGGAATATCGGAATTTTGGATTCCATTTGTAGCCCTAATTATAGGCATCTGCCCCTTATCCCTATGCATGAAAAGATGATATCCCACGGAACTCTTATAAGGCCACAGGAACAAAAGAGATGGTCAGCATCTTCTTTGAACAGACTACAGAAAGAACAATAGGGACTACACAATATTGAACAAGGCAACTCTGTTTTTTGGGAGGTATGAAGTTATTCCAATCAAGGTTTGTCGTGTCGTATCGTGCCAGGGCGTTCGTGAGCCCCGGCACGATCAGTACAGTATGGCAAAATCGATCGACCGATTTCTTCTTATCAGTCAACCGATTTCTTCTAGTAAGCACCCTCAAACACCCAACAAGTCAAAGTCCAAAATCGGTCGACCGATTTCTCTTTATCAGTCGACCGATTTCTGTCAGGGTGACGTACAAATCCCATGATCTATTTGGTCTTCAAAGAGAGACGAAAATCGGTCGACCGACTTGAGATTTTCGGTCGATTGATCGGTACAGTATGGATCATACATACCGTGCCACGGAGAATGCGGCACGGTCGATCGGCGCAGCATAGCCAACCTTGATTCCAGTCTTCCAGACCATGTTATACCACCAGATCCTCACACAATCATCTTACAGAAATTCAGTGTCGGATTTAACTGAATAAATCCCACTACGGTCCCAGCTCCACGTCAAATGGTCTGGAGAGGAGTCCAATAGCCTGACTTGATGTAGAATATGTTGCAACTGCAAGTATTCCTAAACCCACCTATCAGACATATTTCTCACAAGTTGAATAACCTGATTACCGACTCTTCCTTACATGTGCATGAAACAGACTGCTACCTTTTGTGCCTAGACAGGCTGCAAACATTGACAAAGAGTGCCGAAAGTGGCTGACTAGTACACCAACTGTCTTCCTAGAATAAAACATTATCCCCCCTCCCCAAAACAGTAGCTGCAGAAGCCTTAAAGCTGTCCAATCCAATACTTTTCCATACAGAATAGTGCATAAAGAATATAAGCCTTAAAGTTGACCAGATCAGACCATATTGCTGTATCGTACCATATCAAGCCAGATATGATATGGTGCATATCAAAGATAATGGCCAACCTTGCCTAATTGTACAAATCAGGAATGAGTAACTTCCAAAATGAATAGTAGTAGTTCTCAAAAATAGAACCAATAGTATAAACCAGTAAAAAATGGTTCTTCAAAATTTTAAAAGTTAGGATGTAAACAGGTGAGACCTAAAGCAGAATTCCAAAACTGGTCTCAACCGTGCATCCTCTACTATCATAGTGTCATCATACAATTGCACGTCTCCTGACTAATAGCAACAGTGATTAACAATAATGAGATGTAGATCATGTAGATCATTGCTAAAGAAACCAACTAAAAATGTAAAGCACATCACTCAACCTCACTTTGCAAGGTCAAAGTTTAAAAATTAAAGTTTTTGAATAAAATTTTCAGGTTTCAGAAGAGTTTTCAGATAGAGAACCTAGCAATTATCAGTGTGGATCAAGGGGATAGCATACCGTGTCCTAGAAATTCCACCAAGTTATCAACGCACAGCTTTTGCAATTCTTGTATGGACTTGTCCTTCTTCAACAATGCCACAACATAATCTGCAAGGATTGTCGGGTCTGCCTCGGTACTTGAAAATCCCAAAGTTCCAAGAAAAAAAGAGAAATTAGACAACAGAAGCACATACATAAAAGCATGTAAGAAGATTATCTCCGAAGCAATTAACATAGAATATTTCAGACAAATTTTAATGCTATATCGTCTAAATTCGTCCCAGTTAGATGCCAACAGTGAAGTTAAATTTTCTCTTCTTTTGGGGCAGATTCATTATATCGTCTGTCCATCTAGAATGTCCGTGTTTGAATGAGTCTACATGTTCAACTCGGTCCAGACAGAACTGGGTTCCAGCAGCTCTACCATTTCGAACTGAGAAAGTGAGAATAATAGAAAGCCTTGTACTAACTTCGCCAAACTATTAAGTTGATATTCCCTGTAGTTGGGAACTGGAACCAATTGCCAATCAGATATATGCCACAGCGGTGAAGTGCCCCACCTTCTCACCCATTATGAACAACAGATAACAGACATCACTAAACTAGTCCAAATGCGAGCCCATTCACTGGCATAAGAACAGCCTACTTCTTGCGGCGTTCAGTCATTGGGAGCAGAACGCAGATTCTCTATACCAAAACCAAAGCGGCAAAAGGAGTTCTACTGTGACCCTGCTACGTATCTACCATTTCCATAGCCAAAACCGCTACCAGGAAGATCCCGAGAGGACTCCCGACATCTCAGTTGCCCTTTGGAACACCCTCCTCTATTCCTAAAACACACAACGCCGCCTACTCCTCATCAATCGTCGCCAAACCCAAGGGCTCCCGCCAAACTGAGCGAGGACATCATCATCAGAACCACCGTCACCCGCCAGCCGATTCGCAGCATACAGCAAGAAAACCTAGGGTTCCTGCGCGGGGCAGGCTAGGGGGGTTGCCGCTTACAGGGGCTCGAGGTGCTTCACGAGGTACGCGGTCAGAGAGGACTCCTCAAATTTCATCTCTCCCCTTCTTCATCTGCGCCCCGGCGGGAACGGGGGGGGGATTGCGCAGACGAACCCCTCTTCCGCCTCCGCCGCCGCCCACCGTGATCGGCACCGGAGCGGGAGGAGCCGACGGCAGCGAGGCTCGGGAGGGACACCGGAGGAGGGGTGGGATGGAGGGACGCGCGTTCTCGTCCCTTCCCCTCTTCCGCTTCGCTTCTGGTGGTGGGGGCGGGGGCGGGGGGCTGGGTTGGGCGGACGGTGGCGGATTCCTTATGCGATGGCGGCCATTATCGCTACCCCAGCCGGAGCGGGGTGGACAACCCCAAACCCACCGCGCTGCGCGAGAGAGAGAGAGAGAGAGAGAGAGACGGGAGCCGTGAACTGGAGAAGAAATAAAAAAGAGAGAAGGGGGGGAATGAAGGATACTTATCAGGGGTAAAAATAAATGTTCTTTGATTTTCCAACCCCCATAAATCCTTATTTCTATGTAATATTCTTATAACATTAATATTTATTCATGAATCCCTTGGATCTTTAATAAGCACTCCTTTTAGGGGCTTTTCCTAAATTTTTAGCCATTGAGTGCCAAAGTTACAAACTGATTTTAAAACCATATATAGATTAAGTTGAGCATACTATATTAGAGTAATTCTCGATGTATTTTTTTTTTTTTGAGGGGGGTGTGGGAATGATTCACAAGTGTGTGTGATTTTTGCCTCCCTTCCTCCCCAATATTTGATATTGGGCAAGTTCATTAAAACGGTGTACGATCCGACTGTGCCAAATATACATGAGTATCATGTCGAAAATTGAAAAACCTTTAATATGATAGGACACGTTCATGCCGCACCAATCCATTACAACACAATTCGAGAAGAAGGAAATGAAGAACGAAGCTCCATTACGTTACAACGGTTCGGTCATTTGGCAGCACCCATTGAATGCTCTGATTGACCATTTGATTGAGGGCGGTAAAGTGAGTTAAGAGTCAACTCTATCCCCAAAGCTTGTTATCTATCTGACATAATAGAGATCGACACTTTGTGCAAAGGAACAACACGCTCCACGTATAATTTGACGAATCTACTAACTCCCTAGTCAACTTTAATCGATAATAATTTGACAATCTTTGTCAATCTATCAACAATCACGTAGATGTTATCATAGATTCTAAAAAATCCTCGACAGTCCAACCACAAAGTCAGTTGTTACATAGTCCTACTTCCACGTAGGAATCTTTAGGGACTGCATAAGCCCATTAAGATATTGATACTCGACTTTAACCTACTGACAAACTAAGTATCTAGATACAAAATTCATAATATCTCTCTTCATCTCGAGCCACCAAAATTGGCGTCTCAACTTGTGGTTCATCTTACTAAACCACAGCAAAAAAATCTTTCAATCAATTAAGACATGTATTTAATTAAATAAAAATAGAGTTGGATGATTATATCATTTGATATTTGTCACTTAAGTAAATTGTGCGACCATCTTTTTATCAAAAACTTATCTATGTAATGAGTATTACTTAGGACAAATTAATTAGTAGTATCTGAATGTAACATGGGAGGTCTTTACTTAACAGGACTTAACATATACTGTAACAGAAGATAACACTTATTGTAATGAGTTACGGTTCTATTAAAGACTAAAAAATAAGTCAAATATTTGATAGAGACTTCCAATTAATTTATCTTATTACTTATTATGTTGAAAATATTTAGAACAAAGTTATTCCCCGAAACAAAATGGTAACAAGTATGGTAAAAAAAATTGTAGTGTAATAAACGATAAAATTGTAAAATAAAACTCAAATGGTAAGATTTCACTCATGTTGTTTTGAAGGACTAAGATCATGGTTGGCTATATCGTATTATATTATAATGGTACAATCGATGTGACGTGTGTGAGGACGTTTACGATCCCCAACACTGTCGATCCTCTAGACTCAAAATCAATCAACAAATTTTATTTTATCGGTCGACCGATTCATCTAGTGATCGCCTATAAGTGCTAAACAGACTAAAGTCTAAAAGCAGTCTATCAATAAGAGAAATCGATCGATCGATTTCTGTTAAGGTGATAATTTGACATCCATATTTCATGATCTATTTGATCTTTAAAAGAGAGATAAAAATGATCGATCGACTTGATATTTTCGATCTACCGATCAATACGGTACAAATCATTCTTGATCCAAACTGTGTTAGAAAAATTTGAGTCGACCGAATATGGCACGGCCAACCTTGACTTGGATGGGTACAAATGTATATCTTGAAGTGCACTCCAAATAACTTAATTTATTAGAGCAAGATATAACATGTGTTTTGCAACTTCTCATGTAATTAATATATATGCATCGTAGATAACTCGAGAGAAATGTAAAACGAAGCGGAGTCCAAGTCAATTCAACATAAATCTTTTATCTCTCAAATGTTATTATTTAAATATAGATAAACTACATAAAAATATGTCAGATAAACTAAACACTTGATATACTTTACAATATGACAAAAGATGTCCATAATTTATCCATGGGCAATACTAATTTTGCGACATGCGGCTTGTGAAGAAAAAAACTACATTTTAATTAGGGGTGAACATGGTCCGGTTTGGTTCGATTCACCCCATTTTTTGGGTGAACCGGAATCAAACCGAAATATCATACAAATCAAATCGAACCGAATCAAACCGAAGTCGAATGCCAAATGATACACAACTGGGTGCTTGGCGGTTAAGGCGTCAACTCTTCAACTCCTTGGTTGGGGGTTCGAATCCCAGCTTAGGCGCGCAATTTTTGGACAAAAAAGACACTTTTCACACATTTTTTTATAATAAAAGCCTGATGGCACAGGGAGGAATCAAACTCCTCCCAACGTAGAAGGCACACTCGCCTGTAACTAACTGGCCTACTTAACGTTTGATTAAATAAAGCACATATTATATATATTCGATTTATTTCGGTTCTACAATGTGAAACTGAACCGAACCAGTTGGATGTCCAACCTGAACCGGCCGATTCGATTCGATTTTTCGGGTTAGACCAAATTATGAACACCCCTAATTTTAATTGCCAATTTAAATGGTACAAAAATAGCATACTTATTGTTACTTGGCACTTTACTTTGTGAACAAAGCCGTGTTTCCGATTCCAGTTGAATTATTGAATGGCGTCTGACACATCGCATATCATGTCAATTGTTTACTTTTAAAAGTAATTATAAGAATCTACATATGAATATTTCAAGAGAATAAATATATTCTTTGACCATGGACCATATGTGAAAAGTTCCAAAAATCCTGATACCAAGTTATGCCGGACTTTGATGAGAGAAGAAAAGTTGGGAATAAATAGAGATATGGTAAATGACAGCACAAACATAACAAAAGTGAATTATTATTTTAAAAAAAGTACATTCACCACTTTTCTGGACAGAATTGGTGGATACAAAGGGTAGGCCTTTAATTTTGCTCGCTTTTTCATAAAATTTATTTGTCCTAATAAATAGGACAATTTTTTCCTCACTTACAGAATTAAAAGCACCATAGAGTAGGGTCCATACACCTCCCGAAAAGCTAATCCTGTCATAGATGGCTAACAAAAATTAACCATCCAAAACAATTAGTAAGCATTTCTCGTCTCAGAAAATATATGTTAAAATCTCGCATGATCTTCTACAAGTTAACTCCATAATTAAAGTTGGTTGTGTCGCGAGACTCGATCGTATTGAACTCTTATTAATACGAGTCGGATAAATGTACTATATCTATATATTTCAATATAAATGATAAAATTAAATAATAATAATAATAAAATATTAAAAAAATAACAGAGAGGGGATCAAAACAGCCTAGAGCTCACCTCCTCTCTACAATCGCGACAGAATACCCTGTCTATAACCCTACTCGGTGTTATACTCTGAACAATATATTTTAGCCAAATTAAAAAAAGGTTAGCTCAAAGTTAACATTTCAATCATGGATTAACCCAGAAAGTGATTCAGGGAGTAGATTTTTTAATCCAAGTAAGGTTGGATTGAGTTGGTAGTGGACTAAATCCGGGTTAACCCATTTTTTTTTAGCAAACCACACATTGAAAATAAGTTAGTTCAATTTATTCCACTAATTAGTTAAGTCAATAATTACTGAGAGATGCTAAGTCTTAAGCATTTCCCATAATTACTCATTCCCCCCCCCCTCCCACGAAAAAAAAATACAAACTACTTTAACCCTTGAGTTCTTGAAATAAATAAGATTAATCCCTACCTCCTTCCAAAAATAGTCCAACGACTAGCAATAAATTTGTTGAGTATTTGTTTGTGCATATTTAAGTAAAGTATTACTTATTATTTTGATTATGACAAATTGCATTCTATCTATGGTGTCGTCCCGTGCTAACTCGCTACTAAGACATCTACATTGGGGGACGCATTACTGTATGAGCTTCTTGGTTCTAGTTTGGGGTGCAGGGCAAGCTCTACCCTTGAGACCTTCAGGTGGGGAATGCGGCAGGTTGACCTACTATGTTCATTAACTGAAGGTGGCACCTCTGGCTAAGGAGATAATTGTGATTGGACAACGATGCTAAGTCATTTGTAGAGCTCTCTTAGCTGGGCAAGACGCCGAGGTGATGTGGAGTTTTTTCCCAGCACGACCCAGACTGTCTGTTCTCCTACTGCCTCTCCCTACGTGGTTTCAGAGCTCCGTAGTGATTGCCAGGCATAGAGCCACAACTTGTCCAGGCTACGGTTGTCATGTCCCTCCAATTTAGCAGCGGAATAAATCGGGGAGACGTGAGCAAAGTATATGGTAACGGAAATTGTGCCTATAATCGCAAATAATCAGAGCAACTAATGAACAATAATTGAAATAAACTCTTCATTTTATTGATAAATCACATAAACTATTACAACCACTAATTCAGAGCCAAAACATAGGGCTAGAAGACATCATTACATTGAAAAGGATATTTAAGCAAATATCTAACTAAACTCTATGATACTAAGGTCATTCCATCGCTATGACTCCAGGTCGCTCATCACTCCAGTCTATTCCCGTTGGTGTGGGTAATGTCATCATCCGACTTACCTGAAACATATATAACAAATAGCGTAGAGTGAGCGATAACACTCAGTAGGACTTAATATCTCGTAAAGGCATGTATGCTTTAAGTGATTAATGTCTTGTAAAACATGATAACTATAGAGAGCGATGAAGTATAGATAAGAGAGTAATGTCACACGATAACAATAGAGCGATAATACATTCAAAAAGAATATTGTAAAACTAGTATGATAAAGGATTGGCCATATAAAGAGATAGCGTGTAACGATTGCACAAAAGTGCACTAGTCGCGATAGCATGTAACGTGTGTTTGGTCGATCAGTTTATCAACCGAGAGAATATAGTATTTTGATTGATTGATTGTCATAAATTAAATCTTGATAATCCTGCGTTAGGTGCATGTCGAACACCCTGATCATTAAACCCCCACGAGTTAACAGCCTTTCGAACGTACCCCCCAGGACCAGATCGGGCCCCTTATAATGTTGCCTTGCATAGTCATGTTTGTTATCTTAGACTATCAATTTGATGGCCAAATAGAGTACTAAGAATATATGAGAGTAATTGATGAATAGACGAGAGTGTAGAGAGAATGTGAATAGATGAGAGTATAAAGATAGTAAACGAGAACATGGTCATATTCGGAAAACAATGATAAACAGACGATAGTAACAGTTGCACGGTACAGTCATGTGCTGGCAGTCTGGTAGAAGTCACAACCGTCCATTAGTCGTGCTTATGAACACAGGCCAGAGTTCCAGCGTGATCTTCAAGGTAAGAGAGAACAAACTAAGGCAGTTTGATCATGCTGATCCCTAGTGGTGTAAAAGGGTTTTAATGGTACAACTCGCTCGTCGGCAATGAATATCCGCCAAAGCCAAGGAGACTTACGGAGGCCTTGACAAGGAGTCCCTAGTCCTGTTAGGATTATTCCCAATGGAAAGGTGGTCCAAGTCAAGAAAGAACTGTGTACAAAACAAGTGTCTGTCGTGCCTTGAGTGCTCGAAGGCAGAGAGACGCGATAATGGTATACAATACGCATGAATAAAACGAAGACAAGTCCATTAAAATGATAGGGACATTAAGTGAATAATTATACTTAATTACCATATATATTAGTAATTTAACAAGGTCTCATGGCAAACATTAATGTTTAGTGTGTGCATGTGTAAGATAATCATGAGAGCAAGAATAATTGTGCACATAACTTTTATTTAATGAATTTCATATAATATTACCCAATTTAAGTAAACTGGTTGTTTACTGTTCATAACAGTGTAATTTATGGGTTAACAATAATTAAATAGCATGATTAGCAAGGGTTTATATGTAATTTTAGGGTTTCTGTCAGACAAGTGAAATGTGACGAGGGTACCAGTCGCGATTCAGGTTGCGACGGTCAGTTCTGTCGCGTTCACAGGAAACGGGTCAGGCAATCGGATGCGACTGGAATCACGACGGGGTGGTCTGTCGCGATTCAAGCAGCGGGACCAGAACGCGACATGTTGGTCAGTTGCGTTTAGGGCAATCGGGTTTAGGGTATGAAGAACGTGACGGGTTGGGCCGTCACGTTCATGACGCGGTGGTCTACCCTGTCGCGACCTTTTGAGATCGTGACGAGTTGAGCCGTCGCGTTCTCAGAAGGCTAGCCGAAGCCCAAAAGGGGAATCAGCCCTCTTTTAGGTATCGGTCCATCCTTCCATGGCATGATACAGAACTGTTTAAAAATCGATATAAAATCGCACGCTTGTCCAAAAATCACGAAACTAGTCTTAAACAAAAATAGACATGTAGATGTATCAACATGCATGAGTAATTTGAAAATAGATAGGTAATGGGCATGCTTTAATTATGTTACATTTCAGGGACCTAAAACATGCATAGTCATGGAGTCTGAATTAATTCGCAAAGGATGCATGATGAAAATCGGGGAAAATAGGATCATTCGAAGCCTAACATAATGCAGTATTTATGATAAAATTTGCAAGGCATGGGATCAAGTGTATTCATGGATTGAATGCAAACAAGTGAGTTCGGAGACATGTATAGCACAAGGATAGGAGCATGAAATACTACTTCATGGCACAACGAAAATTGGGGCAAACATTGGGCTTTGATAGAGGGGATCAAGTTCTACCTAGGGTCGAGTTTAATTAGATTTAGCTTGAGAGATTGCCTACCTTTTCATGCTATAAAATCCTAGGGGTTGGGGATGTGTGGAGAGACGGAATCCCTTTGCTCCAAGCTTCTCCTCCTTGCTCTCCACATTCAAAGCCTCCTCTCCTCGTTCTCCAATGCTCCAGAAACGATCTAAGGGTGGGTAGATACGAATTGGAGGTCTATTTGTTGGTTTAAAGAGTCCTACACTTGTAAAACTCATCATTCTCTTCAAACTAAGAATTTTCATATTTATCTCCCCCTTTTCTAGCATTTATCCACCTAATTGGCTCGGGGAGAGATCCAATTTCGTGGTTAAGGGATTAGGATAAGTCTAAGACTCCTTTTAAGATATATATCTGAGTCATATTAATGTCTTAATTACCTCTTTTTAATTAAGAGATAATATAATTACGAATTTTCCTATTTAATATGAGTCTCCTATATTTAACCCAATTGTATCTTATCTAAATCTCTTTTTTAGATTAGGATAGAGTCCTATTTCATTGCTATTAAGTTAGACTAGGGTTAGGACTCTTTTTAAGATAAGTAAGAGTTAAAATAGTCATTATCTTAACCATTTTTCATTTATTAATATTTTATGTACGAATTTAGGCTTAAATATCTCTCATCCAACAATGGGCTTTAGCTTTTGGGCCCATTACTTCATATATGGGCCATTTAGGGAAACCCATTACTTAATTTGCTTAATGAGTTTTAATTATCCCTTTATTAGAGAATCTATTCATAGGCCAAAATTATCTATTAATACAATTCTCATAATGGACTATCAATACACATTATTTAAAGTCTACCCATGTGTTTATTTTGATTTATAATTCACTTTGGCATATATGATAATGAGTTTTCTGACTTATTCCTTAATTACGATATTAAGTCGCAATAATTATTAAACTTGGTCCAAATGATTTTTCTGTACCCAAGTTTCTTGATGGGTCATTAGAGAATATCATTTAAAGTATAACTACTATTTTTACGAAAATTTTATATGGGTTTATACGCATACAATAATGATGCGTACCTTTTAATTAGTTGAATTTATTAATTAACAAAAATTCAAATTTATCTATCATATTTAATTATTGAATTTTCTGGGGTACTACAACAGTTGTTGTTTTTCTTATGGTGGCTCATTGGCCTCACTCTTCCGGAAGGATGTAGCAAAAGCAGACTGGCAAGCAGTGAGTAGAATATAGACACTCTCGACTGCTAGTGGTGGCGGCATGGTTGCTGTTGTTATGATGGTGTTTCCTTACGGTGTGTTCCATGCATGGTCCATTGCCTTAGCTTGCACGGCGTTCCTAGCCTGACTGTGTCTAGCTTCCGAGGGTGCTGTTGGTTAGGCATCTAGTCGTGGTTCCATGTGTTTCCCATTGAATCTTGGTTTGTGTGCGTGTTATCACTCTCGCTCTGAGTTGGGCTCTGCTTTGCCGGTAGCTTAAGGGCTGGCGCAAGTGTGTTTCCATCCCTGGTTGGCGAACTAAGGGATGGTGTAGGGTGGCTTCCAACTCAAGTGATTTTTCGATGTCTCTATTCCCTGTGTGTTCATTCACGGTGGATCCTATGTGTGTCTACGTTTGGTGTGCCGACCTCGTGGTGTGCCCAAGGTCCGGTTGGTGCTATGTGACTTCCCGACCTCGTGGGGGTTTGGGTTGGCCATGCTTGTATGATAAGACTATGTTCTCACCACATGGTTGCTCTGTGGTTCTCGTGAGCTCCTTGTCTCGACATGTGCGCCGAGGGTTGCTTTCGCATGGTACCTGACTCCGTTGGTTCTGCTGTGGTTGTGTATGGCTTGACCCTGGTTGGTGGTCGTGGCGTTGTTTCGTTTCCTCTATTTTGTAGTAGCCAGTCTCATTGTTTCATAATTATTGCTTTCTAACGTACCTAGTTTACTGCTTTATGAAGTTCCTGTTGCTCTGGCTAGTAAGGGACTGATATTAATCCTTATTAGGCTTTGTTCATGAGGCTCACCCCCCTACTCTCTTCAACTAGGGGATCTTCGTTGCGGGAGTTTGGTGCCAGACAGTTGCAGAGACATTTAGTGAAGTCGTATGCTGCCAGCAACAGTAAAAGCGAGAATGTAAGAGCTCTTGTATTAGAGTGAGCTGAGAGTTGTGTTTTGCAAGTCCTCGGGATATGCCCCTTGATGACTGCACATTTCTTCTTGTACCTGTACTTTTATTTGAGACATGTTGTATAGACTTTTGTATCTTGTACAGACTGATATAGTTATTTGAATTCAATGCTTATCTCACTGAATTATTCTTCTAACCCTTCCGGATCTTCAGATCCGTGGTTGGCGGCAAGGGTTCTGGGGTCCCCGGCAGGGGTCCGAAAGGCCGAGTCATTACAATCTGAGAATGCCTTTTTTATCTGACATGCTTTTTAAGTTTTCAAGTAAGTCTGTAGCTAGCCTTTGCGTGCCAAACATGCATCCTTTGTTTTTAAAAATGTGTATAAGCTCTTGCATGTTTTAGGATATATGTATCTTCACTAGGAATGGAAAGAACTCATTATGTTTTAACTTTTTATTTTTATCTATAGTGATTCTGTTGTTATCCTAACCCAGGATATCCTCCTGTAAGAAAGTGTCTTTGCACATTTTCATACATGTAGGTTTGAAGTCGTTACACTCCAAGAAGACTTTCTCAGTCAAACGTCTATATTCAAACAGTCAGAAAATTTCAAACGGCTAGAAAATGAAGACTTTGAAGGATCTATATAAAGAAGAAAGTCAAAGCCTTTTTTAGACGATATACACACACCTTGATACATACAAGGTAAATCATATAGTTGAAGCTCATCTTCATTTGCGCGTTCAAGCATTCAAGTTAAGAAGTCTTCTTCATTAAGTGGACAATCTTGATTAGACAATTCTTAGCCAGTCCACTTAGTAGTTAGAAAGAGAAGAGTACATCTAGTCTTTATCTTTGTAGCTCTCTTTCTATATGTGCATGCTTATCCACTGAGCAGCACCTGTTCTATAATCATCAGAGCTTGTAACTGAGGGTTTGTTCCCTATGCATTCCCCTTTTGTAGAAGGGAGACCCTACTTGGGTAGGAGGAGTAATTGTCCCTCTGTGAAGGGAAAACTTACTTAGAAGCAAGTGTTGTATACCCCTCATTGAAGGGAAGACCAAAGTTTGTTTGGTGGTTAGTGGAAAATCCCAAGAGTTGCTTGGGGACTAGACGTAGGATTCTTATGGAGATGAGAACCAGGATAAATCGCATGTCCTTTGTGTGTTTGCCTCCGCTTATTTATTCTCACACTACACTAACCTCCAAGTTTCAATGAACCAGGATAAATCGCATGTCCTTTGTGTGTTTGCCTCCGCTTATTTATTCTCACACTACACTAACCTCCAACAATGCTTTGATTAGTGCTTTCAGATCTAACTCCTTTCAACAGATATTTCAAAAGGATGTCCTATTTACCCCCATCTAGGACATCTTAGTTCCATTTTGATCCAACAAGTGGTATCATAGCAGGTTCTTCTCCAAATAATCAAACAATTCGAGAAAAGATGGTAGCTAAGATGCACAACCATGAAGGTCAATCTGTGACAAGGCCACCATTCTTTGATGGTGAATATTACCAGCATTGGAAGATGCGAATGACATACTTCATCCACGGCACAAAGAGCAGGGATTTAAAGTAAATCACGATGGAAAAAGACAAAGAGGAATACCTTCCTTTAGAAGAATTGCAACAACAAGAAGAAACACATGAAGAATTACCAAAGGAGTAGAGGTACAACAAAGATCGTCTAAAAGAAAATATTATAGGTGATCCTCAAGATATAGTAAGAACCAGATATATGTCAATCTCATGTGATTATCTTGCATTTGTATCTCAAATTGAGATTAGAACAGTCAATGATATATTGGAAGATGAATCTTGAATCTTAGCTATGCAGGATGGACTTCATCAGTTCCAACGTAATCAAGTTTGGACTCTTGTGTCTAGACCTTCTAATCATTCAGTTATTGGAACCAACTGAGTTTTCAGAAACAAAATAAATGAATCATAAGTAATTACTAGAAACAATTGTTGATTGATAGCACAAGAATATTCCTAAGAGGAAGACATTAATTTTGATGAAACATATGTTTCAGTTGTTAGACTAAAGGTAATTACAATTTTACTAGCATATACATGCTCTTTAAATATTAACCTATATCAAATGGACGTAAAAAATATTTTTTTCTTCGAATGATTTCATTAAAGAAGAAATTTATGTTGTTTCATTTCTGTGTTAAAGGCATTTTACTATGATGTACACATATCAACTTGTGATATTTTCCTTCTGAACACGTCGACTTGTGTTATTTTTCTGAAGACATGTCGACTTGTGATGACCACATGTTGACTTGTGATATCTTCTTTCTGAAGACATGTCGACTTGTGATGACCACATGTCGACTTATGTTTTTGGGGGTTTGAGATCGACTCTCACTGGGAAGTCAAAGTGTGACATCGATTGGTGTATAAATCTCAACATTCGAAGTCCAACTCCGACTTGTGACCAATTGAGGTGCGACATCGATTGATGTATAGATCTCAACAATTGAAGTCCAACTCTAACTCTTAACCAGTTGAAGTGCGACATCGATTGGTGTATAAATCTCAACATTCGAAGTCCAACTCCGACTTGTGACCAATTGAAGTGCGACATCGATTGATGTATAGATCTCAACAATTGAAGTCCAACTCTAACTCATGACTAGTCGAAGTTTGACATTGATTGATGTATAAATATAGATCTCAACAATTGAAGTCCAACTCTAACTCTTAACCAGTTGAAGTGCGACATCAATTGGTGTATAAATCTCAACATTCGAAGTCCAACTCCGACTTGTGACCAATTGAAGTGCGACATCGATTGATGTATAGATCTCAACAATTGAAGTCCAACTCTAACTCATGACTAGTCGAAGTTTGACATTGATTGATGTATAAATATCTCAACAGGAGTCTTACCCCGACTAGTCTCAGTGTTTAAGAGTTGAAGTAGAATATTTCTTTATTATATTTTTGACTCATACTGATGACCTTTGTCTAAATATTATTGTTTTGAAAGACTAAGTATTTAACATACTTAATCAAATTTGTCTGAACTTGTTCTCTTTTGATTAATATTAATGTAAATCGTAAACTCTTATTAGTTAAAAACGTCTTTGATTTTAGTGCAACAAAATAATATTGTCAGAAACTCAGTCACTTAAAAAGGAATCTACAAACTCCTTTTTTATTTGACATGTTTTTTACGTTTTCAAGTAAGACTTATGTAGCTAGCCTTTGCATGCCGAACATGCATCCTTTGCTTTTTGAAATGCATATTAGCTCTTGCACACTTTAGGATATATATCTTCTTTGGGAACAGAAAGAACTCATTAGGTTTTACCTTTTTTTTAAAAAAAAAATCCATAGTGATTCTGTTGTTATCCTAACCCAGAAATCCTCCCAGAAGAAAATGTCTTTGCACATTTTCATATATGCAGGTATTTAATGCAACATGCAACATAAGCATGCAAACTAGTCATCTATAGTAATCCAACTGATCATTAGAGAGAACCTTGAAGAAGTTACACTCTGAAGACTTTCTCAATCAAATGTCTATGTTCAAATAGTCAGAAAAATTCAAACGATTAAAAAACGAAGAAGACTCTGAAGGATCTACATAAAGAAGAAAGTCAGAGCCTTTTTTAGACGATATACACACGTACCGTGAGACATACAAGGGAAATCATATAGTTGAAGCTCATCTTCATCTGCGGGTTCAAGCATTCAAGTTCTAAAGTCTTCTTCATTAAGTGGACAATCTTGATCAGACAATTCTTAGCTCGTTCACTTAATAGTAAGAAAAAGAAGAGTACATCCAATTTTTATTTTTGTAGCTCTCTTTCTATCTGTGTTTGCTCATCCACTGAGCAACACCCGTTCTGTAATCAACAAAGCTTGTAATTAGCAGGGGATTTGTTCTCTGTGCATTCCCTTTTTGCAGAAGGTAGGGCCTACTTGGAGAGGAGGAGTATTACTCCTTTGTAAAAAGAAGACTTACTTAGAAACAAGTCCTTCGTTGAAGAGAAAATCAATATTTGCTTGATGGTTAATGAAAAATCTTAAAAATTATTTGAAGACTGAACGTAGAACTCTTGTAATGAAGAGATAAATAATTTGTCATTTTGTGTATCTTTTGTGTATTTGCTTCCGCTTATTTATTCTCACACTACACTAACATCCAACAACGATTTGATTGGTGCTTTCAGATCTAACTCCTTTCACCAGATATTTCAAAACGACATCCTATTCACCCCCTCTAAAACATCTTTTAACTCCATTTCAATCCAACAAAAACTCACACGCCAAACGTTGGTGTTCGACATGGTATTCTCCATGCTACAACGCGGTTACGCGAGAGGAGTAACAACCCGAGGTTTGCCCATCGCCGTCTACTTATCCCAGCTAATCTCCTCTGCGACAACAAGGCTATTGATCCAACTTTGTAGCGAAGCATCTGATACATGAATGTAATATCCAAGCAAATTCCCATGAATTTCAAACTATTTTGTTTGACATATTGAAAAAAATGAAAATAGAACAAAGGTAAATAGAATTTGTTCGTTTTCAACTAACATATTGTAAAATGAAAGACGGACCGAGGCAAACAATGAAACAGAAAATTTAAGTTTCAGCTGATTTTCCACCAAAAAAAAAAACATTGAACAAAAAAAGAATATCATTCTGCATAGGTTTGAAAGACAGAGAGAACATGGTTCTCCATAGGTCGTTTAGAACCACATGGAACACATCTCATCAGGAGATCACATATCCAGACATTGAACCAAGAAAGCAATTAACAGTTCATCAAATAATGTTGGGTCATGGAGACAAAAGGATAGACACAGGTTTTCCTTCAAAGTTCACCAGCGACATCCCGCCTTTTAACATCAACGCATTCCGTCTCCGCGAGCAACCAAGGAAATGGAGGACCACGATATACAGACACGACACTGTACAAAAGGAAACAACCGATGAACATACCAAAAGCATCATCACCGTCCAAACCATCCCTTCGGTAGCTGGTTTTCACTGTCGTTCATCAGCTTGTCCAGCACCACATTCAAATCCACATTCTGCCCATTTTCCGTCAGCCTCCTCACCGTTGCCCTGACAACATCTCTGGGGAAACCCATTGTCGAAACCTTGTCCACCACATCGTCAATCGGAACCCTATCTCCACTGGAACTGCTGGAGCTGGAAGCCGTGGGCGGTGCTGCTTGGGGTAACAACTGAGCGGTGGGAAGACGTGGAGTGGAAGAAGAAAATGGAGAAGGCTTCATTCCAGAGCTGTACTGAGACGGAGATCCGCTGTAAGGATACGAGTCGGAGAAACCTGGCCCAGATGGGGGCCCATATCCTGCAGAAAAGGGCTGCTGCCCAGAAGTCGGCCTCAGTTTTGGTGGTTCATATATAGTGGTGCTGGATCCATGAAATTGATGGGGAGGTAGAGGCCCAGGTGGTAGTTGAGGTGGCTGATGAATACTTGGGTGATAGGTCTGAGGTGGCGGCATGTAAGGGGACGGCTCTTCAGGGTGGTGTGGTACTGAAGCTTGAGGATGGGGGGGAGGTACGGGTTGGGATGATGGGGCTGGTTGTGAGTATTGTTGAAGCTGAGATGCTGGCTGGTATTGTTGTGGTGGTGGCAGCTGAGGCTGCGGCGGCGGCTGGTACGGCTGCTGTGAAACCTCTGACAAAGGCAGACCAGGTGGAGCAAAGTAAGGCTCTCGTGGCGGCATAGGTGGAATGGAGGGAAGATGAGGTTGAGAGACATGAGAGGAAAACTGCCCAGGGGGTGGGTTCTGTGGTGGTGGAGCATTTGGAGCAGGAGGCATAGGGAGAGCAGGAAGCTGAGTTTTCAGGAGTGGGGCCGGTGGTGGCGGTGCTGCAGCTACCAAGGGTTGGGCTGGCTGCTGGGGAGGTTGCTGTGGTGGGGGAACCTGTGGTTGCCTAGTTTCAGATGGAGCAACAGTTGGGTTATCCGGTCGCTGGTGATCTCCCTTAGTGGTCTGCATCTTTGCAAGTTGCATCTGGGTTTCAGCAATTTCCTGTTTGTCACGAAGAACTTGCACACCAGTTTGCACCTACAAGAGATAAAGCGCTCACTTAATGTTTCTAAAGACTGCTCAGATCATCGTTTATGTATGCATACAAGGAGAGAAAAGAAAGAGAAGAAATGTACATGTTATATTAAATAAAATTCTCTTTCAGAAAAAATATGAAGGTCAGAACATAAAATTTAACAATAAGTTAGAAGAAATGCTTGCCCTAATAACAAGAAAACAGCGATATAGTTCAGATGAAACAAGGATAAATGGATCCAATGCAAGGAACATACACAAAGGTACCCTAATGTATATGCATATATATAGACAATCGAAGTAAGAAATTCTTACTTCAGCGCAATGCAATCTTATACTATGAGATGAAGTTCTATCTTGTCAAACAAAAAAAATCTTAAACCAGTCTAAATAATCTGACATGAGCAACAATTTGGAAATGCAATCTGCATAAATATACCTTCTGTCTAGATGTCGGTCTTGACTTCAAAGCTATTTTGGGTGTACCAAGGGTAAATTAAAGAAGTTGCAATCGATTAAACTCATTTTCCATCATAAAATGGGGACCCTAGGCAACATAGTTTTTGCTAGTAGGAATATCTGGGTTTCCCACAATCCGAGGTGATTCCACTAAACAGTACCAACACAGAAAGCTATATCATCAGCCAAGAAAGGGAAGAATTTTGGAGACAAAATGGTTGTGTCTACTGAAAACACTCGAAAGAGAATCTTTAGACATTTCAAAGGGAAGTCCACCAAAAAATAAGATAGTTTGATGACAGAAAGCAGGCTTATGAAACTAAAAGAAAACCAATGGCTTTTTGTCTGTTCTCCTTGTGCTCTGGTACTTAAGTATATATAACTATGGTTAGCAAATCGCAGAGCAGCAAGAATAAATGCCATTATAACCTTCAGAACCTAGAATTACAAGTTGCACATGAAAGTTTTTATTAATTAATAAAACTAGGTAGCTTATCCCAAAGTTCAAATGTTATAAATTGAACTTACTGGCTCCTCCAGCCATGAGTGACAGGGGAACAAACCTTTATGGCTGAAAAAGATGACCAGCTTGCTTTCATGGACAACATTTTTGCTTAAGGCATTGGAAGGGTCAGGAGTCTGGAGATGGGGGATCGAATGCATCAAGTTACATGCTAAAACACTAAGGACGTTAAGAGGTTGCCAACCATGAAAGACAAGAAGCCTCTTTAACAGGAGATCCAAATAGATCCCACACCACTGGATTTCATGGAGTGCTGAACTTGATCGTCAGACCAGATCAGAGTCCAAAAATCAATACTGTTTTTACTCCAAAAATGTTAATAGCATTCCTTCTTAAAGTGAGATATTGATAACATCACATGAAAAAGAACAATGCCTCATACCACACATGAAAGAAAGCTAAGCAGATTACCAGACAAAAGACAATACCTCTCTTAGTATATTCTCCAGTTGTCTCAGCTTTCCATCAGTACTTCCATTATTATTTGCAACAGACAGCTTCAAGTCACCTACAGCACTTTCAAGGTTGTGCGTCCTACCCTCCAGCTGTGACAGTCTTGAACTAACACCCTCTAAAGCATGCAGCAGATTGTCAGCATACTTCTTTACAGTACGATCAAACTCAACCATCATAGATGCATCATTTGCTTCCTTGTGTTTCTCATGAATGACTTTCGATGAATCATGTGCCTCCAAGGAACCATAGTTCTACAATATAACAGAAGAATGAGTAACAAGTAAAATTCAGTGATGCCTAAAATAGATGTATGTCATATATATGTATGAGAAATGTTTATTGCTCTCCCTGTAGGGCAATAAAGGTGATGTGGATTGCTTGAAAAGCAATTATATTGGTTGAAAGCCTGACAAAACCACTCTCTCTCTCTTTTAAACAATAGGATTGCTTGCCAAACAATTCACATCATCTTTTATTGCCCAACATGGAGAGCAATAAGCATTTCTGTGTGTGTGTGTGTGTGCATGCATGTATATGACGTAAATAAAAGATATCGCATTGATAGTCCACAAGAAAGATTGTATTACAAATTTCTAGACACAATGGAACTACTGTTGTTGAAGTAAGAATTAAAAAAATGCTATAAAGCAATAATAGAAGTCATCATGATATACCACTCAATTACATTAGTCAAAGGAATACGACACTCTATTTACCAAAAACTTCATCCGGTGTTCAGATTAGCCCTTGATATATGTTTCTTTCTCTTATATTGAACATGACTGATAGGGGTTAGATTTCCTGCAGTTACATGGCCCCAGCTTCATGTGAAATTCAATTTCACCATTTTGACATACACACTTCGGGAACCATTTAAAAACAGAGTGAGGAGGTAGGAATGACATTGATCAAAGACAGCGCCAGCTACATAAAACGCTAAACATCAGGGTTTTCGAGCTTTTATCTCGCAAGCGATCATGTGAACGCAATGCCACCGACATTTATCTCACTGGCGCTCGTGTACGAAAAGATATCAAAAAAACAGTAGGCACAATCTTGTTAGGGATTCAACGTCTCATTCTATTAGGAAAAGGTATCAGAGAAGTGCTAAAGCAAATAACATGAAACGGCAAACAATATTGCAGAATAGAATCCACATCTATATGGCTCACATAATCCCTTCAGGATGCCTCTTATCAACTTGAAATCACTAAAAGAACTCTAATTGTTGAACCATATCGATCTCCACGCGACAGCACACAACCCCTCTCCGCACCCTCTTTTCTCACTTTCATTTGAAACCCACGGATAAATAAATAAACACAAGTTCATCAACATCACGAAAATTCCAAATACCCATGGACCGCATCTTGCCCTGGTCATGCAATGGTCAAGGGGGGTTGTAGCTGCCTGCCCTTGCACAGCTGGGCTCTGTGGACATGACCTCCTCGGCAAGGGTAAACCAGGCGTCTCCTGCTGAGGTGCAAAGCGCATCCAAAAATATGCCCCCCAAAAATACCCAAAAAAATTCAGGCAACCAAAAAAACATAGAAGACCCAATTCAGCCAACAAAAGAAGACGAGCAGAAGCAGAAACAGAAAGGGGAAGAAAACACCATACCCATGCTCTGAAATTGGAACCGCTAGCCTTGGAGGAATCCGCGGAACCCCAGGTCCTTCCGCCATCAGTCCCCCCAGCGGCCGCCGCCGACGACCCCACCGTCCGAATCGGCTGGAAGTCGTAGCTGGGGAGGATCTCATCCTTCTTCCCCCCGGCGCCATTGTCCTGGTGGTTCTCCCCTAGCAGCTCCAAGAGGTCGCCGCCGCCTCCACCGCTGTGGGCCCCCGACCCGGAGAGTTCCATGATCTGCTTGTCCATGAACTTCGACGCGTTCATCGGGTAAGATCCGACCACCCTCGCTCTCGCCGCCCGCAGCAGCAGATCCCAATCAAATCAAGAACACAAGAAATCCAGCTCAATCCGCCGCAATCTGCATTGGATTCGAAGCGGGGAACGAGATGCAGAGGCGCAGAGGAGCGAATTCCAGGGTATTTCCTCCTGGGTCTTCTGCTGCTTCTCCAAGTCGTCTTCCGCCGAGACGGACGAAGAGGGGACTTCGCAGAAGGGAGAGAAGGGGAGCCAGAAGGTAACGTGGCGGTGAAGCAGAAAGAGGGGGTCTGGGAGCCGCTTATAGTGATGTTTTGGTATGCTGTCTCGCGGTGGAGCCTCGATTAAGATGCTCCGAATATGCGTTTGTGTTTTATCCTAGAGAAATGTTAACTTTTCGTTTTTATCGGTCTCGGATAAGATTGGCTCGTTTAAAGTGGTACATAAATTATACTACAAAATGGTATTAAATATCTTATCAAATAAATTGTTCCATCCACATTTATCAATTATTTATTTGTTAAGTGAAATAAATAATTTGTTAAGTGAAACAAATACCAATTCGACTGAAACAAATTTATTTTATGAAATATATAATATTATTTTTATAGTGAACCATCTAATTAGAACAATCTCATCCTAGACTAGTAACTTTTCTAACAATCCAGATGAAAGATTAGCATTTCCCTTTATCCAAAAACTCAGTTTACAAACTTACAATACAATATATTTTAATTCTTCAAAGAAATGTTATGATATTTTTTTGCCATTTGATATGTTACATCCTTTTTTAATCACTTAACTGGATTATCGTGTCATAATTTCTCAGCAAAATTTAAGTATAATAATGGGTATCACGCTAAGAATGGATGACTCTCTCCCCTTCATTGCCGGTGCGAAACGGCAACAACTTCAGACATTTGCATTCCTCGGTCTCTCTCTTTCTCAGTTTGATTAATCCTCCCTTTTAAGCATAACACTGTTAATTTTACGACATCTTTATAATTATTTTATTAAAACTTAGTTAGATTAATAAAATTTGCAGAAATGATGAGACATTCTTATTGAGTCCATTGCTGCAAAAAATAGTAAGGGAACAACTATACATTGCCATGGTTGAATGTACACATGAAAGTAGGGAAATGGATAGCCTTCACTGTGAAGAGATTACCTTTCAGCATTCAGGAGATGAGCATAGTTTCTATGCAGGAAGCATAGAGAACACCGGGAGAACAAAATATACAGCAGACTAGGGGAAAATGTTATTTACACTGTGGCACTCAATAATCTTAAGTAGCAAGTACATCAGCCCTTTTTGCTTCAAAAGAATCAGAAGCAAAAAAAAGTAGTCAGCGCATATGACAGGCTTGTGAGAAGACTCAGAAGTCAGATCCTCATTATCTGAGACGATGATATAGACCTACTCTGAAAGGATTGAAGCAAGAGAATTTAACTGAAAGATTACAAAATATCTCACTTTGATGCTACCAACCTTTAAATCAGACGAGCAATCCAAAAAAACCTTGAGCAGTAATTAGCATCCACGTTGATCTTACATTCGATAAGGAGAAGACCTCAGCCCTCATGCGATTGCTTGACCTGTGTAAACAATTTTGACAGTGTTGGATTTCGCTTTTCCACTAATCATCTGTCATCAGTACTACTAACTGGTTTGACTGTCACTCCAGAACGAGCACAGTCCAGAGCAAGTGATGATAAAAAATACTAACACATACTGTTAGGGTGGGTTGAAGGGTGAAGGAGCTTAGATGCTCAGATTTGAACCCAGAGGCCAGAGGGACTGGGTATCATCAGCTTATTTGAACAATCCCCTGATGTTTCCAGATATCCAAAAATAGAACAAAACTCTCATCGGGCTGCAAAGAGTAGTATACGCTATACAGTCTGGGTTGGATACTGGAGGTCTTCGTGGAAGTGGAATGGGTGGAATCTTGAAGAAGCCTTTGGGTTTTTCACTATACTCTCCCAAAGTAGCTTCTGGAGGGTTCCTCGCCTTCAGGGATTACCCTTTTCTGGAACAACTTTGTTTAGCATTTTAGTTGATAGTCTTGATTTAACATCCAACTTTCAGAGATGGCAATAGGTTGTAGTGGTTAAGTGAAGTGGTGAAGATAGATGAAGTAATATGGTTACCATAGGAGAATCAACAAATTTGATGCAGCAGAGACAAAAGACTTTGTTGATGGTCACGTGTTTTTAAGTTTATATACATTTTAGTGCTGTTTAGCAACCAGTGAGGTTACAATAGTTTTCCTTTCATATGAATACCCCAAACCCAATATCATCATTTGCACTCATGTTCCATCTTTGTGATTAGGATAAATTGAAGTTTTGCTACAAGCTGTCAGCAACGGAAGCAACTACCTTTGAAACGTGGAGACCGACGAAGAGCAGATTGTTTTGATGTTTGGCTTGCCCCTCGTCGACTAGAACTATAATGCCCATGATCAAGTTCCTTGGGAGGATTCTCTTCTGCAGGCAGAACTTCAGGGTCATTCCATCCACTCAATGAATCTCTCCCACTAGCAGATGATGCTGGAGGAGGAGATGATATCGAGATAGTAGACAGCTCTGGATAAACAGATGTAGAAGATGGTAGCATCCCTGATCATTGGACATAAACAGCAGGAAAATAAAGTAAAAATCAAGGAAATTAGTACAAAGAAGAACAAACAGCTTTCAATTCTGCTAATCAAGCTGGAATTTTTAAACATGTTTAAAGGAGCAACCGATAGAAATGCCTGAGAGTGAATAAAGAGATTAAGGGGGCATTTGCCTTCAAGGAATTTCCCTGAGATTTACTTTCATGCAGATACTGGAAATTGTTAGTTTGGTTTATTCCCAAATGCTGGAAATATTCCTTACTTCCCGGGAACTATTTCTCCATCCCTCCCCCTGGAAGATATTTTCCAAGGAAATATTTCCTTGGTTATTTCTTACAATCCTCATGGTCTGAACATTAAAATTTTGCTAAATAGATATGTTTTATGTTTTCCATTCCAAAATTTAGCTAACAGATTCCTCTTTCTCATATCATAGGGCATTTGGCAAATTAAAATGTCACTAATATAGCCACAAAATTAACTCAATTAACCCACATAATAAAAGAAAATGACTGAACCATTTGCCAGTTGAACCTTAAAGCCAAAGCAGGTGTAGGAAATGAAATATGACAGAAGCATTGGCATTTTTTTTGTTTTTCAGTTTCAACTACATGATAGCATAAGATATGAACTTATTTCAACAATTCACTACAAATGCTGTCAAATAAGTAAATCTGTCTTTGTCATTGAGACCATGCCACGTTATTTCTTGTGTAGTACATAGTAGAGTAGGAAAGAAGTCATACCATTCAATGCAGCCGCTTGAAACTTTGCTCTCATGGTTCTTGCAAACTTAAACAGGCCATTAGTTTGGTTCAGCTCTTTGAGCAACTCTTTGACATCCTTCACATATGGTTCACACTGTAACACTGGCAACAATCCAGGCAGAGTTAGATTTCACTTTATGAAGCAATAAAACATACAAAGGAGGGAAATAATAAACATCAAATGATTGAAATGTCAAAGCATTCATTGTTCATGATAAAGAAAGAGCTTACTTACATGTGTAAGTATCACCATCAAGTCGAACAGTGAATGAGTATTCATTGTTGGGGCTTTCCAAGTCAATCTTGTCAAAAATAAACTTGACTCCTAAAGAAAAAACAAGTTTAAGAGATTTATGGGGAATATTTAAGATGGGAAAGAAATAGATTTTAGCATCCCCCTCAGAGGATCATATACATGTAAAAGCCCATGATGCCTAGTATTGACACGATGTCTTACCATAAATGAAGACACACCTAAATATGACAAAATGTCCAAAAAAATTGTCCAACAGAAAAAGAGAGGTTGGAACTAAATATGGTGGTGAAAGTATATTCAAAGTATGCAATGACTATCATCATTAAGAACGATTGTATATAAGGTGGTGAAAGCATATTCAGCATGTAGTAGTTATTTGTAAGGAGATACTTGCAAAAAACACACAAAAAATCCATGTTATGTACCTTCGCCTCCTTCAGTTCGGAACCCAAGGACCTTACTGTACCACAAAATGGCATCCCTTGTGCCTTCTCTATCGACAGTACCCTGGTTATTTTGATTGAGCGTTTCCAAGCCTTTCAGCATGAAAACAAAGAAATGTTCACAAACCCAGCAAATAAAGAAAGAAAACATATTATAAAAAGATTTGCACTAGTAAAGACAGGTTATGACCCACCGGTAACAACAAAAGAGTGGACCAAAAGGATTACCTGATGATACTATAGCTTCATATTCATCCTTCTTTGCCCTTTGTTCTTGCACAACCTTTTTTAGTTCTTCTGTGCTAACCTTGGCACTGGAGAGGGATTGAACAATAGCATGGCGTTTGGCCTCATTGCAGTTCTTCACTATAAGATCAAATAAGCCAACATCTCAACTCTCATGCAGCTGAGATAACTGAAACAATTTTAGTCAGAGAGCTGCTAGCCAGCTTGGAGTATAGTTGTTGGTGATAAAATGACCATTCTGGTTTCGGCAACTCATTCAATATAGGGACCTCATATCAGAGGAGAGGGAATTACTTGTGAAGTAAGAATGCCTAGACAGACTTCAAGCATAGCTCTGCCAAAGAAAAGGTAAAGCTGGAAAATTTTGTTTAGCATAGAGACCTTGCAGCATATAAGTAGGAGACTACCTAAAACTTCTAAACAGACCATAATGTAGCTCTTGCTGGGGGAGAAAGTATCACTGGTTTAGTACGGAAGTTTGTTACCATAGTTCTACCTCTACCAGGTTCCAAACTGTTGAACAAACTATGAATAACATATAAATGAATGGTTATCCACGATGATGGAGTTACATTCAGTGGACAGTATTTGACTTATTCTTGATTTCACATAAATAAGAACTGTGACAAGCAATTATGCTGTTAATAGTGGAGGCAGTGGGAGAGGGGGGTGATAAAAAGGGGTTACAATGAAAAAATGAGCTAGCATCAAAATTTCACATGATTATTCAAGAAAAAATAAGGTAGAAAAAAGCACAAAACAACCCCATCAACAATATTCACTTAACAGATCAAGACACTCAGCCCCCGCTCAGACAAGCAAAAAAATAAGCATATTCAATTGTTCGCCTTCCACAACTGGTTACATTTCTGGTTTCATTTAGTTCAGCCGGTTATGGCGGTTATGTAAATAGAGAAGGACAAAGAGGGATAAGAGAGAAGCAAAGACTGTGGCATGACAGATACATGAAAGGGAAAGAAGTACTTTGGAGAAAATATTGTCAAGAGAAAAGAGGGCTGATCAGCAGCATGAGTAGGTTGTTCAATTAGATAATAATGCTTCTTAGTGAAATATGTTAAATCAATGGTTCAGAATTGATCATTTGTTTGAGCCAATTGACTGACTTACGCCTGCCTCTTTTGGAGGCAGCTAATACAGCAATTGACATGTGTGCTAGAAAACCCAATTTGTCAAGCATCTGAAATCAAGACAAGGGGTTTATATATCTTGCTCTTCCTCATGAAGCCTTAGCGTGAGTCTACAATGACATCAAACATCAGAAAATTAAAATGCTAAACTGAGAGTTTAAATTGGATATTTAAAACTGTTAGTCATTCAAAAGGGAGGAATATACATGTTTGTGTTGTAATATAGTGATGTACATAGAAGAGCTGTCTAGTACAATCAAGCCATGTTCACCAAACAATTCATTCATCTCAAAACTAGTCACATTATAGTTCTAATAACTATTTGGTTATTTGGAATGTTCATTCAAACTTCTAGACACAGCATAAAGACCTAGCATCATTTCAGGGATTAGATAAATAACCGCTGGCATCCTCTTTCCGTCTCTTTCAGGTTCTCCTTTATGATGGCTTCATCATTCTGCCACCATCTATGAGCTTGCAACAAAGTTTATATCATCTTTAAGTTCAACAGCCTTTATAAACGGTCTAAGTTCCAAGTTCTTATAATGTGAAGTAAATGTTATTCTACCTGTCAATTGTCTCTTTAATCATATTTCCACATCTTGTACTCGGAAACGTGACAAGACTATTTTTATTGACATAACAGAAATAGCTTTCATTGTCAACAATGTAAAAGAACATTCAGATATAAGATTCTTATTGCATCTAGGAAGAAAAGGCAATGTTAAGCCACCAAATGAAGGGAATAGAGTAAAGAAGCTGCAGAAAAGGAAATAGAGGAGAGTTTCATGTAAAAAGGGAAACAAAATAGCGGCCAGTGTCAATCAGATTTAAAAAAAAAAAACGTAGATGAGAAGGACTATCCATACCTATAAGAGTTTCCCTCAAGTCATCTTCCAACTTTCTCAAGTATGCTTTCACATTTGCCAATTTTTCTGTCACGGGGAAAGATAGATTTTAAGAAAAGTGGAAATCTCAACTATAATTGACGAGAAAAGCTTTAGAGTGTCTAGGAATAAAGGCACACTGGGAGAGTTACTCGAGCGTCATCTAGTAGCAACTCAAGATACAGAATTAACTATGGGTTTACAGGAGGGAGGAGTCAGTGAATTCATCAATAAGAAGAGAACAAAATTACATGGTCTAATACTCCTCAGGGCTCTATATTGCAATTGGTCCACAAGCTGGTAAAGCAGACAAAATTTTGCTACACAAAAGAGAATGAGATCGTGCTACAACCTTCTGCCGCTCTGCCGCATTCTGAGCATTCTAAAAATAAGTCAGATTATGATTTCATTGCTATGGAATTATCACAAAATGACAAGCAGTTGACTCGGAATCACTTGTTTACACATCTTCTACCCATTTTTTTATTTCCAATCTGTAGTGTACAGGGCACAGTCCATGACTATAAGTTTAAAAAAGACACACAGACCAAAAGGCTCCTGCATGCCAGCTTGTTTTAAGACAAAGTTTCAGGAAGTAGACAGGTCCAAGCTCTAGTTCCCTGAACGGTTCTGGTCAAAAACCTGCCACCAGACACGAACAGGATCTTGACGGTTGCAGTCCAAGCTACCTAGTTTGTTAACCTTTCCCATAAAATTAACCAGCAGACCGATCCAGTGTGCCTTCTCTCGCGAGACCTGCTTCGAAAGGAAATATTACCACAACTCCAAGACCCAGCAACCCATCTCTTTTTTTTTTTAGGAGCGAAGCAAACTCCTTTCCAGCTATTTTGCACGCCCAACTGTACTGGCTGTAGAACCCTAACGATGAATCCATCAAACTCTTCATCCGAAACCACCATACCTGCGGGATCCAATCCGCAGCCCTAAAAAACGCGGATAAAACTCACATCCAGAGTCCAAGTACACATAAACCAAAGATACAGACTATTCCCTTTCTTCCCTTCCCCTCCTTTGCGCTCCTCCAGGGAAGAAGAGGAAGACACTCGTACCTCCATCCGCGACGTTTTCTTCTGCTCTGGCCCTGATTGAGGAGAGCGAGCGCCGGAAAATGCCCGCTGCTTCGCTCGCCTTCTGCCGCTCGGCTCGGATCTCCCGCTCACAGACGAGGCGTAGGTCCACTATCTTCCTGTAGATGGGTTGCCTCTCCATCTTCTTTTGCATCGTCCCAGACTCCCAGAGAGAGATAGAGAGAGAGAGAGAGAGAGAGAAAGAAGAGGAGAGAGAGAGATGAGGGAAGGGCCGGAGCGCTTTGCTCATTTGAAACACGGGAGTGTCGCGGCAGTCGTAGCTTTCGACACGATATTTCCAATCTTTTATAAAAATGAGGGGGATTTTTAAAATAATTTACTTTTTCGAACACTTATTTACACTCATATTAGAAATGTAAACGATCTAAGTCAAATCAAAAATACTCTGTTAGACCTCGACTCGGTCTTTAAAAATAGAGCCCGATACTCGTCGAGTTTTTTTTTATATCTCCGTTCAGGTGTTTAAACTCGATTCGACGAGCGACTCGTTAATAAACGACTTCGAACCCTAATTGAACTTGATCCGAGTATTTATACGAGCTCAAACTCAAGTTCGACTCGACTGATAAACACTTGTTTACATATCCATTTGAAACATGAATTCGACTCGTTTACACACTCGTTTAGAATCATAACTCGAATTCGATTGCACACTCGCTCGGAACTCGACTCGATTAATTTACACACCTATTTAGAACTCGAATATAAACTCATTTAAACACGATTGGAGCTCGAACTCGGACTCGTTTAAAGTGGGACACTTCCATTCGCTATGGGACTTTCATCGATTCATACATCTCTGAGCCAATAATTTTTTTAAAGAGTGGGGGTTACTAGAAATTCAAAATAAAATATTTACTAGGGAAAAAGAAAAGAGTACAAGCAACAACAAAAAATTATAAACATACAAACAACCAATACTCTTCTAATAAGAGTGGGATTGAATTTTCACTTCCATTCACTCAATTTATCAAGTTCCTCGGACTTTCATCATTCATACCATCATTCCTTGTAGAGCACCAAAGTCTTTTTTTTTTCTTGGAAGGGGGGGGGTTGTAAAAGAAAATCACTACACCACTACTAGCAAAATAAATTCTTTACAATAGGGAAAATAACAACACAAACTAGATAACAAAAAAAAAAAAACTATAAACAATAAAAAGACAACCAACTATATGGTTGCCCGTCCACATCCATGAAGTTGATATCTTCTTAATTTTCTTCAAATTTTTCCGTGAGAATTTTCAGAAGTTCTTAAAGTCAAAATGAATTAACATAAAATAATCAATCAACAAAGTTAACATTGAGAGATCAAATCCAATTCAAAATAGAAATTAATAGCTCACCTATGTGCATCATCTTGAATATTAGTTTAGATTTCTGTTGTGTTTCTCCACGTCAAATCTTGTTTATGTATCTTTTGGTATCCTAATTACTCCAGAGAAAATTATATGAACTTCCTCAAAAAAATTGCATCGGGGAAATTATTATAGGGTGTTTGGTTGCACTTTTTTACCTGTTTTTTCTCTAAATTTTAAAAAAGAGATAAGACAAATATGGTAAGGTGCTTGGCAGACTGTTTTTTAGCTGTTTTTTATTTTTAGGAAGGGAATCTCGCAACACCTCCATCTCTTCCAAAAAAAAAACAAGTATCGACTTGTTTTTTTTTCAAAGAGGAGAATCCCGTGCCCTCCCCCCCCCCCGTGCCCTCCTTGGTGCCCCCCTCCCCGGCGTTGCCGGCCCCGGCCCACCCCGGCACCCCCCCCCCGGCGCTGCCGGCCCCCCCAGCACCCCCCTCCCCCCCCGCCCCGACGCGTCCCTCCCCCCCCCGGCCCCGACCTCCCCGACACACCGGCCCACCCCGGCGCCCCCTCCCCGGCGCTACCGGCCCACCCCGGCACCCCCCTCCCCCACCCCGGCACCCCCGCCCCGACGCCCCCCACCCCCCGGCGCTGCTCCCCCTCCCTCGCCCCCCCCTACCTCCGGCGCTGCTCCCCCACCCCCTGCCCTCCCCCCCCTCCCCGGCGCTGCACCCTCTCCCTCGCCCGCGTTGAACACCACCCCATGCCCCACTTGCCCTGCACCCCCAAACACATCAACATAATTTTTAAAAATTATAATTTTACCAAATAGAAAACATCACGTTGACATAATTTTAAATTTAAATTTAAAAATAAATTCAACATAATTTTTTAGATAGAAATAATATTTTTAAAAAATTTGCTTCCAAACACCCCATTAGATAAAAAATGAAATGTGTTATAGATAGAACTAAATTTCTTGCTAGTGAAAAATGCTACCAGCGGCAATGAAGTGGACAGCGGAGTATGCAAATATTGCCACCCTCACTCACATTGTATGCGTATCAGTATAAGTGCTCCAATAGAGTAGGAACTATGAAGAAATAAATTAATTATTCTAAGACCTTACTACATGCTGTAATATTTATTACAACTTTCAGTCAAAAAACTGTGAAGATAATGTTAGAGTATGCAACAAGCCATTCATTTTATATACATCTGAAGCACAAGAAATAAGAAATTTGTGAAAGGGAATTCATCTTGGTAGCATTAATTTTAATTTCTGATGTGCTCTTGAAGACATGTTTAATTACATTCACCTCAACTAGGTCTTCAACCAGGGTAGTTAACCTAGTTCAATCAATTAATGTCTCGTTAGTGGCAATTCATTGTTGTGCATAGATCCAAACAAGGCCTATAGCAGTCTTCAATGAGAAGTTGGATTCTCCCTACCTCTTAGCTTGCACCGCTCTAACTATTTATTTACACAAAGAGAAAAAAATGAGTTCTGATAAGACATAGAGTCCTAAAGACCTTCAAACATTACATGTCAAATGTATCAAAATCTTCAAACAGTAAACATAATACCATACCACTTCAAAAGACAAAAGCACCATAGCTCAATACAAGTCAAATGTCCTAAAATTCTGAACATAAAAAGTATTACAATGAAACTCCAAGGAAGAACTTCATTAATATCCTCCATGACCTAAAAAGTAGAAGAGTTTAAAATAAACTTATTAGTCATTTTAAAACCATGTAACAACTAAAATAAATTAAATAGATATGTAAAATACATTACAATGTCACTCCACAAGTGAAAAGGAAAACTTCAAGGAAGATGAACTTCCTTAACATTCTCCATGATCTGAAAATTAGAAGAACTTCAAGTCACGTTGGAATTCTTTAAAAACTAAAGTAAATTAAATATCTAAAATGATATAGCACTTACCTTTGCCTTCCTTTTAATGCCATAAATTTTTTGAACCAGTCCTCTCCACAAATTAAAGCTTGGACATTTTTCACTCTAAAAAAAGATTGATATGTATCAATTACTCTCCCCCCCGGCACTAAACTGTTGCTTTTGATGCCACTGAAGTAATGAGAGTAGCCAAATATCACATGTCATCTTTGATAAAATGCAATATTTTAAATTATTTATCTTCCACCACTCTAATGCATCAAAACTTCCGGTTGCACTCTCATCACAAATGTACACATCTTCTTGTAAATAGATATCAAGTTCAAATCTCACATTTTCAATAGTATCAACACTTCTGATATAATGATCAAACTTTCTTCTTCCACTTAATATTGATTTCCCTTTAGAAGTTGATGTGGAAGTTGTGTTACTAATTGTAACGCTCTCAAAAGTTCTTTTTAAATAGCTTCTAAAAAGAATTTTAGGAAGACTACAGTGTCGGATCCATAAGCATACATACATAATGAGAGTTTGCAAGTTCTAAATTACGGGACATTTATATTGTCCCAACCATCACGTACAGACCGTCTTTACATAATACATGTTATTTTATAAAGAAAAAAAAGAAAGTAATAATACATCGTAGCGATATAAAAAGAAAAACTACTATTCCTCCTCTGGGGCTAGTTTTGGACCTTCTTCTGGATTTCCTGAAAAAGAAAAATAAACATATATATATAATGAGTCAAAGATTCAGTAGGTATCAGGACCTTAAAGAACACAGTAATAACAGTATAAGTATATACGTATACATAAGTATAAAATTTTGTTAGTAAGCATAATATATATAACAATTGTATCCGAAATATCGTAGAAAGAAAATGAAGACATCTAATAATAAGTAACTGAGTCAAACACCATAAAATTATAGTTTAGGTAACAATAATTTAAATATCTTATTTTCATTATTCTGAAAAAAAAGAATTTACTTATACCATTTTTGGACATGTGTAGCCCACCCCCCCACTGAGGCCCAAAACACACACATATTTACCTGGTGCCTGGACAAAAGTACTAAGTCTTGGAAAAGCGCAATACGGGGGACGGATCCCCGCCTAATTTCATCCAAGACGGATGATATATAGGATTTTACAAAAAAACTCGTTGTCCTAGAGTCCAAAAATGTTTACCAAATAGATGCCTATAAGGGTTTCGGTCCACAAGATCCTCAGGGTGGCAATGTCCATGAATTATATATATATATTATATATATATATATATATATATATATATATATAGATATATATATTTGACTCATAATTTAAAGATAAAATTAAAATGCTTATGTATCAGGTTAATTGTAGTGTAGAAGCCGAAACGAGGAGTCAATGGATAAAATTAAATAGCAAAAGAATTCAAGTAAATGATTGGGAGTATCAACTAAAATTAAACCGAAAAATCATAAAGTAAAGTGGGGCACTTAGATAGCACAGTATAATAGCAAAAATGATAACATGAATTAAATAAAATAAAATAACAAAATAATATAATAAACTTATAGGTCTAACACATCATCTACCTACCTTTACATAAAATTTTATACTAAAAAAACTCTCTCTCTCTCTCTCTCCTCTCCTCTCTCTCTCTCTCTCTCTCTCTCTCTCTCTCTCTCTCTCTCTCTCTCTCTCTCTCTCTCTCTCTCTCTCTCTCTCTCTCTCTCTCTCTCTCTCTCTCTCTCTCTCTATCTCTCTCTCTCTCTCTCTCTCTCTCCTTAACACTCCTACGCAGCTATATTTCTGCTTCTACTTCTTACTTCCCTCCTCCCTTCACTCCTCCTCCTCTTCTTATATAGCCTCAAGTGAGATGCGTGGGTAGAGATGCAGATGGAGATAAGGATGGCGGGGGGGGATAAGGTTGAGATGGATATGGTTGAGATGGATAAGGTTGGGTGGATAAGCTTGGCTACGGATGAGCTTGGGTGAAATGGGATAAGGTGGCGGTGATGCCATCTTTTTACTACGCATGCACAGCCAAAAATAAAAGAAAAATTATCTTAAACTACACACTATACCTTTTTTCCTATTATTTATTTATTTGTATATATATATATATTACAAGAAATCAATTAGAAAAAAAAAATGTGATCCTAACATCCTCTCTTCCTTAAACAAATTTCGACCTCGAAATTTCAAACACCACTTACCAAACAAGTGTGGATATTGTTGTCTTATTGCCACCTCCGATTCCCATGTTGCCTCCTCAGAATTAAGACTACGCCAAAGGATTTTGACATAAGGGATGGTCTTGTTCCTTAGCACTTTCTCCTTGTGATCGAGGATACAAACAGGTACTTCTTCAAAGGATAAGTTTGGTTGGACCTCTAGTGGAGTGTAATCAATGATATGAGAGGGATCCGAGATGTATTTTCGAAGCAATGATACATGGAACACTGGGTGTACTTGTGATAAATCTGGCGGTAGAGCTAACTCATATGCTACATCACCAAGACGTTTCAAAATTTTGAATGGTCCAATGTATCTTGGGCTGAGTTTACCTCGCTTCCCAAAGCGTATTACACCTTTGGTTGGAGATACTTTGAGAAACACATGGTCGCCTATCTCAAAAGTCAAATTTCTCCTCTTCTTATCAGCATAACTCTTCTGGCGATTTTGAGCTGCCACCAATTTCTTCTTAATTAGATCAATCTTTTCTAAACAATCCAGGACTTGTTGCGGCCCAACCCACTTTTTGGTACCAACCTCTTGCCAGCATACAGGAGAGCGGCACGGTCTTCCATATAAGGCTTCATATGGAGCCATTCCGATGCTTGCATGGTAGCTATTATTATAAGCAAATTCTATTAATGGCAAATGATCATCCCAACTACCTTTCCATTCAAGACTACAAGCTCTCAACATGTCCTCGAGAGTTTGAATGGTTCTCTCTGATTGGCCATCAGTCTGAGGATGAAATGCTGAGCTAAATTTTAGTTGGGTAACCAAAGCTTGTTGCAGACTTTTCCAAAATCTGGCAGTGAAATGTGGATCTCGATCAGAAATAATTGATATAGGGACTCCATGTAAGAAGACAATTTCAGAAATATATAATTTTGCCATCTCTGTCAGTGTGATCTTTCTAGATATAGGCAAAAAGTGTGCAGATTTGCTGAATCTATCAACAATTACCCAGATAGTGTCGTGCTTTCTCCTGGTTAAGGGCAACCCAGATACAAAATCCATTGTTAAATGCTCCCACTTCCATTCTGGCAATTCAATAGCTTGCAACGGCCCTCCAGGTCTCTGATGTTCGATCTTTACTTGTTGACATGTTAAACATTTAGAAACAAATTCAGCAACGTCTCTCTTCATCCCATTCCACCAAAAACTTCTTTTTAAATCCTGGTACATCTTGGTGCTTCCAGGATGGATAGAGAAGTCTGACTTGTGAGCTTCTGACATCAAATTATTTCTTAAACTAGGATCATTAGGAACACATAATCTACCTCTAAATAAAATAGTCTCATTAGGTCCTTTGATGAAATCTTCTGATTTTAGTAACTCTTGCATGGTAGGATCTGCTTTTTGGGATGCTATAATACTCTCCCATAAAATTGGGGTAGCCTTGAGATAAGCTATTATTGATCGACTACTACAAATTTCTGGTTTGCATTCAATCATTTCCTCCAACATTTTCCAATTTCGATGCAAGTTTAGTGCCATCAATTTCCGGCTAAGTGCATTTGCTACCACATTTGCCTTTCCTGAATGATATTGGAGTGTAAAATCATAATCTTTCATTAATTCTATCCATCGTCGTTGCCTCAAATTAAGTTCCTTTTGGGAAAAGATGTACTTGAGACTTTGATGATCAGTAAAGATTTCAAACTTTGCCCCATAAAGATAATGCCTCCAAATTTTCAAAGCATGGACTACTGCTGCTAATTCTAGATCATGTGTAGGGTAGTTCTTTTCATGATCTTTCAATTGTCTGGAGGCGTAGGCTATGACCTTACCATTTTGCATTAATACACAACCTAGACCAATTCTTGATGCATCAGTGTATACAATAAAGCCATCACTTCCTTGTGGTAAGGCTAATACTGGTGCTGAGGTTAGTTGCCTTTTTAACTTTTGGAAACTTTGCTCACATTCATCTGTCCAGACATACTTTGCCCCTTCTTTGTTAGTTTTGTCATAGGGGCAGCAATAAGAGAAAATCCTTCTATGAATCTACGATAGTATCCAGCCAGGCCTAGAAAACTACGAATTTCCATAACTGATTTTGGACTTTCCCAGTTCAAGACTGCTTCCACCTTAACAGGATCTACAGAAATGCCAATACCTGATATAACATGTCCTAGATAGATCACTTCATTTGACCAAAACTCACATTTGCTGAATTTTGCATACAATTGATTTTCTCTTAATATTTGCAATACTGTTCTTAAATGTTGTCTATGCATTTCCTGACTAGGAGAATATACCAGAATGTCATCAATAAATACCACAACAAATTGATCCAAGTACTTTCGGAATACCGGTTCATTAGATCCATAAAAGCTGCAGGTGCATTGGTAAGTCCAAACGACATTACTAAAAATTCATAGTGTCCAAATCGGGTTCGAAAAGCAGTTTTTGAAACATCTTCTGCTTTAATCCTGAGTTGATGATAACCCGATCTAAGGTCAATTTTGGAGAAAACTCTTGCAGACTGGAGTTGATCAAATAAATCCTCTATTCTTGGAAGCGGATATTTGTTTTCATTGTGACTTGATTTAACTTCCTGTAATCGATACATAACCTCATTGATCCATCTTTCTTCCTCACGAATAATACAGGGGCTCCCCAAGGAGATACACTTGGTCTAATAAAACCCTTGTCTAGAAGTTCTTGAAGTTGCTTCTTCAGTTCTGCTAATTCAGTTGGGGCCATTCTATAAGGAGCTATAGAGATAGGAGTGATTCCCGGCAAAAGTTCAATCATGAAATCAATTTCATGAATAGGCGGTAATCCATGAAGATCTTCTGGAAAGACATCTGGAAAGTCTCGAACAATTTCTATGTCATCCAATGTCTTATCAGAGCCATCTTGAATTACAATGCTAGCCAAAAAGGCTTTACATCCTTGACTTAGCAATTTTGTAGCTTTCAAGGCCGAGATGATAACTTTTCCTGATTTAGGGCACTGATAACAGAATTCCTTCTCATTAGGCTTTTGAAACAAGATCTTCTTATGTCGACAATCTAAAAGGGCAAAATTTTCTGCTAGCCAATCTATTCCCAAGATAACATCAAAATCATTTATATTGAGTAGGAATAATTTAGCGTAGAAGAGTCTTTCGTTGATATGAATGTTGACAGAAGGAATCATGTGAAGAGTGGTGATATTTTCCCCTGTAGGTGTGCTAACTATCATTTCCCCCCCAAAAGTTTGTGTAGGGAGGCTCTTCAATGAGTGGGCAAAAGTATTTGAGATGAAGGAATGTGTGGCACCAGGGTCAAAAAGCACTCTAGCATAATTACCTTCTATTAGAAGCATACCTTCGGCCACAGACGGTGTGGCTTCAACTTCTTTCGAAGTCATAGCAAAGACTCGCCCTTGAAATTGATGTCCTCTTTGCTCTGGTTTAGATTTGAGTGGTTTTGGGCAGTCCTTTATTAGATGGCCAGTCTCGCCACAATTGAAACACTTACCACTCACCCTCCAACACTCATTACCCGGATGGGGACGACCGCACCGAGCGCATAATGGATAAGGAACATATTTAACTGTGGGCATAGGTGCCGAACTTGGTTTCCTAAATTTCTTCATATCCTGACGAGTTGATGGTGCTGGAGCTTGCCTCTTGATTGATTTCTTTTGTTCCTCAATAAACCTGAAATTTACTTGTAAGATACTGCCACCATATATTGTTAAAATTGATTTATCGAAAATACAAAATATCTCACCTATTATTTTCTCTTTCGGCAAGGTGGGCAATTCTTAATGCCTTAACATAAGTGTCAGGGTCATGGGTTGCAACAAATCGTCTAATGTTACTTTTTAACCCATCAATGAATTTTTTCAACTTTCGACGAGGGTCATAAAAAATGTGAGGAGCATAAATTCCAAGTTCAGAAAATTTGGCATCATATTCAGCAACTGATAGGTTCCCTTGTTGCAAATCTAAAAATTCTCTTTCCTTTTGATCTCGGATGTGTTCTGGGAAAAACTTTTCTTTAAAGGCTTCTAAAAATTCCTCCCAAGGAATATCTCCTGCGTGATCTAAGAAGGTAGTACGCATCATTGCCTTCCACCAGACATCTGCCTGATCGAGCAACATATAAGTTGCTAGGTTAACTTTATCCTCCTCTGGGCACCGTATAACTCGAAATTTTTTCTCCATTTCGCAAATCCAAGAATTAACGATTTCTGGACGACACTCCCCTTTAAAGGAAGGGGGTGCTAGTCGAAGAAATCTCTCCATACTAGGAGTGATGTCTGGCTGAGGAATGGGTTGCAACTGTTGTTGTAACAGCTGTTGCTGTAGCTGAAGAAAACCTTGGAGGGTTGGGATGAAACCTCCCATGTCTGACATGACTGTCGAGCTTGGTACACCTTGGTTGGCATTTGCTCCTAGATTGGAACCACCCGAAATGTGGTCCTCTAAATCAGAAGTATTGGGAACAGGAGTCTCTTTGCCAGTCGACATATTCTGTCAAAAAAAACTTTTATGAGAGATCAAAAATATGATAACAACAAGTTACGCAAGTCATGCTTACCAACATATATTTAACAAGTTCTTACATATGCTTGCCATCCTATATTTGGAAACTCCTTACTTATGCAAACATTTATATATATATACATACAAGGTCTACTATCGACCCTTCGAGCACACACACTTTCATACGTATATCTACATAATTTCACTAGATTATCAGTAGCACCGTCCTTCTTTATGGTTGAGGACAATCTTGGTAGAGATGTCCTGTCCTACCGCATCGCTCACATACAAATACATTCCACCATTCTACCCCTGGGTCGGGATTTACTAGAGGTGGTGGTACAGGTGGTGGCCAATTTTGAAGGAATGGATCCATAGGAGGCAGTTCAAAGAAGGGTGACTGCTCAAAATACGTCGAGGCAGGGTCTGGTATCCTATGAGATGGGGGTTTAACTGCCGAACCGACAGACTCATAGGGAGAGGTAATTATTTTAGAAACCAGTTCTTGGACTGCATCCCATTGGTGTTGGATTTTGCTCTGCATCTTCACTTGCTTTTCTATGAGTTGGTCAAGGAGCAAATTTATTTCATCCAGCTGTGTACTAGGTTTGAAGACGTTGGAGGATGAGGATGCTTCTTCCAAAGTGTCATATATCATGGCTACCATTTTCTTCTTAATCTGAGCATGTGTTTCCTCTTGTTTCTTTGCATATTTCTCTCCTGCTTCCTTCCATCCTTGCAAATGTTCAAACAATTCCCTCTTGGAGTTTTCTGCCATGGGGTCTGAAACAACCAACAATTTACATTACCTTCTAAATCTAACTATAAGAATGTAAATATACCTTTTATATGTATGGTATTTATATACATATACCTATTTCTATACTACTCTTGATGGTGGTAACTAGAAGTTACAATCTCTCAATGCTCTGATACCACCTTCTGTAACGCTCCCAAAAGTTCTTTTTAAATAGCTTCTAAAAAGAATTTTGGGAAGACTACAGTGTCGGATCCATAAGCATACATACATAATGAGAGTTTGCAAGTTCTAAATTACGGGACATTTATATTGTCCCAACCATCACGTACAGACCGTCTTTACATAATACCTACTATTTTATAAAGAAAAAAAGAAAGTAATAATACATCGTAGCGATATAAAAAGAAAAACTACTATTCCTCCTCCGGGGCTAGTTCTGGACCTTCTTCTGGATTTCCTGAAAAAGAAAAATAAACATATATATATATATATATATATATATATATATATATAATGAGTCAAAGACTCAGTAGGTATCAGGACCTTAAAGAAACACAGTAATAACAGTATAAGTATATACGTATACATAAGTACAAAATTTTGTTAGTAAGCATAATATATATAACAATTGTATCCGAAATATCGTAGAAAGAAAATGAAGACATCTAATAATAAGTAACTGAGTCAAACAACATAAAATTATAGTTTAGGTAACAATAATTTAAATATCTTATTTTCATTATTCTGAAAAAAAAAGAATTTACTTATACCATTTTTGGACATGTGTAGCCCACCCCCCCACTGAGGCCCAAAACACACACATATTTACCTGGTGCCTGGACAAAAGTACTAAGTCTTGGCAAAGCGCAATACCGGGGGACGGATCCCCACCTAACTTCATCCAAGTCGGATGATACATTAGGATTTTACAAAAAAACTCGTTGTCCTCGAGTCCAAAAATGACTTTACCCAAATAGATGCCTATAAGGGTTTCGGTCCACAAGATCCTCAGGGTGGCAATGTCCATGATATATATATATATATATTTGACTCATAATTTAAAGATAAAATTAAAATGTTTATGTATCAGGTTAATTGTAGTGTAGAAGCCGAAACGAGGAGTCTTATGGATAAAATTAAATAGCAAAAGAATTCAAGTAAATTGATTGGGAGTATCAACTAAAATTAAACCGGAAAATCATAAAGTAAAGTGGGGCACTTAGATAGCACAGTATAATAGCAAAAATGATAACATGAATTAAAATAAAATAAGACAACAAAATAATATAATAAACTTATAAGTCTAGCACATCATCTACCTACCTTTACATAAAATTTTATACTAAAAAAACTCTCTCTCTCTCTCTCTCTCTCTCTCTTCTTAACACTCCTACGCAGCTATATTTCTGCTTCTACTTCTTACTTCCCTCCTCCCTTCACTCCTCCTCCTCTTCTTATATAGCCTCAGGTGAGATGCATGGGTAGAGATGCAGATGGAGATAAGGATGGCAGAGGGGGGATAAGGTTGAGATGGATAGGGTTGAGATGGATAAGGTTGGGTGGATAAGCTTGGCTGCGGATGAGCTTGGGTGAAATGGGATAAGGTGGCGGTGATGCCATCTTTTTACTACGCATGCACAGCCAAAAATAAAAGAAAAATTATCTTAAACTACACACTATACCTTTTTTCCTATTATATATATATATATATTACAAGAAATCAATTAGAAAAAAAAATGTGATCCTAACACTAATGCCACTATCACTATCTGAATTCACCTATTTAGAGTCACCTTCTACACTCTTATCAACATTAGCTATTGTATAATCCTCCACATACTATTTATAATTTGAATATAAAGTGTCACGTACTTTAAAAATACGCCTTTCAGTTATATTCTCAAGATAGATAGATTGAAAAGAAAATTCAATCAACTTCATTTTGTTTCTAGGGTCTAAAACAACAACAATAGAGATCAACAAATTAGAATGACCCCAATACTTGTCAAAATTTGTTTTCATTCTTGTAACCATTGCTTGCATGTATTCACTACCACACACACTTTTGACATCAAGGAGTTCCTTAATGTTGGTAAGTTCAGGGAGAAATAAATTTGAAGTTGGATATTTAGTACTTATGTATAACAAATAGAACTAAAATATTATTAAAAATATAATAAAAATATATAACAAAGTAAAGAGCAAACATCTTATCGGAAATGATATGAGTGACTTCATTAAAAATAGTCAAGAAAGAGCAAACATCTTCAACTCTATCCAAATCGTCTTCAGAAGGTAAATACATGTAATGTTGATCTCTTTCTTGGTATCGAGAGAACACTTTTCTAAATTCTAGCCCACAAGCCAACATGCTATAAGTTGCATTCTATCTTGTGCAATAATCCAAAATTAACCTCTTATTATGCAAATATAATTGATTTGCAATATCACTGAATGTAGGTAGTCTTGTAGTAGATGTTGAAATATACTTCACACTTTCTCGAATATTTTCAATGACATGTTGAATTTTAGATAAATCATCTTGCACTAAAATATTCAATATGTGTGCACAACAACATACATGAGATAATGCACCATTGCAAGACAACTTATTATGAAAATTAAGATTATCTTTCAACATCCTCACTGTTGTATCATTATTAGAAACATTGTCAACAGTTATTGTTGCTACTTTCTTTTCAATTCTTCACTCTTCAAAACATTTATAAAAACTTCAGAGTGAGGCGGAGGTACAGAAACTAAATTTAGAATCCTATTATGCAACTTCCAATTTTCAACAAAATGACATGTTATGACCCTGTATTGCACTTTCTACCCAGACTTCTACAAATCTGTTGTGATGCTTTCTCTATTAATATCCTTTAACACATTCCTCAACCTCTTCTTCTCATGCTCATAGCTAGTTACACAATCAATTTTTATTATTTGTCGTGTGATCATTTGATAAAGAGGATTGACATTTTTCATCAATATATTGAACACATAATACTCAACAAACATAAATGGTAACTCATGAACCATAATCATATGAGAAGTATTCTATCTGATTTTTGCTTGCTCATACTTCTATTTTTTTACATTTGAGATGACATTCAACTGTCAAAGTTAGAATCAGGAGTAGATGCTTGTAGAGTAATGTGTTTCTGACTTTTTCTAAGTTGAATTTTTTGACAACAATTCAAGTGCATTTTAAACTGTGTGGTGGTACAAGTGGCACTCTTTGCAAGTTTGGATTTGCAATGATTACATTGCACTTTTTCAGTGCCAACAGAAATTTTCACATTTTGAAAATTTTGTCAAATTAACATCAAATGTTTTTTTTCTTCTCCTCTTTATATAAGAGTTTTTCTCAGTATTAATTTTTGGGTTGACTTCTTCACCATCAACTACAATAACTTCATTTGCCGTTTGAATATACTAACTATTTTTATCCATAATAATATTTCATGATGAACCAACAGTACTATAAGTAGAAACTTGTAAGAGCAATGATGGTATTGAAGAATTTTACTCTTGTTCTTGATGTGAGAAATGAGAGGACATACCTTAAAAAATCATAATTTTTTTTTGATGGGCCAACATTATTTTTTTTATGAGCCAGCCGGTTGTGGGCCTCATCATGGGCCTTAACCTTTGGTCCCCTTTTGCCATAAAATTTTTGATGTCCACATATACATATAATAATTTATATGTCTCATTTTTGTGTTGATCGATTTTTCAGCTAAGTCTTATACTATATGTTCCATGTATTGATTATCTTCACGATGTAGTGTTGGTCTCAACAGATAAATATCACACAGTGAATAGTTTAATCGATTAAATTATTTCCTAGTTTTAATAAATTGATTGGTATTATGTAGTAGAGCATTTATATCGGCCAAATTATAAATAATTTATTAATTACCTTTAAAAATCAACCATGTAAGCTATGCAATGATGTGAAAAATTGATTAATAACTTTTCGTATATGTGAAAAATCGATGTTGCCCATTATAATAGATATTAGATAGGTATTGGATTTTAGTAGCAATTATGTATATGAAATAATTAAATAATAACTAAATTAAACATGTCTCTTAGAACTTTGTGTAGTAGGTGGCATGAATGAGGAATTGACGATTTAATATTTTTATTTTTATATTATAAGGAGGGCAGTAATTTAAAAACTTGATATATGATGTGAGTATGATAAGTGTAAAGATAATGATTACTTTAGAATTTGATATGTGATAAATTAATAAATGTTAAAAGGGATAGATATGTGTCAAAAAAATTAGTAGAACTTAACTAATGTCCAGGAGATTGGCGGTTTAGCAATTAAACATATAAAGTTGTAAAATGAGACTAACGAAAGGAAGAAAAGAATCTTAAAAAGTTCACCAACAATGAATAAGAATGTGATTATTTTGATTATTTTATATATTATGACAAAAATAAATTAACAAAATTATATCTCTATGACTGAGTTCAACCAGTCTAAAAAAATTATCGCACTTTCAATTGGTATTAGGTAATAAATTAATAATTTATGTTCACGGTAGTAAATTATATTTTTATGGCTAAATCTCACACCGTGACATTTAATCGATCATGTGTCCCTATAATCGATTGTCACTATAAAGTGTTAGTTTTGACTATGCGATAATTGATTGTTATTATGATATCAATTATGTATAATTGATTACATTTGTTAAGTTTTCTACTATCTATATAGAATTGATTATATGTCTTATAATATTCGATTTCTATTGACACAGACACACGGACACACACAGACTCACACACACATAATTGATTATATGTCTTATAATATTCGATTTCTATTGACACAGACACACAGACACACACAGACACACAGACACACACAGACACAGACACACACTTATAATATTCGATTTCTATTGACACAGACACACAGACACACACATATATATAATATCACACAGACACACAGACACAGACACACAGATATATAATATCAATTATCAGATATTTAATATACACACATATATAATATCAATTATCAGATATCTAATATACATGGGGGGGGGGGGGGAACTACTGTCATGTATGGGAGTTCGGATCCTCCCAGTACATGGGAGGACCAGACTCCATCAGTCACCAATGGGGAGGGATTGGTGGGAGTTAAAAAAAAAAAAGATCAAAATTTATCTATTAAACGGTTTGAGTTAAGTACTCATTGACATCCGAAAGAGGGTGAGAGTTTGGTGAAATCCACATAAGATGAAAAAGATGAGTTTGGATTTAAGTGGTTGGAGGTTTTGAGAATCATTTTAATTTTGTTTGATTCAACTAAAAAATAGACATACGATGAACTAAAAGCATAATAGTTGTTTTTTTTGTTTTAAATTTTTTTGATATGTGAAATCATACTTCTATATATGTAGATTAGATAATTAATTTATAAATATTTTATTTAATATTTAAAGCATGAGTTATATAATAACAATTATAATTTTATAAATTTAAACTTGAAATTGAAAGTTAATTTAGAAATATTTTAAATCATATTTAAATCTCGAGCAATATGATAACTATGATAATATTATAAATTTCAAATTTAAAATTGAAAGTTAAATGAACTATTATGATTCATTGAAAATTTCGAGATGTATGAACAATAATATACATATGTAATTAAGTTTAGCTGATATTCAATATGTAATATAAGCTAAACATCATGGTAAACTTAGCTAAATGTATTAAAAAGATGTATGCAATATATAAAATGTTGAGGTTAATATTTTTATATATTTAAAATATAATATAGTTGATTATGATAATAGTGTATATATTATATGTTACATACCATATCACTGTAAATATTAGTGAGCACATTTGACATTATTTATTATGTAATAGATTTATGTATTATGTAAATGAACTTGAAAATAAAGTCAACTTGACTATTTTGAATCATTTATTTTATAAATATGTAATGTATTGTGTGATTAAAATGGAAATAAGATAAATATATATATATATATATATATATATATATATATATATATTATTCGACTGTATGAAAGATAATCACAGTTAAGTAATACATAACTCAATCATGGCTTATGTTTATATAAATAGAAATGAAATAAATATATTGATAGTGCCATCTAAGAAGAGGGGTGTGAACTTTTTCTATAGTTAATATCTACTATGAAATATCATTTGTGTCCAAGGACGATAACCATATGTTAAATCAGGAAGTTAAACTCTAGTTTTATGGATAGTGGGATCAATGACAACCACTTTTGCACATTCTAGTAAGACCACAACATCATAGTCTAGGTGTTAATATATATGTGCTTTAATCTTTTATGTTGTAGTTTGATACATATCCAGTATATGTTTAAATAAATTATTTTATTATGATTAACAATATATATGACCTAAATATGTAATTTACATATAAATATATTGTGATCTAATTTATACATAAGGAGTGACTCGGTTGGTAGGACACTCCGTCGTACATCAGGAGATTAAGAGTTCGATTCTTAGGTTTGTTAGGATTATTAGGTGAATTTTTAAGAATTTGTAAATAAATAAGATTTAAGTGTGTGTCTTACGTGTCAAACATGAGACATGTTATACAGTTCAAGATTAGGCCAATTGACCTAGCAAAAAAAAAATGTTATGATCTAATTTGAAACATGATTTAATATGTTGGGATCTTATTTGATCGGTTATGATTGTCACACCAACTATAAATTTTAAATATTTTATGTTAAAATATTTGACATCTATAATCTGATAAGTACAAACGTGTTCAGTATTTACATATATTTCATTACATATATTACATGTCTAAAATATGCATAAATCTATGTTAAGTTTGTAAGATATTATTTAATTTGATAAATTATTATATGTTTAGCTTGTGGTTGATTCTTATCATATCTATTGAGATTTAGAACTCACATACTTTCAACATTTTTCAAAAGTTAGTAGCGAAATTTTGAGATGGTCATAATTTAGAAGATGAGCATCACTTAATAACTGACATGTGTCATTTGTAGATTATGGAAGACTATTCTTTTATTGTATTTATTCTACCATTTCTACTTCACTTGTTCAATCTATCTCCACATCGATTTTGTCAGATCTATATTAGAGATGTGACATATATATTTTAAAATTATAGATTTATGAGGCGAGATAATGGTAAAATTATTTTAACCATCCAATCATAATATATCTTGTAGTTGTCATATATCATTTTTAGATTTGAAACTAATATATATTAAAAAAATAAGAAAACTCACTTGACATCCAAATAATTCAAATTGTTTAAATGCGCAACAAAATCTATTGATAGATGATAAATACATATCAATATGTAACACATGAGTATTGAAAGTATAATTACACCAACCAACACACATCATGCAAGAGGGGTATGTCTCACCTCTCTTACAGTAAGTGTTCCTCTTGATAATTTGGTTCAATATAAAAAACATAAAATCATTAATTTTAAAATTTTATGATTTAATATTAAATGTTTGATATATTTCATTACTTCTTCTTTACTATGGAAAAACTAAAACAAAAATATCACTAATTAATTAGGTTAAAATAATAGATCTTTTTATATAATTGTTTTTAAGATGTCTCTTAAGTAATACTTAAGTATTATTAAGGTGACATAGCATTGGTTAGCCGCCCAGGAGAGTGGTAGTCTAGACTAACAATCTTATAAGACTAAACAACTACATAATTTGGGAATTGCAACATGCCATATATATTTTTTGTTGGATGTCTTAACTATAATGTAGTTTAATCATTTCTTATCTCTCTCTCAATTTATTATTTGCATAGCAATATTAAATTAATATTTTTAACTTGCTAATACTTTACAGATATATACTTAAATATGATTGATTATCTTATTGTTAATAATTATTTTATTCACACATGTTATTTCTTCCATCATATGACCTTCTTACGTACATATGTGCTAAATATTTGTGGGTAACATTTTTGTATTAATAAGTAGAAATTGTATATGATATAAAATATAGAGTAACATAAATTAGATTTCACACATCATCTTGATGCCTACATAAGAAGAGTGAGTTTAATAATTAGATAAGGGAATTTATCCCCCTTTTAACATTGGTTTTAAATCTACAAATAATTTGGTAATTGAGATATGATAAGCAATGATGATAAAACTTAAGTTTGATAAACGAGGGATAAAAGGACGATAAGTTATCTATCTCATGGAGAAAGATAAAAGTTATCATGGAGATAAATCATAAAAATGATATTTCACTTTAGAAAATCGTGTATCTCTCGTTACACATAGGTAAATAGTGTCAAACTAAGTATAAAAGGGTGATAATTATATATAGTCTATCACATCACATCACATTATATTAAAAGTTATCCATTTTTATAACTATCCCTTATAAAACTATCTCAAATCAAGAAAATCCTTAAACATGCTAATCTATCTTCGGTCCCCTTATATTGTTATCAAAGAGACCCAATTTGAACGTCACCACTTTAATTATCTTAACAATCATTTTAAAAATATATATGACTTTAGATTTTGTCATATTTCTACTCTCAACTTCTACAAGTAATCAAAAATACCTCCCAAGATTTTTAAGTAGTTGTGATACTACTAAAAGATGTCATAAAAATATTAATTAACATAAACAGAAGAAAAACTTGAGCATGTGGTTTTTTCAGGGCTTTTTTTATCAAAGAGAGAGGTTCACCATGCCAGCATTCAAATTCTACATAAGATGTAATTATATTTAAGAGCAGTTTTTTTAATAGCAATATTTAAGTGTTATTTAGATATACCATACATACTTATGACAATTTAAAAAGGTTAGATGTATAATATAAATGAAACGTTTCAGAAGTATCTATACAAAAAAAATTGTATCCTCCTCTGCGGGATCAGAATCGTGCTGCGGGCACACCAGAAGCAAAGCCACCCACGCGACTGTAAAACCTACTGCGCGTTGGCGGCGGCGGCGGCGGCCCTGAAGCCGGCGGAGGAACGCTAACCAGAGCGCCGGAGGGGCGGGGGCCGAGGCGACGGAGGCGCAGGAGCCGGAAGGGGGATGGCGACCCCCGGTATGATGATGAGGAGGACGAAGCAGGTGGCGAGGCGGTCGAGCAAGTACCTGGAGGAGGCGCTGTACCGTCGGCTGTTCAGGGAGGGCAGCGCGGAGGCCAGCATGAGGAAGAAGCTCAATGAGTTCCTCAAGAGCCGCAAGCGCGTCTTCAAGTGGGAGGTCGGCGTCTCCCTCCGCAAGCTCCGCAGCCGCCACCGCTACTACCCCGCCCTCAAGGTAACGCGGGTGTCTTCTGATGTTTCTCCTCTGCTTGCACTGTTGGTCTCGCTTGCATGCTCTCTAAAATTTCATCATTTTACTTGGTTTTGTCTTCCCGCTGTCGTGAGGTTAGCATGATCTTGTTCGAGAAAAGTCAAGAATGGGATAAGCCAACAGTCTTAAGCTGAACAATGAAAAGGGATCCAGAATGTGGATAGAACGTCGAGAGAAGTAGTTGGATGGGTGTCCCGAGGGGAGATCGTTTGCTCCTTTCACCTAATCCAGACCAGAGGTCCATCCCTGAGCAGCTTAGATTCCTGGTGTCTCCACCAAGAATATGTCTAGAAACTAATGATACAGTAGTTTTGCGATGCATAAACATCAATACCAAAGGAGTAACACCATCGGTACAACCATTCAACTCTTAAATGTTGCATTCTTTGCTTAGAAGGATAATGCAAATACATCTTAACAAATAAATGGAGTAACTGTATTTTAGGAATGAGATGGCTTCTCTGACGAGTGGATAGTTTGAGCTCATTTCTTATCAGATGTAGCATAATTGTTCCTTCACTTAGACCCTTGGGTGGCTGGTGATTGAACTGGTAACTGTCAAGGAATATGTGAACCCCCTTCCTAAAACCCAAGCAAAAAGGGGAGTAAGTATAATAATTGAGACAGATGCATGTAACATTGGGCAGATAAAGAAAGTACAAACTGACTTGTGGAGGTTGGGCCCCGGGAGTTTCATTACTTGGCAACTGCAAGATGCATTGAGTTTGGTTGAGAAGAGGAACTAGTATCAGATTTGATCTTTGCTTATTTATATCAGGATAAAATTTTAGTAGCTGAAAGTAAAATGCAATCTATGTAACCGTGGTAGTTGTTGCTTCTTGCACGACTTATTTATTTCATTCTTGCTTAGCATCTTGTTGGTCGTGTAATCAATTCTACATGCAGTAAAATATTTCTTCTTGCTGCAGCTCTCAGAAGTAATGTCTAGAAGGGGCATGAACTTGACGCCAAGTGATCATGCAATACGCCTGGATCTTGTTGCAAAAGCAAGAGGAATCACCTCTGCTGAAGAATACTTTATCAACCTTCCAGAACAAGCAAAGAATCATCTAGCCTATGGTGCTCTTCTCAATTGTTACTGTAAGGAGCTTATGACGGAGAGTGCTGAGGCCCTCATGGAAAAGATGAAGGAGCTCAGGTTTGCCTCAAGTGCAATGTCCTACAACAGCTTGATGACATTATACACCAAAGTTGGTCATCCAGAAAGAGTTCCAAGTATCATACAGGAAATGAAGGCCAATGATGTCTTGCCAGATTGTTACACGTTCAATGTATGGATGCGAGCTTTTGCTGCCATGAACGACATCTCTGGTGTTGAAAGAGTCATAGAAGAGATGAAGAGAGATGGGCGGATCACTGGAGACTGGACAACATACAGCAACCTGGCGTCTATCTATGTTGATGCCGGATTGTTTCAGAAAGCAGAAGTGGCGCTCAAGGAACTGGAGAAGAGGAATGGCATTCGTGATCTCGGAGCTTATCAGTTTCTGATTACATTATATGGTCGGACTGGGAATCTTGCTGAAGTATACAGGGTCTGGCGGTCTCTTAAGCTGGCATTTCCGAAGATGGCAAACATAAGCTATCTGAACATGATTCAGGTATTGGTAAACCTGAATGATCTTCCAGGTGCTGAAACATGCTTTAAGGAATGGGAAACCAGGTGCTCTACTTATGATATCAGGGTGGCTAATGTCATAATAAGAGCTTACACAGCAGAGGGAAGAATAGATGATGCCGAGGCACTAAGGAAACGAGCAAAGGTAAAAGGAGCCAGACTCAACTCCAAAACATGGGAGATCTTTATGGATTATTACTTATCTAAAGGTGAGATGAAATGTGCAGTTGAGTGTATTGAGAAGGCAATCAAGAAGGGGAGAGATAATGGCAAGAATTGGCTGCCACAGGATGAGATGGTCCATAAATTGATGGCACATTTTGAGGAACACAAGGATGTGGATGGTGCTGAAAAATTCATTGAGCTTTTGAAGTTGGCACAAAGGCAGTTGGATGCAGATGTATTTGAGCCCTTGATTAGGACGTATGCAGCCTCAGGAAAGATTAGCCCGGGGATGCGGCGACGGTTGAGGATGGAGAATGCTGCTGTCAGTGAAGCTACTGAGAAGTTGCTTGATGCAATTTGTGTAGAATGAGCTTATTTGCCCTTTTCACAGAAATAAAATTTTGTTAAACGCCAACTTTTTTTTTTTTTAATCAGCGTCCACCAATTTCTTGATGTGGGCTTAGTTTTTCTTTACCCTGTTTCATTAAGTCCTTTTTTTTTTATGCTTTCTTCAATGGCAAAGGTAGTCATCTCAGTGTTCAAGGAAGCTGTGTCATGTGTCCCATGGCATTTCTCCCTGTGATGTTGAAGGGGGAAGGTACAGAACTCGATCTTCGAATGCATGCCATTCTATGTTCAAACTAGCCATATGAAGTGCGTTTCCTGGTTTCTCTTTGTTCTCTTTTCCTCGATCCGAGTTTGTGGATCATCTCTTGGCAGTTTGATTAGAACTTCGATTGCATTAAAACTTCGAAGCTCATAACTTTTCTGGATCCATCGGTGCAGATGTAATGATTCTATAAATAAAAAATGGGTGTGGATGTGGTCTGCTGCTGCAGACGAAGGATCAGGCTCAGCTGCTCAGCCCTGTGGGATAATTACTTATCTCTAAACCCGGAATGGATTTAAACATAAATTTTAGTTTGTTCCACATCTCTGATAAAATAGTTCCTTCCTCTTTTTTTTTCTTCCAAGATGATTGACTTGGTTGTGCGAGATAGTATTTCCAACCAGTCTCCTGCATGTAGAGGAGTATTTTTTACGATAGGATTCTTATAGATTACTAAGACAATTCTCTCATTTTTCACCAAGGAATATGTGGTTAGTGATAAGAGTGTTTACTTTGTATGAGATGATAAGACTCAAGATAAAATAGATACATATTATTAGGGGTGTAAACGAGCCGAGTAGTATGCTGCTCAAACTCTGTTCATTAATTTTTAATCGAGTTCGAGCCGAGCTCGAGTTATATCGAGTATTGAAAATGTGTGTTCAAACTCGGCTCGTTTAAATACTCTCGAGCTCGAGCCCTTAACGAGTATCTTAACGATCTTAATTGAATTTACAAGTTCGTATATATAAGTAAGTCCAATCCAATCTACAAGTAAAAAATTGATCATTTATAAGACCTAAATTTATCTTATTTCAAGTTCATATCTCAATAGTTATGATAAGTTACTTAATTTAACTATTTTAATATAATGTTTAAAATATATTCATAATTTGTTACAAGCAATATGAGATTAATATATAGACACCACAAGGGGGGGGGGGGGGTTGGTGCACGACAAGGTAGGGGCGGTGATGTAACTCCCCTTCGCACACCGCCTAGAGCCCCCTTTCTGCACCGTCGGTGACAATACTGCGGCCGCCGAGAGCACCATCTACCACTGACGAATGGTCCACAGTGGTCGCTGGAGATGCTAGTGGCCAACAACGCGCCCCTCGGCCCCACTGGAGGGCTCACCTACTGCGTAGGTCGGTCTCGGGAGGAAGAAGATACTTGATATGATGGGAGACCTTGCAACACTAAATTTTATTTCCATGCCCCTATTTACATGATCTGTGTATATACCCTCATTTGCATAATTTGCGTATATACACTGTTGATTTAGTCTATGACATTTAAGTCCTCAAAAATATTTTATATTGTAATAATAATTGTATAAAAATAAATAAATATTTCTATATCAATATATACTTATTATATTTAAAGAAATATTTAAAGAAAGTGTTAACGAGTACTTAGACAAGCTCTTAATGAGTATTAATCGAGCTCTTAACGAGTTCTTAAACGAGCTGTTCACGAGTATAATCGAGCCGAGCTCACATGTGTTCAGACTCGGCTCGTTTATGAATCAAGCTTTTTTTTTTTGTTCAAGCTCGGCTCGTTAATTAAATAAACGAGCCGAACCGAGCTTTTATCGAGTCGAGTTTCGAACTACTCGTCGAACGTATCGGCTCGTTTACACCCCTACATATTATTCAATAAAACATTTTAAAAAAAATGAGATCCACATCACTTTAATGAGATTTTATTCTCTCATATTTTATCACCCATACAAGCAAGATAACTACACACTTCCATGAGTGAGTTTGAGCAATGGTAGCAATGAATCAATGATGGTGGCTAATGGCAATAAAACAGTGACTGACTCGCTCTAATAAAGGTGAGGAGTACCTTTTTATAAGTTTAGATAGTTTTTAGAGAAATATTTAGTACCAGACTAATTTTATATATAAACGAAAGCAACTCTATTGACCAAAAGTGGATATTTCTTTCTTTGCTCTAACTATATATATATTTTGAAATCCACATAAAATTAGTTTCACAATAAATATCTATTTACTTTTTATGCCACTCAATCCTTTCTTAATAGAATTTGAGAAACATTTAATATTCGATTGACGAAGTTGTTCTCTCTCACAAAATAGGTGTGGACCCCATTATAGTGGGACCCAGCAGTGTCACTTTATGAGAGCAGATATAATATTAAATATTTCTCGTAAAATTTATTAAAACGGTAGATCAAACTGTATGTACACAGCTCAACGGACAGGTTTTAATCGGGTTTGGGCCGGAAAAATGAGTCTGCTAAAATTTTTTAGCCCGATCTGACCCGGTCCGGGAAAAAATAGGGCCGGGTTTGGGCTTTGTGAGGCCCGGCCCGGCCCGGCCGGCCCGAAAAATATAAATATAATTTGTGTTAAATATAAAATTTATATTTAAAAGAGAATTATATTTATTTTTTCCACAATAAATCTACTCCAAATATAATTTTTTATAAATTAAATATTAATATAGATAAAAGTAAAATATATAAAAATAACAAAACCGTCCAAAATTTCTGATACATAACAAACCGTCCAAAATTTTCTAAAAAATTGATGGCAAAATGAATTAGAGTATATATATTATATTATATAAATAAAAATAATATTTTCGAGCCGGGCCGAATTTTTAGGGTTTTTTCCGGACTCGAGCCGACTTTTAGAAAACTGGTCTAGACCGAACCCGAGCCGACTTTTAGAAAACCGGGTCTGGGCCAGGCCTAGCAAGGCCCGGTCCTGGCCCGGCCCATTGACACCCTTACCGCCGGTGCAGAAGATCGCCCGAAACGGATGGCCGCATAATATAATGCAGGCTCCTCGACAACCCGAGCTTCTCTGCGCGGGAGGAGGATTCCCGGAGAAGATGGGCGTCACCATCGGGGGGCAGATCGAAAGGGTGAACGGGAAGGAGTTGCACTACAAGGAGTTCGCGGAGAGGTACCTGAGGAGGAACCAGCCAGTCCTGCTGACAGGTCTCATGGAGGGTTGGAGGGCCTGTGACGACTGGGTCGCCGAGGACGGACTCTTCAACTTGGATTTCTTCTCGACCCACTTTGGAAATTCCAGGGTTCAGGTGGGTCGCTTTTACTTTCGCCCATTTCCGAGCTCCCAGTTTTTCCCGTGCCATTTACGTTTGTCGTTAGAGGCTGTGCGGGTGTTTGTTCTCTTGCGTGTGTGGGCAAAGCAAAGTTGACGGGTTGCCTCCTCCGCGACTTCCAGAGTCCTGGTGGGTATACTTAAGAATTCCCGTTTGGCATCTCCCGAAGCTCTCGCTCGGTTATGTTTTGTTCCCTGAAGTTGTGCATGCCGGCTGTTTGACGCATTTCCTGTGCCGGAGGAGTATAATCCGCCTCGTCCCCCTCGTATGCTGTTTGAAAGGAAAATCATCCTTTTTCTAACATGCCTTTGTTACAGGGACTCCATCCATCTAGGCGTCTTGTTCCAGCATCTTGCATTGAGTTTTGAGGGTCGGATGCTGATGGTAGTTCTCTACCCTACGGTCATCTGTCGATTCTTTGAATGCGTTGGTCAATCACTAGACATTGATAGTTCCTAGAATGACACATGCTTTGAACTCATATAACGTGATGAATTAATAAAAAGAGAAAACTTGGATCTCACGTTATCAGTTCTTTACATTGTTTTTGTCTGTGTGTGTGTGTCTTAATAGAGAAACAGAAACTCAATGTCTTTTATGTTTTACCCTCGGGAATTGAGGAGTAGATAACTCCTCATTTATTTGGAGTAAAATACAATAGGTACACAAAGAGTGGCTTAGTGGTCAAGGTCCTCCATGTTCATCTTAGTGACTTAGGTTCAAATCCTTGCCCCACATTACCTTTCAAAAAAAAGAGAGCATAAATACAACAGAGAGAACAAGACCTAAAAACCTGAGTTGAGAGGAGGCCTTACAAACATGTTATATTCCTTTTATTTCCTAATGCATATGTGGGGAGGACCTCCTTCTCGCAACATATATGCATTCATTGACCTGTAACATTCTTGAAGGAGGTATCCTGGCTTACTACTAGCTTGCAGATATCTTGTAGTGTTCCAAAGATTTGGTCGGCACTTGGCATGACCAGCAGACTAGTTGGGGTTTTGGGAATGTCTGTGCTTGAAAGGCATAGATGAATGAGTTGGCTGACTGTAAGTCTACTGAAACAGTAGACAAAATTATCTTAATTAAGTGGCAATTAAAAAAGAAAGATACAAGGAAAGGATGTTTGGTCTTTGTTCCACAGTAAAATGCTGTCGTCTATTCTTAACCAAAAAGAACTTTCTAGGGAAATGACAGGGAGAAAACAGTTTGAGGTATCTCTCTCTATCTATCATGTGCATGGAATACCTTATGAAGATAAAAGAAAAAACAAAGAGAGAAGTGAAAGACTTATCCCGTGCCTACATATAATGCACACACAGCTATAGCCATATAAGTGTCAAGTTATGGAAGTATATTTTTGCTTGCCTATGAACTGCGTAGGTGAAAGTAAAAATGGAGGCCAAGACAAGTGAGTGATTAAACTCTTTGTTTGGAGCAGAACAGGGTTCCACATGCATAGTTGTGAATGATATCAGGCAAGTAATTGTGGTATCTGGAGAGGGATACTGCATATTATTTTCCCTGGTATGCTTTTGTTCTTTATATAGTTTTTTAGCACCACTTTATCTATCTGTTGATACTTTCATGGCAATGCTACAGCTCTTTATGCTATACATGATAGACATTGTCGAAATAACGAGGATACATAGCCTGTGCAACAGAACCCACCTGGAAAGTACTAGCTAGACAACTTGATGGGAATGTCACGTGACCTCCCCCCCATCTTTATGTTCACATTCAATCCAATGTTTCTTAGTTGACCAATTTCCATTTTTCCATTCACTGAACATGACATTATTGTATATGTTTTCTACTCACTAGAACTTGTCCAACAAATGTAGGTCGCAGACTGCTCTAGAAAAGAGTTTACTGATCAGAAGAGAATTGAAATGTCTGTTTTGGAGTTCATAGCCTACTGGCACAGTCTCTCTGCTGGAAACTCTGGTAACTATTCAAGTCAGGATATGGATCCTCAACCCCTTCTTTACCTAAAAGATTGGCACTTTATCAAGGTATTGCCAAAGCATTGCCAAAGCATTGCCATTTTGAAATTTTTTTCTACCTTGCAGAATGTTTCATTGAGTTTTACTTAAATTTCCCATTAATCATTTTAGAAGAAAAGTAATTGATAGCCTTAGGGAAGATAATGTTTGAATTCCAAGAGTAATAATTGCCAACAGGTACAGAGATATGATAGCTAGAACAAAGATCATGCAACAGTTTAACATCTGCACTGCAGTGCTAAGATATTTTCCTGGAATAATCATTCGCTAAGTAAACAGCTCTTGGGCCTTTTTATAAGGGATTATTTTCAAAAGTGAAGAATCAAATGTGACATGATGAGATAGAATGCAGTGTCAACAATGAAAACGAAATGTGACAGTGTACTATTGAATTTGATGGGAAGATAGATGTTCAAGTCTCTGTAAAATTTATGAGTTTGATTTTGTTAGTCAAGCATCAAGCCATATGTACTTATCTATTCGGAATACAGACTTTAAGCATTTCTTTGTCATATGATTCAATGTGGTCATTTTCAACTCTTTTCTCATCAAACAATAGTTGGTTCTCAGGAGTTCTCTGGATATTTGGCGTACACAACGTCACCATTTTTTATTGATGATTGGCTCAACCTCTACCTTGACAGCTACAGTATGCACCAGGATTCATCAATGCAACAGCGCAAGAATGAACAAGATTGCTCCGACTATCGTTTTGTCTACATGGGACCAAAAGGTTTGTGCTTCTTTGCAGACTAAACCACCCTAAACCCTAACCCCCTCACTGCTCCCCCTCCTCCCCCCCCCCCCCCCCCCCCCCCCCCAAAAAAAAAAAAAAAAAAAGGAAAAAAGAAATTTTTTTTGTGTCTCATAGACTCAACTTTGAGAAGTGTGACAAATGTCTTGTATGTCATTTTCCTTTCTTCTTTGTGTAGCCTGCGCATGTTTTTTCTCACTCTGAGAGACATTTGACCAATTACTAAAATAATGACACGGTGCTTGTGCAGGCACTTGGACGCCTCTTCATGCTGATGTCTTCAGGTCATACAGCTGGTCTGGCAATGTGTGTGGAAGGAAGCATTGGTATCTTTTACCACCTTCACAGTGTCACCTTTTGTTTGACAGGTAACGTTGTCCTTTTTTCCAAGTAAATTATTGCTCATTTTAAAATTTGAACACCAGATGATAAGGATATTTAAGTGTTTTAGACAGAACATGGTCAGAATGGGAAGAGGTAAAAATGAGCTATTCTATATTCCCTCTATCAACACAAACAATTATTATCAGACAGATATAGTATTTAACATACAATTTACTGTTTGCACCTTTTCTGAAGCTCATAAATCATTTTTATATTTCCATTTAGATGGACTATCTCACGCATTTCACAAGCTTCATGCAGGCACCAGAGAAATTCTGTGTATGACATTTTTGATGAAGTCTCTGAAAAGAAGTTTCCAGGGTTTATGCAGGTGATTTATCAGCATAAACATCTCTTAATCATTTTTCTGTTAGGTCTGACAGAATATGCATTTTATTACAGACTATTTGGTACGAATGCATTCAAGAAAAGGGTGAAATCATTTTTGTACCTAGTGGATGGTTTCATCAAGTTCATAATTTGGTAACTCTTGAGCCTTATTTTGTTTGTTCAAAAGTTACCAATTTATGTAGTTCCTTTAGGATGCTTAGAGGGTTCATCAGTTTACCGTGTTTTTTAACAAGAAAAGAAATGTTAACCAGGGATCTTTGCAATAATGTCCTCATAACATGTTTTATTTGCTAAACTATTAATCTTATGTTCATGTTGTTTTTGGAACCCTGTTTTGTTGCAGTCAAAACTCAAAAAAGTATTGTCGCTATCTTAGCATTTTGTTAAAATTTCTTACTTTATCTAACGCTGGCTAACCTTCAACCAGATCTTAAAAAGCTCCAAAATACTCTTAATCTCTCCGTACCCCCTCTCTCTCTCTCTATATATATATATGTATTTATATCTTTACCTTTTCCTCTTGCTTTTTTGTGCAAATGTGCAATGTGCCAGTCAAAATGGCTACCTTTTTTTAATTTGCATGGCCGCTATTAATCATGTAAAGTTGCAGATTGAGTAACAACTCAGTTTAGATGCCAGAATTTGTGGAGAAAGAGAGCCACACAACTCTAACATGGTGTCTTCTTTTGAAATAACATCTGCACACATGAAAGCTGGCACTTCGCAATACTTTGAAAACATAAAGTTGTTTTTTTTTCTCTGTTTACTAAATACTAATTGACCCAAAGATAACTCGTGAATTTCAGTTTAGGTGGATAGATGTAACTTGTGAATTTCAGTTTAGGTGGATAGATGTTAGTTTCTAGGTGAAAAGTTTATCAACTTTTCACCCCGTAAAAATGGTTGAGCTTTAGATAGATGGTCAATCCTCTTTTTTCTTATCATCTACTTCTTTCCCTACTTAAATGCTTCCATCCTTAGAATCAGGTATCAGTTAGGGTGGATGTCTAATGTGTTCCCTGTGGTAAATTGATGAGCTTACTTATTTCTATTTTGGTTTTTAAGCTGACTAATTTTTGACCTTTTACTTTTGCTTATTCCTTCTGGTGTGCCACTAGTGCTCCAGCCTCTAACACGCTATGTCTTTGGATGGTGTATTTCTTATATCTTTCTGTTTACTAGTTTTTCGATTGTTTTTTCATAGTCTGCAAAATGGTCATCTAGTAATCATCGTGGTTGGAGTGTGATGTACGGACAATGGGGTGTTCACGGTTCGGTTCGGTTCTGTTTAGACTCTTTTTTTTTGCGAAAACCGAACCGAACCGAATTGGGGGTCAAACCGAACCGGACCGAACCGGTTCGGTTCGGTTTGAACCGAAATAAGGCAAAATGGGAAAAATGCGCTAAATGGGGCCGGTTGCGAGCTTCGAACTCGCAACCTGCCCCACGGATGGCAGCGCTCCAGCCACTGCGCTGCTGTCTTTTTTATATTATATTACATTATTTATATTATATATACATATATTCGGTTTATTTCGGTTCTTCTGCTTCAAACCGAACTGAACTGTGGCACTCTCCAAACTGAACCGAACCGAACCGGTCGGTTCGGTTTTTCGGTTTGGACCGATTTTTGAACACCCCTAAACATGATAATTGTAATGGTGATTCACTGGCACTTTATGCAAGGAGGTGGACATTCCAAAAGGAAGAATATTGTGCTTCTGATTTGCATGTTTCTTATCTCCTATTGACATTTTTATTGTTTATTTTATTTTGATGGGCAATTTCAATTGTACTTTGAGATGCTAGATCTTTTATTTTTTAGGTTTTTGCTGCATGGTTAATATTCTCTTTCCGGATAATGTTGCAGCATGATGATGTTTTTTGTTACAGGAAGATACAGTGTCCATAAATCACAACTGGTTTAATGGTTATAACTTATCTTTTGTGGTAAGTGAAATTGGGAAGTGTGCACATTAAGTTTTGAAAGGGTATTTAACAAAAATTTCCCCTTGACGTTCTCTTTTCTATTTGTATTTTCAGTGGAATTTACTTCTGAAAGATTACAGTGAAGCAAAGGATTACATAGAAGATATCCGCGACATCTGTGATAACTTTGAATTGCTCTGCCAGAGAAATCTTGCAGCAAACACAGGTAAGAACCAAGTCATTTCAATTGCAGTTTATTGTCAAGGAAGTTCTTGAAATTGGCGTCCATGTTCTCTTAACTCTGCAATTTATTTTATACAGGGATGAACTTCTATGACTTCTTCATGTTCATCATTCGATTTACATTGGCCAGCTTTGCCCTTCTATACCATCTCAAAGAAGAGGGAAACTCAACCTTTCGCTCATCGAGCAAAGTGAAGCAGCTGATCTTTAATCTGGGAGCCATATACAATGTCGCGAAGAACATGGAGTCCGTTGAAGCCTTCACCGAAGTAAATCTCCGTGCTTTGTCAGGAGAAGATTGGTATGCGTTGACTGATATAAACAGAATCACGGGAGAGGACAGATTTCACGAATTTACCATGGCAATCTATAAAGCATATGAATTGACAGATGAACCACAGGAGAAAGGTCTCAGTTTGAGTAGCACCTCTCCCTGTCCCAGTGCCTGTTTGTCTCCATCATGTTTTGGGAAGCTATGCTTTCTTCAGGCTCATGAAGCGAAGATTTGCTGTCCTACCGATCTGGTAGGGTTGATCGAACATTTCCTCAAGGACCCAGATGGCATATTCGGTGCATTAGATGCCCACTTGTTCCAGGAGCTTGATGGCCAAATTTCCTCTTTTTTTGGTTACTAAAGCACACATGCGGATGGCATCATGGCAGACTCGCGCCACTTTGGAAAAGAGTTGGGCTTAGCCTAACTCCAACGCAGAACTAAATCTATGCTGGGTTAACCCACCATTTGCTTTGTTTATAAGTGAGTTAACTCATTTGAATAGCAAGTTAACATACACTTCTCAATAGTGCTTTGGTAAAGAAAAGTGAATTAACCCACTCATCTATTTCTGGAATAATCTGAATACTCTTGTACCATGCCCATCACCACTTTTTTTTCTAATACTTTTCATTGAGGGATGTACTTTAGTGAGTATAGAAATATGATATTAAATACATTTAATCATATTATTATTATTTGGCATGGAGAATAATGATTTAGAAAATAACTTTGTGGATTTTAGTTAGGATAAATTAATTAGAAGTCTCTATTAGATATTTGATTTATTTTTTAATCTATGATAGAGCTGTAACTCATTGTAGTAAGTGTTATCTCTTATTACACTATACGTTAATCTTTATTATAACAAAAGTTTTTTCAATTACAGTCAGAGATTGATAATTAATTTGTCTTTTTAATTATGATATCACTAAGTGTTTTACTATTTTTTAATCTAATAAAGTTGTAATTTATTACAATAAATGTTATCCCTTATTACACTACACGTTAAACTTTATTACAACAAATATTTTTTCAATTACAGTCAGAGATTGATAATTAATCCTTTTAATTATGATATCACTAAGTGTTTTACTAAAAATAATGTAGATTACGTAATTTTAATAAGTAGGATGATTGATCTAATTATATTTAACTATAGTAGGCACTAGGCATTTTAATTACAAAATTAATTGTGGTAATGTTGATTACGTCATTCCAAAGAAAGGTAAGACAATTACGTTGCACTTATACTTAGTATATTTAATCGTGATTATGGTAGTTACTTTTTCGTTTTACATATTTGTTAAAATATGGAGAATGCAAGATTCTTGACATACTAACGTCATTCCAAAGGCAACACAATTATATATGTTGGTCATTGTTAAGTATAACGGACAACATTACACATATTTAGTATTTTTAAACGCAATTACATGTAAGTAGTTAATTTTTCCATCTTAAATATTTGCGAAAATATAAAGAAATACTAAGATTGTTGACATGCTAACGATATTCGAAAGGTAATAAAAATACATCGTTGGTCATTATTAATTCAAGTTTAATAGACATGGCATTATGATTACGTAACGAATCTATCAAATGTCCATTTTTTTTGATATTTCTTTGATTCAAAATTTTCAATGGGATTTTATACTATTTTAATAACTAAGTTTTTGAAGAAAAAATGAACTCCGACTCTCCTTTTTTTTCAGTGTTTAGATTATATTGTCATAAAGAACACATATGATTAAAATAAAAAAGACAAATGTCGAACATACAATTTTTAGCTATTTCTTAGTTTAAAAACAAACTGTCAACCTTGAATTTAATAGATTCTTTCAGTTAAGATGCCCATAATATAATCACTTGAACATTTGATACATCGTTAACAAGAAGTAAACCAGAAAATCTTTGTAAATAACAAACAAGGCTCACATGACATTGACTATTTATAGCAATAATATATTTTCTCATATACACATTAAAAGACTATTGGCATGCACATCAAAATATCCATCGCTATATAATTCCCGTGGAAAAATTATTTGACACCTGATATAATTTATAAGTACTCATAAAAAAATTGAGATAATTAGGAAGTATGAATGATATAAAATGCCTTCAACGGCTATGGCATTTGTTCTATTGACATCTAACTCATCAAATGCATGATCACATGTGTAGGATAGGATGATAAATTAAATAGTTGGACTTAGCTCGGTTATAAAAATTATCTGCACATTTTTATGGGGTTATCGAAGTAACTATCTGTGGTGGTGTAATCCTGTTTGGGCCGGAGCCAAACGGGCCTCCATTAGAGAAGATGGGGAAGACGGACGCCGGTGCGGACGAAGGCCTACAAAAACCAGAACCGGATCAGGGGGCCCGGTCCCTCCGATGCCTAAGTCAGTCAGAGGCTTGCAAGGCAGGGGGTTTCGGAGTATGAAGGTGTGTTTGCGTGAGAGAGAACGTACCAGTGCATGGTACTGTACCTGTGTTTTTATAGGTGTTGGTGCCAAGGCGAACGTGCGTAACGTTGGTAGATCGTGCCTGAAAAGGCGTCTTGATGGGCGCGCATAACGGGAGGAGTCACGCGCTCAGGTGCCCGTTGGGATGCCAGGCAGTTCGTGTCTCTTGATGATGGAGTGCGTGGCCTGGGGCGGTTATAACTGCGGTGTAAGCCAGAGAACCTGCTCGGCACCTGCTAGACACACCTTCCGAGCAGGTGACCCACATGGGGGCTTGAACGTGCTGTTCGGTGATATCCAGGGTTGTACCGTGCAGCAGGATTAACGTCCCTGTTCGGAAGCCGTCTGCTAACGAGCTCAGCAACGCTTCGCTAGGGGTGACTGGCGCGTGGGTCCTCTTGCATCCGATCCGTAAGGAGGCGTGAGACCGTCTGAGGAGACCACGACAAAAAGGGAAGGCGCTGATGGATCTTGACGTGATGGGCTTAGGTGGCAGAAAACAGCCACCACACCATCTTAGCTATTGAATTGGATATGAAAATTCAATCATCATTATCCAAACTCATTAAGTTATAGATGTGATGTTGTCTGCTCATCAATGTATAGTATATTTCTGATTCATTGCAATATATTTGAGGTTGTAATTAATGTCATTTAATCAAATAATTATAGTGAATGATGTAACTATAAATTGATGAAGACAACGAACACATGTATCCCCATTGGTGAAGGTAAAGGCAATCGTGCAAATATGTTGGTATAATGCAGTTCACATGTTAAACACACATATTTAATAAAGATAGATGAAATGCATAGTGCAGTTCTTAAATAATGAGTTTGTTGCCTATCATTTGGGGGAAGGGATTGGGGGGGGGGGGAGGGTTAGGGGCTAAAAGGTTAGGAACCAATTAATCATATAATAGTTCTCTAATCCTCAAATAAGTTGGCAAGGTAATGGCAGTGCTCTTTCCTTGCCATACAACCAATGGGTTAAATTGCAATAAAATTAATAACATATCATTCCCTAAAATGGAAGATTTTATAAATTGTTTGAGTTTTTGACAAAACCTACATATATTGTTGTCATGCTAATTTAGGTCTATAAAGTTTCTCAGATTTGTCATTCCACTAAAAGTCAAATACATTGATGAGATCTTTAGTGATCAAATAATATGATTTAAAGAAGCTAAATCGATATAAAAAATACATTGATGAGATCTTTGTTGTTGATCATCTTGTAATGCTATGGGGTAGTCTAGCTTCAAAAGTTATATCTCTGTGTTATAATGAGTAACAAAATGTCTTTCCTACATAATGACAGTGTTAAAAGAAGAATACTGGAGATTTCATATATGTCAGGTTGACCATACCTTTTTTAATTTGTGGGTACAAAAAACCATAGGCTAAGAGGGTTTATAAGGAGTTCCCAATAAAAGATAAGTCCACAACAGCAAAAACTAAGGAAATGTATATATATATATATATATATATATATATATATATATATATATATATATATATATATCCACCATGCATCCAACGGTTGACTCTCGTCCTTCCATTTAGTCACCCTAGCACTTGGCCTTGTATTGGTCCAACCATTCCTCCGCTCGAATTCCCTGCGGACTTATTAAGCGTCAGCCCCTTCGGCTGCTGGTTGAGCCGTCTGACATCTGTCGAACTCGTTGCACCAGGGTGACCACTTTGTCTTCAAAAGACACCTGTCAGGGACATCTTCACTTCGATCCTATAAAAAGATCCATTTAGAATGAGAGAAAGGCAGTCTTTCATCCATATCCTGCTTACCACGAAGTGAACCAGTAATCATTCGTACAGAACAATCCGGTCGGGTCCACGCCTCAATTTCATTTAGAACCGTTAATAGGAGTAGGCAAAGGGTTGCCTTTAAAATCCTGGTTTCTTACAGAACCATTCTACATTATCTAATACACTCTGAAAGCAAGCATTTAGTTTGAAGCTTACCAGGTTGTAACATAAACTTTTATGCTGGAATACCAAACACCCTTCATGAATATATATATATATATATATATATATATATATATATATATATATATATATATATATATATATATAGGGCTCAAGAATTGGTGTTTGTGAATTCTAAGGTCAGAACTTGGCAGTTTCTATTTTCCGTGTACCCGTATTGTCCTTACCCCACTTGACCGAAAAAACTCCAGATCTACATACAGCGTTGAGAGAGCTGTGGAGGCCCACACCCGTTTGGGTTATAGGCCCCCATTTGGGCCCTTCTCTTTGCACTCGAGAAAGCTAGCAAGACTCGTGTAGAATAGACTTTCACAAGGTAGGTCATGTTATTAAAACAGTCGGTATATAACATGGAGAATGACAATTCATCATCATTTATATTAATTAGTACAAATCGTATGACAATTATAATAAGAAACAACGTGATTATGAGCACACCCTGAAAATAAGAATATAATATGAGTATATTAATCATAAGCATGATGATTACATGATAATTGAAAAATGAAAGTAAACTGTGGATGCGTTCCATAATGAAATTTGTCTTCGAGAAAGTATCGCCTCCACTATACGGTGTGATTGTGGCTCGGTGACCTTCTCCCAGGGTACAACAATTAGCAACGAAATCGGTCTCGCACAAGAGCGACAATTCGTAAACTGAAAGTTATATGTAAACCTAATTCCTCTGTTACCAAACGAAGGGTGAAGGGGTAGAGATGCATGCACCGAACACCGAAACGCAGATCCTGGTATGACTTGATTGCAACAGCACCGCGAAGAAACTCAATCGAGGAAAAAGTCATGCGTCAGAGAAGCACCGTGAGGAAGAAGAGCGACGATAGCGAAGGATCGTCCATCCGCAGAGGGAAGTCGAGAGAGAGAGAGAGAGAGAGAGAGAGAGAGAGAGAGAGAGAGAGAGAGAGAGAGAGAGAGAGAGAGAGAGAGAGTCTTGTCTGCGAGTAGTTCCTTTGAGAGAGTTAAAACCGCGCCCTAGAGATAATATGTAATTAAGAAAATCTTAATTACTCCCTTTTAGAGCCCACGCCTGTGACGGTCCGCCTCCAAAGCGACGGTCCAGAGACCTAGTCAAAGATGTCTCTTCCTCTCCAAGAAAATGGGAAAAACGTAAAAAGAAGAACTAAAAAGGTACCAATGCAAGTCGGCAGGACCACGCCATCTCATGCGCGCGTCCGCCCAGCCCAGCCCAGGCCTGGCGGTGCACATGTACCTTTCTTCTCCTTAGAGATTTCTCACATCACATAAGGGACAAAATTTGCACACATTTTTATGCACCTTTTTTACTCTATCAAATATTAATTTTTTTTCTCCTTTTCTTAATATTACCCTTTCAAACCTATTTTTACCCAACAAAGCATTCATAGGTCGAGTAGAGGAAGCATCCCAAAGTATCACATACTTGACATTTGCACAAAACGTTGGGGCTTAGTGATGGAGGAGATTCAATTGTCGTTGAATTGGAGGAGCTCAAGCGACATAGCGACACGAACATGCCAAGAAAGTTGTGCGGTGGGAAAAGGACATAGTGGTGGGGCAAATTGGGTAGGTTAAGTTGGGTTAACTCTATCACATACGGGAGAGATGTGCTATGAATGAGTGGATTAACTCAGAATTAACCCAACTTCAACTTATTTCTAATTAACCTGCTTAATTTTATTCTCCTAACAAACTACTTTTTAGATTAACTCATAGTTAACCTCTAACCAAAGAGGTCTCCTATGTCTTTTGATGTCTCACAAAGTAAGGGCAAAATATTTAGATCTGCGCATTCAATGCACAACTAATTTAAAGATTGAATTCCCAGTACCATGGTATGGATAACCAAGAGGCTTAGTTTTAGTCTTCGAAGATGTTTTACAGGAAATACTGGCTACATCTTTTATTAATAAGTTAATTTCTGTAGCCAAAGACACATCGGGGTGGTGGCGCAGTTGGCTAGCGCGTAGGTCTCATAGCAAAGAGTGATCCTGAGGTCGAGAGTTCGAGCCTCTCTCACCCCATATTTCTTTTTTTTTATTATCACTTTGAAAGATATTCTAGCTAGGCTTTATATGTATTAAGGTTTGAAGCTTTGTCGGTTGGGGTTAATCTCACATGTGAATTAAGGAAGTTTTTTCTAAAATTTTCTGCATATGTAAATGGGGAATAAAATGTAGCTCACCATTTTAATAATATCTCAGTCATTTTATTTTGATATATGCTGGTTGCATAAACAAGAAGATATTAATTCTTCTTTCTGTGGACATGTCCGGTATCGATCGATCTCGGGGTCTCAAGAAAGGAGGTGAAAATTGAAGTATATACCCTGGTGAACCATTTCAACCCAAAAAAAAAAGCTATTTCACATGCCAAGAAATGGGATACATGCCTCTGGATGCATGCATGCATGTTGTGGAGAGAACGAAGATCCTTTTAAGTGTATTTGATCTTGCTTCCAGTTATACTCTTTGGCCATGATTCCTCATGTTGTTAGAGACATTAATATTGCCACTCTGATCTCCTCTCAAGAACTACAGGTAACACCCTGCTGTTTCGGTGAGGAGGCTATGTAGCTTCCACGTAGTCCAAAGATCCCAAACACTACTATACCCAACGTTCCGAAGGGGAATTTTATATAGAAGATTCCTACTGCTAGCCTGCAATCCTACTGCAACCCATATGCATCTAGAACAAGACTTCAGGGCAACAGTACTGCACAGGAGATACAAGTAAACTTCAGTGGGATAAGATTTACCAACGCTACAACCATTATTTGTTTTTTAAAGGAAGCCTATGATCTACAAAACTCTATATTAACATATAGCCCTCTTCTCTTGCTGAACTTTAGTTTTACATTTCTGATAGATGAAGTGGCCCTGGGAAGTGGATCAAATAGACTAAATGGAAATTAATAAAACTCATGGGGAAAGATGTATTTTTTGTCACGGATCTCCTAGATCTGCTATATATTAATTAGGTTGGTCTGTAGCCCTGGGTCTGTTGATGTTTCTAATGCACTCATGTTCATGAAGTTTTCGCCCATTTGCATGTGTAGATGCACCCTCCCAGCTTGCGTTTTGGGGAAAAGAGTGGCAAAAGTTCTTTAAAATTAATGTTGCCTGGTAGTTAGTATTAAACAAAGCGGCAGCAGCAGCATATGATGCGGGGACTGGGGATCCTCGATCGGGCAGTTGACACACTGCCCCTGGGCAATAAGATGCTTCGATCGTTTCAATAAAAAAAGGGGAAAATTATATATGGCACGCTGCTCTCTTTGAATACACACCCAATCTTGAAGGTCTTGTTCTTGACAATGGAAACTTTTTTGGTCAAGTATATATTCTGTCTTTATGCATATCAATCTAGCTAGCTTGACCCGACAAACTGCTACTTCAAATATTGTACACTTATGATGACTTTGCTCTGCTTACTATCACTTCATAGGTTGGAGAGAGAGAGAGAGAGAGAGAGAGAGAGAGAGAGAGAGAGAGAGAGAGAGAGAGAGAGAGAGAGAGAGAGAGAGAGAGAGAGAGAGAGAGAGCAATATCATATTAACAGTGCCTCTTTTCTTCAAATTTACATAGATCTCCATAGGTGGCATAAAATTAATCAACCAATCACTCTCCCTAGGGAAACATAAAGAGAGAAAGAATAATACTTTTCCATGGAACAAAACCCTACAAATATGTTCTCGGCTAATAAGCGGCCTTTTTGACGACAAATATCATGAGGATCCATCTCTCCACTCGACGAATTAAATTAATATATCATGGAAGACTAACCACAACATTAGCTCACACCCATCAAAGTACTATGTGATTAGTCTGAGTGAGACAAGATCTAATTCTGCAGCTGGTCACCATTATTTTCACCTCACTCAAACCAATCATATAGTTTATATAGTTTAGTGATCACCAAGTTACTCCTTTTCCCTCAGAAAGAGCATCTCATGTTCTTGCCGGGACCTCCATAGTAGAAGTAGCTCCCCCACACGTTGTTGATGCCGCCCCGGATGTCGTAGCAGCCCGGGTGGTCGGCGAGGATCCGGAGGCTCACCGGAGGGACCAGGGTATTGTCCCAGTCCACCACCTGGAGGTTCCGAAAGTAGGAGGCCTTGCCGAAGCCCTCGCCGGCGAAGCGCCCGCTGCCCATCTGGGTGCCGGTGTGGATCCCCCATGGCCGGTTGTTCACCACCTCCCCCCCGAACTGCACCATGCTCGCGTGCTCCGACAAGTGGCTGAACAGGAAGGCCGGCCAGTACCCGACGATGAGACCCGACCCGAACTCCAGCCACCAGTCCCCGTGCTTCGGATCCTACATGCATGTTGTACATGGGAAGAGACAGTTTAGACGTGGGCAATTCGGAGGCCTTTGACCTTGCCTTGAAACTTCTGTTTTTGCATGGGTAAACTCTACAGCGGATCAGTTCTTCTATACTTAGGGTTTCATGACCGAAGAATCTTCATAATTTATACCTTCCAGATGAGTAGGCTGATGTCGAATTGGCCGCCATCGTAGGTGGATATGGGGGAGATGGCCGTGCCGATGGCGAACTTGTTGTTGGTCTGCACGAAACCTGAGCACAGCAGGTTGTAGCATCCAGTCGTTTGGTATGCATCACTCTTCATTACATGAAACAAATCAACGTATACGTCGCTGCAGATGATCAGTGTGTGTGTGTTGCATGTAGAACCTCTTCTTATACTGGGTAAGAAGAATATATATAATGAACGGCGCCTAAACTTGCTCTACAAATGCAGTGTATTGAATTATATGTATATTATATACGTACATGCCTAGGTGTATATCTGTGTACACCTAATAAAGGCAGAAAGAGATGATATGTGAAGATGAGAAGCACTCACTGTCCAATAAGTGAAGAACCTTGGGCAGTCATCCCCATACAGCTCCGGACTAACCTGAGGGTGGTATAGACAGCAGCAGTTCAAGCTCCCGTGAAAAAATTACAGTAAAGTACAGCTTTAGTTCTACGTATCAGTCACATTAACATGATGTTTCTATCCTTCAAACTCAAATTTAAAAGAATCTAGATCCTTCTAGTATATAGAGGATTGGGATCGGACTCCAACAATCACCGATGACCGTACACCAAATTCCCCGGCCCCGCATATGAGGAGTAGCGCCAGTTGGTATATATATCCCGACGTGTATTAGGGTTCCATTTCCATCGCAGTTCTTCATTTGTAAGAAATTTTGAAAGTTTTATTTTAAAGAAATTTTCTAGACTTTGGGACATGGGTTGGTGGGAGGAATAACCTCGGGTATTGAATCTGGGATCTTTCGGTGACAACTTTGAACAAAACCCAATGATTAGCCACGTACTTAGTTGAACAAAAAAAAAAAAGTCTCGAACCCCATTTTCAAAATACTTTTTTACCTGAAAAACTATTCTAATTCATTTTAAAATACAACTATGAATATCAGAATATAACTATAAACATCAAAAATATAATTATAAATTATTAAAAATACAAGCGCCAAAATATAATAAACACTTGAATACAACTATAACACTAGACAAATTTAACTGTAGGCATTATATATGTTGTATTCAAGTGTGTTTGTGGTTATATTTTGGTGCTCTTATTTCTAATAACTTATAGTTAAATTTTGATGTTTATAGTTGTATCATGTGTTAATAATTACATTTTAACATGAGGAACATGTTTCCAGTAAAAAGATAATTTGAAAAGGGGACCCAAGATACATGGCGCCCAGCCATTGAGGACTGTTGGAGTGTGGTCCTCCTCCTTTTGTGTTGAGAGAATCCAAACTCAATTTAAAAATGTTGAATACCAATTTCTCCTTGTACCGACCAATTTTTAGGTGGGAAAAATTCAAGAAAGCGACCATTTAGAGAAAAAAAGGGGCATTGTGGGTTCACGAGAGGGACAGATCATGTGACACAGTTCAACTTTATTATGACATATGATTGTGGAATCCCAAAAGAGAAATTAAGCGAGAGTGGAAGTTTGGTTTTCACCTGCCAGCCAGCTTCTATGGTGTTGAGATCATCCCCAAAGGAGCCAGAGAGTATCCATATCTGTGACAAACTGAACTCAGATTGTGTGGTTACCCTTGGAGCCCACACATTTAGGCTGGCCTTGGCACCGTAGTATTGGTCTCCTATCGCATACCCAACTGCATGCTGCGGCAAATAGAAGAGTAAGTTTGTCTTTAGACGATGCAGTATGCACACACAGGTATACTGAAGGCTAAACTCAACAAGAAAACACTGCACTGCAGCTATCTACAGTCTAGATTATAATACATTTGTACGTAGGAACAAACAAACGTGCCATAAAAGGAAAAAAAAAAACAGTTCAGAATGCCCACAAAACCAGCTATACTGCAAGGCCCATATAATATGCCTGAATGCAGAAGCAATTCAAATAATTTCTAGGTCAAATTGATCAGCTGCAGAGGTGCTCTTGAGGCTTCTGTAGATGCACATGAGAGGATTAAAATACTAGGGGGGCAAAGCTATGGTCACTCGATCACAAGGGTATAGCTAGGGTCAAGAATCTTTTGAAGATTAATGATAGTTGATGCCTGTGTCATATCAGAAAATGAAAGGGAAAAAGAGGCACTTAATTAGTTAATTGGGAAGAAGGGTAGAGCACTCATCAGCCAAAGATCTCTTTTATCTATAGAGACAATTAGAAAGGAGAATGCAGGAAAAATATCCCCAATTCTCTCACTTTGATCGAAGGAACTTCTGGTAGAAGATCTCATTTTGCCTTCTGTGCTAAATTCCTTTTTAGATGATGCATCTTATAAAAACATCGATCGCGCTTATCATAAACTAAAATTATAATATAAACCAGAGTTTATGATAAAGCTAAAATCTTGCATCCAAACAGACCGATAGCTAGATATTACACTCTGTGGGGGGGGGGGGGGGGGAGAGGGAGAGAGGAAGAGTGTCTTGAACAATAAAATCTGCAATCGGGAGAGGGAGAGAGACTTCAAAAAAGGCCATAAGCAGAAAGAGGAGACTGTCTCGAAGAAAGGTGAACCATTGAACCACCCATAATCATGGAGAGAGAGAGAGAGAGATAATATCTTGGAGAAGAGATAACATGGAAGAGGAGCCCTCGGGAACAAAGATAGCATGAAACATCCATTTCAGAGAGAGAGAGAGAGAGAGAGAGAGGACATTATGAAACGACCCATGTTGTTGAACACAATTTTTTTAACGTTGAACGAAGGAAAACATAAAAAATGCCATGTAATATAGGACACATTTGATGTGGAGAGAGAGAGAGAGAGAGATGCCACTGTAACGACACAGACCTCATGGCCAACGTTAGTCGAGTCGCGTCGTGCACCCGCCGGCGGCTTCCTCCCGAACGTCCGGATAGAGCTGGCCCTCAACACGTCCGCCTCCGTCGTCCTCCGGATGGGGACCGTCCCCTCGGGGCACCACTCTCCGGCAGCTGCCCACGACTGGAAGCTCGCCTCCGTCTCCTCGCCTTCCCTCCGCGCCCGCCCCTTCGGTCTCTCCGGCGGGTCCTACAAACCATAAACGCATCACTCCATGCAACTCCGCTAAATACCAAAACTTGCACAGAGAGAGAGAGAGAGAGAGAGAGAGAGAGAGAGAGCCACCAATAGCCGCTGTCCTTTCAGCTTCGGATGATCAAATGCAGGCTGGAGATGGGACGGCACGCAGTCGATGAGATCACCCTCAGGACTCTGCAAGAAAACCCAAAACCCCCTCTCAGATCCTTAAAATCTTCCACACCCACTAGCAGTGCGAGGCAGCAGGAGCCATCTTCCTACCTGAACTGTCTTCACAGAGGGCTTGTTCAGCCTCCTTAGGTGTGCTCTGACCTTCCTCAGCTTCGCAAGCTCCTCGAGCGGCCGGAACGTGTTGTTCGCCGCCGGGGCCGAGCTGGCGGATCCGGCCGAGACGAGGAGGAGCAACCAAACAAGGATGTCAATGATTGGGGAGGCGCCCCTTCTGCAGCTAGACGCCATGCGGAGGGGATTTTGCGACTGGGTTTCTCCTTCTAGATCTGTCTGTACCTGTGCGCATTGGCGTGGTTGTCCTCTTGCTGCTGTAGGGCGATCATCGGGCGTCCTTCCAATATAGAAGCTTTCACCTGCTTCCGCTCTCCATGGCAGCACAGGCCCCATTCCCAAGCCAAACCCTTCTCCATCACCACGAGCTCACAATATCTATCAATGGGAGCTGCTCACCTAGCCACTGCACCCTCACCATTTCCAAAGACCAACAAAACTTAAAAAAAAGAAACCTTTTCTGTGTTTAAGTGTGCTCTCTTTCACCCCCTTCTCTTCTTTTAATAGTAGAGGCTTCAAAGGAACTTGGTCATGGGTTAGAGGTTTTAAGCATGGGCTTATAGAATATTTGGTAAGTCTAACTGGTAGGACTTGTCCCTTTTTTTAGGGTTTCACTCCATGTGAATAGGGGGAGCAGCGATGGGGACCGTGTGCGCGCGCCTTCAAAGAAAGCAACACATGAGCTCTGTTTCTTCGATAGTTATCTGTGTCTGGCTTTGCTTGAATTAAAATATACAATTTTCTATAGTTCCTGATTTCCAGACTTGTAATGAAGCCTAACCCTTCACAGGTTGCAATGTTCAGAGACATGGGTCTGGACTCTGGTATCACCTTGGCGCAACCATTCCTAGATTACTTCTGATCCACTGATCAGTTATATATACCGTCTTTGTAAAAATTTATAGTAGAGGAAGGTATGTGACCTTTGAAGGGGTGTTGGGGTCATCTGAGTAGTTCAGTAGTGTCCTTGCATGCTCACCTAATTTTATGCATGCCCACACTGTACAATGTTGACCATTAGAAATGGAGTGTTCGAAACACATTTCAACAAAAACCATGCACTTTTTTGGCGTGCCCACCAGCATGGGCAGCCACTCCAGCTTTTCCCATTCCCTTTATTGTTTTGCTCTACTCATCTCTTCTTTATAAGCCTTGTATATGTACTATGTAGTCATCTAGATTATTCTTGATCAGAGAGAAGGAGATAAGGGTTCATGGGTGCTTCCCCACTCTAACTTCTTTTTGTTGAGCTTCCTTTCTCTGTTCCCTAAATATACTCTAGGCCTTTATCTTTGATACCCTTTGCAGCTAGCGTTGTCCGTTTTCAACAAATTAAGAAAGAGGTAACTCCCTTAATTTCCTCTGGTTTTCTCAAAACCATGGTTTGAATGGAATCCTTTTAAATCTTTACTTACCTAATCAGGAGAGATTATGAGCAAATTTTCTTTTGATGCTTATGCTTCCTCACTCATCTCTTTCATTAAGAAAAAAAGACTGGCCTTTTAGTCCGCATGTTGATGCTATGAGCTCTCATTTTGGCATCCTTATCAGAGTGGCGGTGCTTCAGGGTGCACTTGCAAAAGCAAGTTTATACAATATGGGTAGTTTCGGGACAAAATCATGTCCTATTTTTTACACCCAAATGAGATTTTATCTTCGAATCTGGATGATGATGTGTTTATAAGTTTATTCAATGCCTCTCTCCCTCCTCCTCAAGAAATGCCAAACTCGTATAACTACATATTGCTCCGATCCCATACATGGAACATGCGGGTGTACCCAGGACCAATGGCAGATATTGGCAGATGACCTCTGACACCAGTGAGCATGGGTTGGAGAGAGCTCAAGAAAGAACTCAGGTTCCAACCTCGGCTAGTGGAGAGTTTGCTTTAATTTCTGTAAGCGCTGCACCTCCTGCAACTGCACTAATACCTCCAAGTAGATCCCCCACCTCAATCCCACTCCCACCCCTCTTCATCTCCTCGCCAAAGTCCAATGATGCCCACCACTCTTCCCTCCTTCTATCTCTGGCTCTGCCCTTAATTTCTTCCCCTTGGCTCCTCCCCACCCCAAACCCATCTTACTATACACTCCAGGTGCAGTGTTTAAAAGGGAAAGCTCAGAGTAGTCACCCACAAGAGAGCCTCCTCCCCTCCTCTACTGCTTCTATGTGCAACGGCAAGAAAGTGATAAAGTAATCTCAGTAGTGGAATGAGGCTTTGTAAAGTTAGCTGGACAAAGGAAGGGATTCTTTCTACCCCCCACTAAAATAGAGAGATGCACAAATGAGGGTGGTGAATAGAATCCCACCACTTTGACAGGCCTGCAGAGCGCTCCATCTTTACAGGGGTGTTGGCATATGCTAAAGCCCAGCCTAGTGCATCATGTCTGCCATACTGGGCGACAGCGTCTGATATAGTATCTGTGGCATTGTGGTGATTGTTGACCACTATTTTATCTTTCGTGATCATGACCCAATGAAACAGAAGGGAGATTTCTTTTTTTTTTTTTGATGACATCAGATTGGATGACACTTGGTGTCAACCATAGACTGGCACAGAACTCTTATTGAAAGTTTGAGAGTCAGCTAATGTCAGATCATGTAATCAGGTCTTAAGGTTACTTATGAAAGGATAAAGTAACATTTGCACTCATTTTTTTATATCATGAGACTCAAAAGATCATGGCCATTGTGTGATTAATGGCACTTTGTTGTAAGTCCATCTGAACTCGGCCCTTTTTTTGGTGTTACCAGCCAGCTCCAAGTGATCTGTGGATCATTATCAACAGTCTATTGATAAATTAATGTAAAGTATCAGTATATGAAAGAATAGACAGTGAAATTCCTAGGTCCATACTGCCAGTGATGAGACAGCTGTTGCTTCATGTAAAATGGGTGCAAAACCTTAAAGATATGAGTCGGGATCTCAGATTCCCTCGGTGCTCCCTCAATACTCTGGAGAGGTCGAGGAGTGTAGGCATTTAAGCTAAGTCCTAGGAGCTTATGTTTAAATACAAAAATGTACGCACCCCCAACCCCTCAGTCCCCTCAGTGCAAGTATTCAGAGATCTCCTCTTTAAAGATATACCCTACTGATGCAATGAAGCCTGGCTATGGCTAACCCACAGGAAATTATGGCTTTGCAGAGTGAGAAATACTTATTGCTTCTTGCAATCTAAATTATTATTATTGTAAGATTATTTTTATAATAAATATTTTTATTATTTTATCTACTTTTATGATGGAGATATGATTATATGTAGTTGATTTAAGAGAAGAGAAATATTTATTGCAAGACCACTCTTGATTGCTTTATCTACTTTTATGGTGGAGATGATTATATGTAGTTGATTTAAGAGAAGTGAAATACTTATTTGCAAGACCACTCTTGATTGCTTTATCTATTTTTATGTTGGAGATGATTATATGCAGTTGACTAAAAAGAGGAGAGATACTTATTGCAAGATCACTCTTGCAATAAATTTGATGTGGATTGTAAAAGTTGACAATTTTATTGGCTAGAAAAGAGAGAGTGTATGTGACGACCCAACCATCAAATTGACTCAACGACTGTGTTATTTGGTAGACTTCTCAGGAAGATCATCCATCCTAAGACTACTCCCAACAGAGCACGCTTAACTTCAGAGTTCTTTTCCTATTCGAATTCTGAAAATGACTAGTCCGAATTGTTGGTAGTCTGCTGATTTAATCCATTTAACATATTCTTATATGGGGTGTTACAATCTACATCTCTTATATAAGTGACATCCTCGTCGTTATTCATATATAATACACAATCAAACTCTATATATGTAAGATTCTAGAGGTGGCCTCTACAGGCTCAAGAGGTGGCTCCCGCTATATAGCACTTTACGTCATTATGGCCTCAAGTGGTAGCTCCCATAACATAGCACTTTGCCCTGTATGACACTTAATTCCTGCACTTCCGACTAAGATACGACTCTGATACTATTTGTGACGACGCAACTACCAAATTAACTGACTCAACAACTGTGCTAGTTGGTGGACTTTCTAGGAAGGCCACCTATCTTGAGACTACTCCCAACAAAACATGCTTAACTTCAAAGTTCTTTTCTATTCGAGCTCAGAAAATAACTAGTCCAAGTTATTGGTAGTCTGCTGATTTAGTCTATTTAATATATTTTTATATAAAATGTTACAGAGAATGAGAGAGAGATCTTATCAAATTTAAGTTCCAACCAATCAATAGAATTGCTCTTTGCCAATCCACGTCATATTTATTGCAAGACTGCTATTGCAATAATCATTTCTCTTTGATTCAATTAATGTTTGTATGTGAGAAGAGGTTTAATTCACCGGTCTCTGATTGATTCTTGTCTTGAGTGTTTTTCTCATGTGCTAAGACTCGTGGAAAAGTTAATTTCTAGAGTTTTGTTTCTCTAACTCAAGGTGGTTGCTTGGGTAGATGGATTAGTCGTCCATATTGATAAATTTATTGCAACATTAAGTAGAGTTTTCTTCTAATTAAAAGGCTACTTAAGAAATTGATCGACATTTGTACATGCCTTAACTAAGAAAAGCCCTCCTTTCGCCCTCGTCGCCCGTGTTGGTTTTAGACAAAAAAAAAAGGTGAAAAAAAGAGGGAACAAAGTTCCCTGTGTTTGTCACGAACAGAGAACTCTGTTTAATATTATAATATATATAACATAACATGTGAAGTATCATGCAAATGTGAGCTTGATTAGATGTCTCACCTTGTGGGGCTCTCTTTCACAATAACACTAGCAAGTGATCAATCACAAGGGCAAACTTGGTGGATACAGTTGAATTAGTCAGCACCCCAAGCCCACTTAATAAAACTACTCATGCATAAAGACCGCACCATACGTTCGAACTTAACTTTTTTTTGAGACAACGTTCAAACTTAACTTATCTACTGAGCCGGAAACTTTATTCCTTCTTAAAACTTGGGTCGTCTGTATAGTTGGATGAGCCAAGCTTATGCTATGATCAGTTTACTCAGTAAGTAAGCTTGTTCCATCCTTCTAACTTTCAAGTAATTATGTGTAATCTCTCGGACAGTTTATTTTTTAGGAGAAATATTTATTGGATATTTGCGTGTGCACATCGAACGCTGCCATGGCCAATGCGCAGGCAGGCAAATCGCGCCATCCTTCACCGGCCATTGGCCAATGACAACACCCGATCTACAAAATAGTAAATATTTCTCATATTTTAAATAAGTAGTAAAACTTGGAGGTCGTATTTTAAGTTTTTAATCAAGTCCCGGGCGTGTGACCGATTGGGCCACAAATGGCAAGTCCCAGGCCGGGCCCATTCTGGTGGGTTGGTACTACTACTGCTTTAGCACTTGTCACTTCGTCAGCTCCACTACTGCGCGCGGAGCTGATATGTAACAACTGACAGGGAAGGACTGTTGTCAGCCTTCCCTTGCCCCCCACAGTTTGCTGTTCCTGTGATGTTTTAGGACTCCGAGCGTTTGATCTTTGATTAGAGAGAAGAATTTAGTATATTTGAGTTATGTATTTTTTATTTATATTTTTTCTCTTTCATTGATTAATGAAAAGAGGGCACACTACATCCATCTAATAAGAGGAAAAAATTATAAATAAAAAATACACAACTTAAGTACACTAAATTTTTCTCTTGATCAAACTGGCCGACTTGCCAATGGGTTCATAGCTCAGTGGCACAAGATTTTGTTTATCTTTCGAAAGAAAGAGAGATCATTAGATTTAATATTTTTGTCTAAAAAAATATATGTTTGAATTTCAAGTGATTTTTTTCAACTAATCCTTCTAATTAGGTTTCATTTCACTCTCATATATTTTTGCGCATCTATTTTCTATCTATTTACAATTTTTTTTCTTCAAAAAATCTCTTATAAATTTGAGAAACCTAATAATGAAACCTCTTACATCGTGATGTACAACGGAACCCTCTACCAATCGAGCCACTCTTTGAGTACAATCTAACTCACGTATTGTTGACAGTCTAATACGTTTGAGTCTGGAACAACATTTCTAAGAACACAAAGCTGCCACGATATATATTGTGAAGAAAAAAAACCTTTATTCAAAAAATAGTTTTAGAAGAATGTTCAAGATATCAATCTGGAAGAACTTGTGAAGTACACTTGATGGATCACTTGTCAAACGAAGGAGACCGTAAAAAATGCAAGTGGCCTAGCTATATTATGTTTGAAGGACCCACACAACTCCTGGGGTGTTCTACGTTAAGAAGCTCTTTATAAAGCAACAGTTCAACTCTGATGCCACTTGCAGAGCATGCTTCTTCTCATCGTCTTTCTTGTGTCCTGTTGTCAGAAACCTGAAGGCTTTTGTAATCTGATGCCTTCTTTTTTGAGCTCTTACGTACATACTTTGAATGAAGGCCTCAACTTCTGATATTGAAACCTCTGTTTCTTTAATACACTATGAAAACTCTTGTAATCTATAAAATCAAGGTGTTGAGATTGAGAGGCTCACGTTTATATGGAATAAGGCCACAATCTATAGAAATTGATGTGGTATAGTACCACTGTGCTAATTTTTAAAACCTTATTAATGAGTCTAAATTTTTTCATTACATTAATTTAGTTGAATTTTTTTTTAAAGGAAGTGACTCTACCGAAGATTTTTCTGGATCCGTCTATGACTGTGCCAACACTCCTCTTCACGATTAAGGCGTCGTTTGACAACGCAGTTAAAAAAATAAAAATCGGTAAAAATCGATTTTGCAAAAGTTGTTGATAGAGCCCCGTTTTTTTGGTCAAATCCCGCCACCGTCCAAAATGTTCAAAATCTGAAAAAGCGATTAGAGACCCGCTTTTAAATTGAGGAGAGAGAAATGTGCCTTTCTCTCTATACCTCTCTCCTCCATCCAAAATCTGCACGTAAGCCAATGTCGTCCAAGTGTGTTGAAAACGCTGCAATTATGTCAAGAATTTTAGACTTAAAATCTCCCCTAAAAGTGTTCCCAAACGATGCCTAAAATATGTCGTAAAAATTGATAATTAAATGGAGGTGAAAATAAACGAGATTGGGCTCAAACCTACTCTGATATTATCTTGTAATCTACAAAACTACAGTGTTAAGATTAAGAGGTCCATACTTATATGGACAAAGACCACAACCTATATAAATTGATGTGGTATATTACCACTGTGCCAACGGAAACCTTCAGAGAAGCTTCTCTGAAGCGGGGGACTGATGAAGTATGTTTTAGAAGATCCTCAAGACGTACGTCAATTAATCATTTGTATGCAAAGACAACCATCAAGAGCTTACTCGGCAAAGACATATAGCTAGTTTGCACAGGATATGTTTCAAAGAGAGTGTAATAATCTTTCATGAGAAATATTTGTTAGCCTCCTCGTCTATTAGTTAAAAAAGAGAGAGAGAAAAGTTTTGTCATACTTTTAACTAATAAGATTACTTTTCAAAGAATCCATATTATCTTTATTATCCTCTTTATATTGCAATAAATATTTCTCATCTTTCATATGTGATTGGCCGGACATTCTCCAATCCATAGACGACATGAAATCCTTCTACCTGATGGGTCTTGAAGCACTAATGTGAGAACCTATTTTTGTCCCATGCATAATATATAGATAATGGGAAATATGGAGGAGGTATGGATTTGGAGCTTTGAGGTATGTGCATGGGGATTTTTATATGTCCTGAGACTTAAAATAGATCTTTGGAACATGACCCATCAGTGACTATGGGTTTATGTGTTGGATCTTTCTCCACCAACCTTGATCAGTGATAATTCTATCGGCTGAACAAGCTGAATACTCTTAATTATACTGCTTGAAAGATGCCAAACAAATCATAAATAACATGATCATACCATTCGCACAATCTAAATTGCAAGTCTAGAATGGGTTTATTGGTGTTTTAAGTGATTTTGGATTATTTTATTCCATGAGGGTATTTTAGTCATCTTTAAATGTTTTAGGAGCTTAAGAAGAATCTTTAGGATTTGCGGTGTGTTTTAAGGATTTAGAAAGTTTTAAAATCCTAAGGCATATCGTCTTACCATTTTGAGCATTTTATCAGTCAGGTGTATTAGGTCATTTTAGATATATTTGAGGATTCTTGACATTTTAAAGTTTTAACATTTTAAAGGGTTTTTAATGATTTCTATGTGTTTTTAAGATATTAATGATATTTTGGTAATTTTGTGCATCTCTTTAAGATTAGGAGCGCATGTTAAGTGTTTTGGATACTTTTTAAAATGCTTTTTGGTATTTCCGTGATTTTTTTTTTGTGAATTGTTATGATTTGAGGGCGGTCACCTTTTCATGATTTTGAGGTTATTAGGGTATGCTGAATGATTCTACTAACTTTACGAATTTTTATTGTTATGGGGTATTTTGATTATTTCAAATTAAATGAGGGTTTGGGCTAGAACTTTTGTTAAAGAAGAAAGGCATTTAAGTACATGGTGGGTGAGACTGGTGAATCAAGTTAGACCAGACTACTCAAATATCGATATGAATTGGAGTGTACCGACCTAGTTCTATCTAGTTAGTATTTAACTTATAATAATAAAAAATAAAAAACAAAAAACAAAAAATACTTAATTGGATATCGGATTGGTAGAGTCCGGCATGTCCAACTGTGTTTTACCAGTTCGCCCATTGAACTAAAAATATAGGTGGAAGACACATGTAAACAAATAGAATATATTGTCATTTATAACGAATTATATCAAAATTGACAGGTTGGCCATAGACAATAATAAATAATATGTGAAACATGTCAAGTATTTGGGCTGAAATGGATCACATAAATTTGGGCATGATGTGCCAATTGAGGTTGAGGGCTGATTGGACTTAAAGAGCTAATTGGATTTGGTGAGCCATTGAGCATGATGAGTCATTAGGCTTAATAACGGACCAATTGAACATGATGAGCCATTAGGCTTAATGGGCCAATTGAGCATAGAGCATGATGAGCCAATAGATTTAATGGGCCAACAGTCCAAGAACTATGAGACATGATGGACTCAATGGTTCATTTCATGCAAGCATGGTAGACTCAATGGTCTAAGCCATGTTGGCTAATAATGCTGGATGGACATGATGGTCCAGCCAATTTGGCATGATTGGACTTAATGTTCCAAACCATGTTGACTAATTAGGCTCCATAGACATGATGGTGTAAGGATCGAATTATGAGATTCTTGTATCCAGGGGCGGATCTAGTAAGGATTTAGTGGGGTCCTGTGATCTCACTGGATAATTTTTTTTGTATTAAGTAGATAAATTTTCATTATGAATGACTCAACTGAAATTATATGGGTGTACTATTAGGATCCTAATAAAATAAAATTTTGGATCCGCCACTGCTTGTATCGTTCGATTCCTATATAAATCAAATCGATTTCTATTAAATTTCATGCAAATCAACCCGATTTTAGATCTCTAGAATCGAAACATATCAAGCAAAAATTTGATTTACTCCAAATCAACGATGAGACAAACCCTGCGTTCTTCAACCTACATATACACTTCTGCTGCACCCACTAAATAATCCAGTGATGATCTACAACAAGAAATTCTTCGAGTCTTCCAAACAAAATAACATGTGCAGCGCTTCAAAGTTTATACATATATGCTCAACGTATAGATTCTATAATATCCGACTTTGGGTAAACTTAAATATTATTGCATTAGATTCCTTGTCATGAAAACCTCACAAAAAAATATACAAGTTAGATTAGATTACAATTTGCCGAATCGTACCATGCTGATACAAGTTAGATTAGAACCAATTCCACCCTAAACTCTGTTTCTTTGCCAAGAAGGGCATGTTCTCTCTGGCCACCACCCCTCTATTCTCACTTTTTTTTTCATTATTTCTTTTGTTTTACTTTTGCATTACGCATATTTTTATATGTTATGAATATTTAATAATATATATTATTTAATTATTTAATATTATAAAAAATTAATTAGAAGTCTCTAACTATAATATGAAAGTCTTTACTGTAACATAATTTAACATATACTGTAACAGAAAATAACACTTATTGTAATGAGTTATAATTTGTTAAGGATTAAAAAATAAATTAAATATCTTTTAAGAACTCCTAATTAATTTACCCTTAATATTATCTCCCTGTGCAAGTGAAATGAGTTACAAAAGTTTAAAATAAAAAACAAAAAATAAAAAAATAATTTCATTTGGACTCAAACGACCTGAATGGCAGTAATATAATACGGGAAGATCGGGTCCGTACAAAGCATGGGTTCTAATCTATGCAGTTTAGCGATGCAGCCAACCTTCACATAAACCTCACTTAAAAAATTGCATTATATTATGTCTTAATAAATTTAATTTTTGTCTATACACATAATGCCGGGCTAGAGCCTAGAGCTGACTTGCAAACAAGTTTCGACGCGATCTTTAGAGTAAAAGTTCCTTTCTTCAGCTTCTCCGACGATAGATTTCCGTTCCCGCCTCGCATCAGATCGTCTTGTTCGTCCTCCGGCAGAGATCGTCGGGGACGGGGAGATTTTGTGAGGGTTTCTCATGCAGCCGTTTCGGAGATTTCTGTCTTTCGGCCATCGCAGCCCTAGCATTTGGGGTGCAAGCAGAGACCTTTCACTGTCGTGTCTGTCGCCTCGGAGGAGACCCACCCCGGTTTCCGACGCGATACACCTGAAACCAGGTACCCAACAAGAACCCTTCCTTGGGAACACCCCGTTGGGATTGTTCCCTTCGCAATTTGTTGCTGGTTCTGCTGCTAAGATGTTCTGGCACCGTTTTGTGGGTTCTTGGCCGTTGTTTCCTTTGGTTAGCCATAGTGCACGCTGAACCGTGGAAGCACTAATGACGAAATTTCTGGTTGTTTCTGTGGAGTTCAGAGTTAGAGTTTTTTATTTTTTTCTTGCTTTCTTGTGTTGATCAGTAATCATTGGAATGTCATTTTATGCATTTCTTGGTAAGTTATTGTTACCATCACTGTTTAGGAGCTGGCCCCAATGGGTGAGCGCCTCGAAGGTTATTGAGTTTTTTCTTACTAGTTTTGTCTGAGTTGTTTATTGTGCTGGAAAACACTATATATAATATGACAGTGTTTTGGCTAGTTTCGGGGGGCTATAAATTCTGGGTTTCAGAATCCTGTTGGCCATTTTGGTATCTCTTTACCTGGTTCCGGTTTTGAAGACAGGGCAGGGCCACTGGAAGCTGAATTCAAGGGTTTTGGTTTCCCATATAGACATTTTTACGCCCATAAAAACAGAACATTCTTGACTTTGAAATCCAAAGAGTTCACTGGTTTTGGAATTGGTTATTTTAAAATCAAGGTTTATGATGTTTTACTACAAAATAGACAACAGCTGAGGAGATTGTTGGATTTGCTAATAAAGTTCTTTACGGTGGATTCTTTACGGTTACTGTAAAGTTGACTTTCAAAATTTTACTGTCCCAGGTGTCACCTCTTTCATAACTTGGTTTGATTTCCAGCCCAATCCCACCAGAAATGAATCGGAGGGTTTTGTTTCTCACGTGGGTATGTTACAGAGATAAAAAAATTTGAAACCTAAAGAATTATCTGGTTTTAAAACCAATGATTTTAAAGTAGGAGAAAAAATATCGCATTTTCTGGTATAGTAAACAACACCTAGTCAGACTCCATGATGTAGTGACACAAATGCCCATAAAAATATACTAAATGGCATGAATGTATATGTTATATGTATGTATGTGCTAAACTTGGAAGAAATTTGAGGTAGAAGAAGGATGTAAAACCTTCCGAAAAAGGGATAGTGTGAAGCATTTGATAGAACTGACCTGCTAGGGAGCAGCAGTTTGAGATGTTTTGATCTACTTTTGTCTGAAAACAGGAATCAAGGGAAATTTGCTTCTTATTTAATTAGATCTTGAAGCAGTTTGGTACTTAGACATATTTCTTAAAAATATCCTTTTCCCAAAAAAATCAAGTTTTTCTTTTGTTAAATGTTAAAGGAAAATTGATGCTTAGCCATGCCAGCTGCTGTCTATGTGGTTTAAGAAGCTGCATATACATATGCATTGTACAGGATAAGAAAGCCAGTTCAGTGGAGCAGTAACAAGGTAGAATTCTAACCTAGTATACATGCACATGTGGCAATTCCAAGTGGAAAGACTCTTGTATGCTTCTCTGAACAAGACTTAGAAGCATGGAGCGTAATGCTGATGATGTGGGAAAAAATGGATTTTCTAATTTACTACTAAATTTTTCCCTGGCCATACAGGCAAGAATGAGGAGTGGGAGAGATGGCAAAATGAGTAAAATCCTGCACATAGATATACAATACAAGAAGAGGAGATCAGCACAAAGAAGTCCTAGGTGTAAGTGTGACCTCTTTGCAATGGTTCCCTTATATTATTATTTTACAATAACGGAGCAGCACATCCTTTTGTATGACCAGATACTGTAATAGCCACAGTTATGTCAAGCTGCTATCTGTATAAACCAGGTGTACTGGTTATAAGAAAACATTTATCTGGAAAGTGAAATGTTTCTGAAACCTAAAGATGAACTGTGCTGGCATGAATGTATTCCTTTTGTATAGTCTTTCTCTGCAGCCTCCTATGCTTTTCATTAAGTTTCTTCACCGTGACAAGGTTTCTAATGTCTGTAAGGTTTGCATTCGATTAACACACACTCTTATCCTGCAGTCTTTGCAAGACATGGTTTGTCAAATTTCTGCATCAATCATCATAATGGGATTATGGAGTCCGGTGCATCTGGCTGGTGGGCAAAACTTATGATACATAGAAAATGGATGCATAATCTCAGTCTGTCAGGCAAGTTCTTCTTGGTAGTGTTGCTTGGTGTAAGTGTAGATGTGTTTCATGCATCAAAGTATCATGATACTGCTTTTTCTTCTCTTTCATTTCTTATCAGTACTTTTAATCTTATTATATATGACCTTGAACATTGTAGGAGGCAGTTGCTAATGTTTTTTAAATTTGATATTTGCAGCTCTATGTTTCATTAGTTTTGTCAAACAAATTCTATTAATTGTTAAATGAAGTTGACAAGGAAATACTATTTACTTCCTCTCAGGAAGGAATCTATGTCTGGGAAGCTTCCTAGGAATTTCAGCTATTTCTGGTGCTATCAATTTATTGCCAAATGTTGCATATGCTATGAGTGGTGAGCATATATCATAATGGTTTTGTCATGCTTCTAGTTTACTTACAATCAGGATATGTATTATCCATCTTAAGACAGCTCTCAACATGTTAGCTTTGGACATGATTTGTAGCTTGCTCTTTTGAGACAGGACATTTGGAAGAGGGCCTTTCAGATTCAGAGGACCCTTCAGATTTCTTGAAACAAGATCTGGATACTATGTGGGAGTTGACAAAGAAATTTCAGTTGCCTGCAGTATTGTTATGGACTGTGCTATTTGGTTGGCACCATCCAATCATTCTTGCTATCAATGTTACTCTTATTCTCTTCTGCACAAGGCCAAACCCGTTCTCAGTTTACATTTTCATTGAACAGGTGAGTTGTATGCATGTTAACTAATTTTAAGTAAACATTGAAGACCTAAGTTCAGGGAAACACGGGAATCTGGTATATTCATAAAGTGACAAGACATTGCTTTGCGAATTCTGGAACATCATCCATCTGTTGATCAATAGTGGAAACATCTCTTTTTTAATACTTCAGGGGAGATCTCATTTGGTGTCTTAACCATCTTTCCTGAGGTGTTGTATGTTTTTTCTTAAGAATAAATGCAAGGGTTATAGTATGATGCTTTGTTCAAAATTTGAACCATGCAAAGCCTGAAAAAGATCAATGCTAATTTGGTGATTTATTGGATGTTAAAATGGTAAAGTGAGTATAAACATTTCTACGAAGATTATACTTGGGAGTCATCTCCTCTCATCTATAATTATGTGATACACAATTTTGAAGGAAACCATTACAGCATCTTGTTTTCCATCCGTGGTAGAATTAACGTGGAATTTGCTGCTTTCTTTGTACTTAAAAGTTGACAGGTGAACTATGTGGTAAGGAACTAATCTCAAACTCGAATGCCTAGGCACTTGAAGTGATGTATTTTCACCTTTAAATCACCAAGAAAACAGGAGCGTCAATTTGTGATTGACAACATGTTGCACCAGAAAAACAGAGAAAACCAAACAAAAAAAGGAAGAAAACCGAACAGCATGTGTGGTTGAAAGGAGAAACAAAGCAGCTAGTGGTGGAGTGAGGGTGAGCGAACCTATGAGTGGCAGAGAGAGAGGGGGTGGTGGCATGAAATCTAGGCATTGTTGCTCACCCCTTTGAAATTCATTGCCTATGTGACTGAAGAGTGCCTCTGTAACATGGACTGTTTCTCCTGAGCATGCTAAATACAAACTGGCAAATAGCCCATGTAGGGTAGTATAGCTGCACAGAATTTTCTGGTTAGTGATCGTGTTTTCATTTACAGTGTCATTGAAATGAATGTACGCCTTATTGTATCAAACAGATTAATTTTAGAAGCTTAATTGTAATTTACTTCATGTGTTATCTTTTGAGATTTTGTTGTAAATTACTATTGATTTTTGGTTCACCCAATTCTAACCTTGCAGTTGCGACGGCGATCAATGCGTCAGAGACTGGGACTGTACAAAACAAAGGTAGGAGTCATTCTTGTTCTTTCCATATGGAAAATGTTATTGTCATGAGATGATAGTTCTTGCCATTTGATTTCTACTTAACTGAATGAAACCTTACACCCGAATTTTAGGCCTTGATGGTCAAAGAACCTTAAAAAGGCTAAGAAACATTTTGTTTTAGGACTTTTTGCATATACACCCTCTTAGAAGATTAATTGCATGAAAATCGTTCCTAGATTTGCATTTGCACGTATACCTCTCTTATGGATACAAAATGCCCTACTATAACCTCCTATGATGGAAGTCAAAAAATGTTTTAAATATTGCTTCACCATTGTTTTTAGCAGGGTATATATTCAAAAGTGAACGGAATATTCCTAGTATCTTTTTGACGTCCATCACGGCATGTTACAGTAGGTTTTTGCAGACATTGTATATTCATAAGAGGGGTATCCATGTAAATGCAAATCTAAAAAGGATTCTCATGCAATTAATCTTCTAAGTGGGGCATATATACAAAAAACCCTTTGTTTTATCACGTAAACTTCCGTTCTTCGCTCACGTGTACCGTTAGCCATGCTCTGTTTAGAAAATGTCATCAAATTCTAGTACAAGTCCGAAAGAAAGAGGCAGCATAAGATAGCTCAACATAGTAAGAAAGGATTTTGCCTTCAAGTTTAACTGCAAAAATGACATTGGATAGATTTAAACAACAGGGCAGTATTGATGTAGCCAATCCGAAATAAATGGCATAATGCACTAACGGTGATGATGTGGACTTCCATTCTCTCCTTTGCCATACACTTGGTTTTAGCTTGTCTGAGGAGTCTGACAAGGGAGTTTTGATACACCTTATGGTTGAAGGACATCATAGACATCTTACTTCATTTTGGTTTGACCCTGTCTAAAGTGACTGGGTTTTATCTTTTTGAGGTTCACTTGAGTGCCTAAGCCCTATATGCCCTCCGGCCTGTTTCTTTTCAGAGAAAGGCTTAGTGCACTTTCATATTGACTAGGCACTCATCCCATGTGGCCCCCATGTGAGTGGTGCCACATGGGATGAGTGCCTAGTCATATTGCACTTAAGTGCAATAGAAAAGTGCACTAAGCCTTTCTCTTCTTTTCATGGTTATTAGGGTACCACTCCAAATGGACCCATCAGTGTTGGAATCATGATCATCATTGATGCTTCATCTTTCGGATAATTTGTAATGCTTCAGTTCAAAGTGACTATCTTTCATGTAGACTCACTATTATAGCAATCTTAAGAGGGTCTTGATGGCTGGAAAGTTTACTTACATTAATTGTGCTAACGTATGCAGTTTCTTTATGTAAAGAAAGTGGAGGTTGAAGACTACAAGCTTTTCTGTTTTGCAAAAGTCGAAGTGAGTGACGCGAAGCTGAGATTGATCGGAATCTTGGGTAGCTGGTGGATCCTCCAGTCTTGACCAAATTAAAACATGGACAAGTTCCAAGTCTTGATCATCCCGACTCCCCAGTCATGCTCTAATGTGTTGCCCCCATTTTTGTGCTTGAATGTGAGAAACACCTGTATTGCCATCGTTGCTCGCTGGCATGGGTCGTTGGCGCAAGTACAAAAATATGTAAAGCAAGTGAATCTAGATGATAAATGTACAAGCCTGTAGAAGGATTTAAAGGAGTACATAGTAATACTAAAGCTTGTTCCTCTTTTTATGTGTTTTCTTCTGGGTTCGCATGAATCTCTCTCTCTCTCTCTCTCTCTCTCTCTCTCTCTCTCTTTATGTGTTTTTCTTGTGGGACAGCATGAAGCTATTTCTCTCTCTGATAAATTTAGGGGTGTAAACAAATTGAGTCTAGCCCAGTATTATGTTGCTCAAATTTTTTTATCAGAGTTTGAATTGAGCTTGAGTTTTATCGAGTATTGAAAATAGTTGTTCAATTTTAGTTCGTTTAAATACTCTTAAACTTGAGCTTTTAATGAGTCTAATTAAATTTGTGAGTTATATATATATATGTATGTCCGTATATATAAATTCAATTTAATTTACATGTAAAAAATTAATTATTCATACCCTCTAAATCTATTTTATTTCAAATTCATATGACAAGAGCCTTGATAAGTTGTTTAGTTTAACCATTTTAGTATATTATTTTAAATATATAATTATAACGAATTTATTCGCGAGTTTAAATGAGTCGCGCAAGTTTTTATTTGTACACTCAACTCATTTATGAAATTGAATTTAAAATTTTATTTGAATTTGATTTATTTATTTCTTTAAATGAGTCGAATTTGAATAATACTTGAATTGACTTTGAACTATTTGTAGAGTGCATTGATCCGATCACAACTCTAGATAAATTGTGAGAATATCATTTAACCTGTGGTTAATTCTAACCATTGGCTGGTAACATGGATATAGTAGGATCACTTGATGGCAATGCTCGCTCATAAAGACCGGCATTGCAACGGAAGATATGCAGCATTTATTTAATAAACAAAGCCAAGTTTTGGACACTGCCAAAGTTTAGCTGACACCTGGTCAAATGTAGTCAAATCTGCCAAAGTGAACTGCGGCGTACGTACCCATGGAGTTATCCACCAGGGTCGCACAAGCCATGGTGATGGACGCACTGTGATACCCCCTTTGATCTGGTCGTAGCTGGTAGATATCCGAGCCTGGGATACGTTTGCAGGCACCGAGGAGTTCGAACTCCAAGGACAACTGTCCCAGCTGGTGTTGCTATCAATCACTTCAGCTCACCACGTCGACAGCTACTTCGTTTCGTTTCAGTTCGCGGCGAGCTCTTGCGAGGAAAGTTCACACTAGAAGACAAACCACGGGTGTAGAAGCTTCTGGCCTTCGCTTATCTAGTCGTGCCTGCTCAGGTATCAACTTCTCTCAGCCTGACCGATCTGATAAGCTACCTCTCTTTCTCCCCACTTTACACGGGGACTACAGAATACAAGTATCAAGAAGATAGGTCTGTCGTCTTCCGCGTCATCTTTCTGTTGCCGCCGGGGTCGAATTCCTCCGCCTGTTCAATCTGTCGCTGCGCCGGCAGGCTGGTTGCAGAGGTGGGAGAAGATGGAGAAGGGAGGGAGGAGGAGCGTGGGGGTGGCCGTGGACTTCTCGCCGTGCAGCAAGGCGGCGCTGAGATGGGCTTCCGATAACCTCCTCAGGGACGGCGACCACCTCGTCCTCATCCACATCCAGCCCTCGTGTCAGTACGAGGAGGGCGTCATGCAGCTCTGGGAGGCCACCGGATCCCGTAAACCACCACCTCCATAAGCTCTACCATATCTCTGCAACTGCAGTGTGTGTGTGTCTACGATATGCGCCGTTCTAATCTGCTTCTGTTCCGCTTCTGGAGCTGGCACTGTCCTCCGCCCGTCTAGTAGCATCTCTCTGATCTCTCTCTCTCACGGGTCTTCATGCATGGTTTCTTGCAACTTGCAGCCTTAATCCCTCTGGTAGAGTTCTCCGACCCGACCGTCACGAAGAGATACGGCATCCAAGCAGACGAGGAGACGCTCGACATCCTCGCTGCCGCGGCAAAGCAGAAAGGGGTACACGCCTACTGCGCAGCCTTCGTTTCCCCACAGTACTACGCCATGAACGTACGTTTTTCCGTCGACATGTACTCCGACCATCTCTTCCCTACACTTTTCAGGTTCAAGTGTCAGCGAAGATCTACTGGGGCTGCCCAGGCGCCAAGCTCTGCGAGGCCGTCGAGGACGTCCCCTTGAGCTGCCTGGTCATCGGCAGCAGAGGCCTCAACAGATTCAAGAGGTGAATGAAGCGTGTGGAAATTCGCAGGAAGGCATGCGGCTGCAAAGTATACCGTTGTGTTCGTTTCATGATCCTTCTGATCAGCGATGGTTCTTGTGGGTGTTCTTGCTGCAGGACTTTTCTGGGAAGCGTCAGCAACTACGTCGTCAGCAACGCGATGTGCTCCGTGACCGTGGTGAAGAACATACCCTCTGCCCATGGATACAACTCCGTAGAAGCTTAATTAGTTAATTTCGCTGCAGACGGAACTCTTTCTGCTATATATGTCAATCTTGCAGTGTGAGGATGCATGCTTGAGGCTACATGCATGGGGTTGAAGTTTTAATTTATAAATTCTAGTAATATCTGTATATTATTCATATGAATGTTTGTGAAGGATTAACCGATCGAGTCTTAGAGACTTTTTAATCTCCAACACCATGAATAATGTTAATTTTTTTTTTTTTTACTTTTTTCAAAGATTTATTGGAGAGAGTTACGATGTACTAATGCGGTGTGGTTCGGTATATTCATGTACCGTATCATATCATATATACCATCAAATTGTGCATTTCTGGATATTTCACATATTCAATATTAAAAAATATTAATTATATGTTTAAATTTATTATTATTAGTTTCAGAATTAAAAAATCCCTGATTCCAAGAAAATCAGAGATATTAATTTATATGCAAAAATGAAGTAAATCATTTTTTTGTTTATCCTATGCAAATAAGAACTTAACGTTACAAATTACAATATACAAGTGACATGCTTACCAAACTTCCATTAAAAATACAAATTGAATGCCATGTCTTCTTCCTTATCTCTTCTGCAAAGATTTAACTTCAGAAGTTTGTTTCCAGAAAGTGGCAGATAATATGGGTATATATATGATATTCGATTCACATGGAAACCGTTTAAAAAAGAACATACGTAAATAAAAATCCAGAAATATAGATTTTCAAATAATTTTCAGTTTTCACAGGGCCTTTGTGCAAAAAAATTAATCTTATGTTAACTATGTTTTCATTTAATTTTAAATATTGTGTATGTATTATATTTTCAGAAAATCTTAAATATTATGTTATGTATTCGCTCCAAACGGGTCTGGATGTGGCAGCAGGAATGGACGAGGTCTCCTTCACATGGTGCCCTTCTGCCCCCAGCACAGGGTTCTACTGCTCTGCTCCTCTTTCTCCCGGGGGTTTTCCCCTCCTCATGCGATCCTCTCCTCAGCTCCATCCATGGACGCGTTACCCCAGAGCAACTCCGCTATGGGTTGGTCTCGTTTCTCCACCGCCGCCGCCTTCGAGACCTATTTGGGGACGTGCGCCTCCCTGCTTCTGGAGTGCGCGGCCCGCAGGTCGCTCGCGGGGGGGCGGGCCATCCACGCGCACGCGATCAAGGCCGGAGTGTCCTCCTTCCGGCCTGTCTCCGCTAAGCTCCTGGAGATGTACTCCAGCTGCGGGAGGCTGGTGGACTGCGTGAGCGCCCTCGAAGACGCCCGTGGGTTTGATCTCTTCTCCTGGAACGTCGCGATTGCTTCCTGTGCTCGGTGGGGGAACTTGGATACTGCGCGTCGCCTGTTCGACGAAATGCCTAAGAAGAATGATGTTTCCTGGACTGTGATGGTCGATGCGTTTATGAAGTGCGGCAGGGTCCGGGAATCTGTGGAGTTTTTCCGGAGGAATCCGTGTCTTACTGTCGTGTCTTGGACTGCAGCCATATGTGGGTTTGTCCAGAATGGACTGGAGTACGAGGCTCTGGTGTTCTTTCGTGAAATGCTCGAGACGGGGGTGATACCGAACGAGGTCACTTATACTTCTGTAGTTAAAGCTTGCGTAGGTAGTAACAGTTTTGATGTGGGGCTGAGTGTTTTTGGTTTGATAGTTAGACGTGGGTACGATAAGCACCTGTCGGTCACCAATTCTTTGATTACGTTGCACATCAGGATGCAGGACCTTGATTCTGCCAGGACAGTGTTCGAGCAGATGGAGAAAAAAGATGTCATTTCCTGGACTGCAGTCCTTGATGTTTACATTGAGGTGGGGGAGTTATCAAAAGCTCGCCATTTCTTTGATGAGATGCCAGAAAAAAACGAAGTTTCCTGGAGTGCAATGATTGCAAGGTATACTCAAGGTGGATGTGCCATGGAAGCACTGAGACTTTTTGATCGTATGGTCTCCGATGGATTCAAGCCGAATACCTCGTGTATTTCTAGTGTGCTTTGCGCTTCTGCTAGCCTCAATAATGTCTTGCTTGGGAGCAATGTGCATGGCCTTGTCATAAAGACTGGCGTTGATGGTAACATTTTCGTCTCTAGTGCTCTGATTGACATGTATTGCAAGTGTGGGAAACCTGATGAAGGCCGTCAGGTTTTTGATACAACTTCAGAGAAGAATGCGGTCTGCTGGAATGCGATGGTTGCAGGGTATAGCAGCAATTCTAGGTCTGATGAAGCAGAAGAGCTATTTAAGAGAATGCCAGGGAAGGGCATCATATCTTGGAATGGATTAATATCAGGTTTGGTTGATAATGAAGACTATGAGAAGGTAATGGAAACTTTTGGTAGAATGTTAGTGTCAGGACAAATGCCTGATCAGACGACCTTTTCCAGTGTTCTTTGTGCGTGTGCATGTTTCTCTTCACTAGAGAAAGGTAAGAACCTTCATGGTAAGATTATGAAACTTGGTTTCATGGATAGTGTCTTCATTGGAACCGCACTGACTGACATGTATGCCAAATCTGGGGATGTTGAAAGTTCTAAGAAGATATTCTCTCAGATGCCAGAAAAGAATGATGTAGCATGGGCTGCTATGATTCAGGGCCTTGCAGACAATGGGCTTGCAGAGGAGTCTGTTGTCTTGTTTGAGGGGATGAGAAGAAGTACCGAAATAATTCCGTCAGAGTCCCTGTTTTTGTCTATATTGTCTGCTTGTGTCCATTGTGGCTTGGTGGATAAAGGAATCCAATATTTTGATTTAATGAAAAATGGTTATGGTATTATACCAACACAAAAACACTATACTTGCATGGTTGATCTACTTGCTCGAGCAGGACGCCTAAGAGAAGCTGAGAAATTCATCAACAAAATTCCACTCAGACCAGAATCTAACGCTTGGGCTGCTCTATTAAGTGCTTGTCGCACACAAGGAAATGATAAGATAGGGGAGAGAGCTGCAAAAAGGCTGTGGGCACTGGGAAAGCAGAATCCTAGCAATTATATCTTGCTTTCAAATATCTATGCTTCTGTTGGTAGGTGGAAAGATGTCGAGAAGGTGAGAACTCTAATGAGACAAACCGGACTGAAAAAGACTAGAGGATGCAGTTCAGTTCTAATACAAGACAAGTTCTACACATTCCTTAGCTGGGATGCATCTGATAACCATGAGAAGTCATTAGAGATGTACTGGATGCTAGAACTCCTGATGTCAGAGTTAACAGCATAAACAGATTGACTCACTGCATATTATTTTAAATTCCAAAATTTTCAGATACCTGGATTTCCGGACAAAGATTCTGTCAAACCCCATTCAAGGAAAATGAAGGTGGCCAGTGTTCCCAAATTGACTGACATGATTCTGTTTATGACCACAAATATAGCACTTGATAGAAATCTTTGGCGGAACAGGATTCATGTAGCCGACAAATAATGGGATAAGGCTGATGATGCTTCTGTTTATGATCAGTGAACAAGAATCTCAAATGATGGCATTTGACAATCTCTTACCCCTCATCTGGGAGCGAATAAGCGAGTGGGATGTAATAAGGAGGAAGATAACCTCCAGTGGATTAAATATTCCCCAATCAAACTAACAAATGCCCACATACCCCGACAACCTACATAAAGCCAAGTACTTCTCCTTCTACCTGAGTTTTGGTGGGTCGGGGAGTAAAGCATACGATGATTCATTTGGAACACTTTTTCTCCATTCAACAGCTTTTCGGATCAGTGCGATATTTATCAGGAAATTTTACAGTTTCATGAGCTGTAAGACCACAACAAGCACAAGTTTGCTATCCAGGTTAGATAACATCTTACCCTAGCAGCTGTATTTGTGGGACTCCAGGGCCCTGAACAATTTGTTACCCCTTTGCAGGCAATCTATGTTGAAGGGTAGAATAAGGCCCTTGGAGTCTCCATAAGACTTCCAGCACAGTGCGTCATGCAAACTTGCAGAATCTGAAGAAGGAGATAGCTGGACATCGACTAGATCCACATTGGTGCAAGGGGTGCTGTCACTGCAGGCAATGTGCATGGGCTGCCATGAGTAAGTTCCAGTAATCTGCTTGTACTTCACTCCTGTGATAGCAATCGCATCTGTCTGATTCTTACATGATTTCTTGTTGCAGTAATACTGATCGATCACTATCGGTGTTTCTACTTCAGAAACTTGAACACCCGTGAATGTCACGTTACGAACTGAGCCGATGCCTCCCTGATGTTTGATAATGTACATGAACAGGTTTTTATGTTGAGACATTGAAAGCCAAGTGGTGAATGAGAAATTACTACTTAGTAACATTACTGAAGCTTTCATGTTTGTCATGATTCGATGCGAGGTGATTTATTTTCTGTCGTCCAGAAGATGCAGGTGATTCAGAAATACTCTTTTTTGATCTCTCTTTTTTTAATTGGGTGTGGTATCTTTTGATCTCTCTTTATCAACAGGGTATGGTAGTCTGGTGCCTGGAAATCAGGATTGGCATTTCGGCCGCAGATCACCCAGAATATGTCTCCGTTTTCTAAAGTTTAGGCTGAAATACTCACAAATCTCTCCTTAGATCTATGTTTCCAAAAAGTTACTGCTCAGGACTAGGGCTGGAAAAGTGTGTTTTTTTTATTATATGCAGATGAAAATTAAAGGCTTAGTGGCCCTCCAACCTACACATTAGGTCCTAAGTTCAATTCTCCACTCCTACATTTACCTATCCCCCCCCCCCCCCCCACCACAAAAAAAGAAAAGAAAAGAAAAGAAAAACTTAAACCCATTACAAGTTTGAGTGAGACAGAGAGTTAAAGAACTTGGGAAATCGATACCTGCCATGTCTTGATCCTGACTCCATAAAGAGCGTTTCGTATGCTTACATCTTCAACTGTGATATTGGAGACACAGGCCAAACTATTATCCTTTCCAAGGCCTCCTAAACTATCAAACCAAAAAAAAAAAAAAAAAGATTGCAGCCAATTAAAAAACAATCTGAATAAAGCTCAACGAAGTTTTTGCTGAAAGAATTCACATAATGCCTCTGCTCATCTACCTAATGCCATGGCCAGGCCCACAGTTGATATTGTGAACATGAACGTTTGAGCATCCCGCTTGTATGGATACGCAATCATCACCTGGATAAAAAAAAAAATTTCAAGCAAAACCAAAGGGGTTATGCTAGTAATGTATTCATATTGATCAAAGAAGCATATATACTAGGTTACACAATATTCCAAGATTCCCTAAAAAGTTGGGAGTACTGTATTCTACATATGAACTTAGGAAGGATAATAAAGTCATGGAAGCGACGTATGAAAGTGAGGGAAGAAACTGTTGCTATATGTAAATATTTTACCACATCCAATGTCCGAATGCTCAATCTGAACATCTTGGGTTTGTTGGATGTGAATGCCATCAGTGTTTGGGCTGGAGCCTGGGGAAGATATCGTTATGTTGGTGACCTTAACCCCTTCGGAGCTGTCAAATTTTAGGTGGCACTGAGGGCTGTTTAGGATTCTGATGTCTCTAACGGTGACATTGCAGCTCCCGTAGAATCTGAGAGCCTAAAAATAAGATCAAAAGAGAGAAGAAATCAGAAATCCTTAGCCTTCTGAACGACGTACGCAAGCAGAAGGGAATTGATATATATATCGTACAGTTGGCCTCGTGTTGGACCAATGCCTTGTCCTTAGCTGCAAAAACACCATGTTAGAGTAACTTAATCTTGAGAAGGAAATAAACCTCTGAATCGTAAAACTATGTACTCATGCGTATGCCCATGCAAACACGTGTTTGGAGAGTTAAACACTGCAGTGCGCGCAGGTTACTTCCAGTTTGATCATCATGTACGTAACACCTATCTTCATGCATTTTTATGTGTATGCAGTTGCTAACCTTAGGATGGTGGTGGTCTTGGGTCATGTTCCACCAAGCTGAGCCTTGGCCATCTACTGTACCACTTCCTGTGATAGTGAACTCATTGAGCCATTTGAAGTTTACCCACTGCAGTAGAGTAGATTTGGACCAGTCTCCTAGTTGTGAGGAAGCCAGGATAGTTCCGTCTATCTGAAACCAAAACAGTGGAGTTTTTCGTCACTTCAACTTCCTATTTATCTCCTCGATTACACGAGTATATATAGTATCAAGTGCATGGATCGTCCCCTACATGCTGTATCAGCTAGTCCTTGGTGAGAGAATGGTGAAGAAGTGAAGAGAAATCCTTTCAAAAATAATAGAGAAAGAAGAAGGTTACAACAATATGAGATCAACATCGATTCCTCAACGGGGAGGTGAGAGAAACCTGTAGAACAAGGTTTCGCATGCAAGGGCCTCTGAGAGTTACTGGTCTGATGAGAAACTTAGATTCCGACGGGATCTTGATGGTCGCCGATGGAACAACACAGGCAGCTCTCCATGCTGCTTGTAACGCCTGCACATTTTTAGAACTATGACGACTTTCTAGATCACCAATTCGCAGGAGAAAAAAGAATAAAAACAAGTAAAAATGTTAAAAAAATAACCAGGGTTGTTCTTGTGTGTGTGTGTGTGAGAGAGAGAGAGAGAGAGAGAGAGAGAGAGAGAGAGAGAGAGAGAGAGAGAGAACTCTCGAAGTGCTTAATTTTCTCACCTTAGAATCATCAGTAACCCCATCTCCCTTGGCTCCAAAAGATGTGATGTCGAAAGTTCTCGAATGGGGGTCGTAGTCGTCGGACTGTGGAGGTGGAGGTGGTGGTGGTGGAGCAGAAGTCGAGTGTCCGTTCCCCTTCACCTTCCTACCAACTCCTTTCTGCCTCTGGTACTTGTATCCTCTGCTCTTCACGTCATGAGAATGCCTTGGCGATGCTGCAACAAAAGCATTGGCCATGACCAATGCAAGCACCAAAACAGTAAGGAGATGCTTCATGTTCATATCTCTCTGTCTCCGCAGGAGAAAAAGAGGAAAAACTTGGGGGATTTTCAGAGTTGTAGCTGTTAGTTTTTCCCAGTGGAATGTAGCTAGAACTTAAGTAGACATGAGGTTGCTGCTCTCTATAACTTAAGTAGACGTGAGATTGCCCGCTCTCTATCTCTCACACGCACACGCACTCCATCTTTAATATATATGCTAAATCCACGAGTTCAGAAAATACCTGGTTAACGGGTCACCAAGACAGTGGTGGGGATCCTGTGCACAGCTCCCAAGACAGCCTGTTCTGGGATGGCCTTGTCTCCAAATCTGAGTGATTGTATAAGGATTCTTTTTGTAGTGTTTATAGTACTGTATGATGCTTCATCTATAACATGGTATTGGTACCATACCTTTTCTGAATGCTCGCCCCACAAAGTAGGATTTGGATGAGGATGCATACGAAAATGGGGGGGTATTGCCCGAGTATCTATTTTTCCTCACATTTTTTATGTGGATAGATCGGATCTGATCTATCCACATACCAAACATGATATCCTCAAAATTCTTTATCCCCGGTCTATCCACATATCAAACATGTTAGAGAATAGAATGGGATTATCCTTAACCTCACTCTATTCCCGATACCAAACATGCTCTAAATAAGATCTACAGCACCATCCTCAAATTCTTTATAGGCATTCATGCTATCTTATGACAAGTTAGGTAACCATTAATTTATGTCGGAAAAAAGATCAAAACAGAACGTGAGGGCGTTTCTCTATACATCATAGAGTAGCCTTCTTTCTTTATATATATTTACTGGGTTTTGGAGGTTGGAGGGGAGGGGGTGTGGAATGCACACCTTCGTGAGGTGGTTTGCATGTTCCAAGTATCGATATGGCAGTGGGTTTTCTAGCTAGCTAGGCACCCTTTTGAGGATTTGTAAAAGCGTAAGAGGTGCCTTTGTATGGGCAAAAGAGATGGAGTTGCAATTAAGAAAAGAAGAGAGATGGAAGAGGAGGGCGAAATGGCACTTTGTGCAAGCTCTTGCATGTGGTGGGGCGGTGGTGGTGAGGGGGGTGTCGCCGCCGGCGCTGCCGTGTGAGGGCAGTGGGCCAACAAGATTCCGTAATGGCTTTTGATCAGTATGAAACAAGGGGTATCCCCAACTTTCACAATCTTTTGAGGCCAATTCGTCATGTTTGGGAGGTCCTCTCCCCGTGCTTTCAACTTGTATCAAAACTAGTTCTCAGGCAGCATGCTCCCGTACACAATTAAGTTGTTATTTTGCAGACAACTATTTGAAATACACTATGCATTTTAAAGTTATATTTCAAAATTTTCCTCTAGGAAATATTTAGAAATCCTAATACTTTTTATTTATTTTTTTCTTCAAGAATTTCAGTTTATTAGTAAATAGGCTCTGTTGGAGGGCAAATTGTTTGTAAAGAGAATGACTTGTGTTATAAGAAGAGAATAATTTTACCGCTTGTCAAGAGGAGATTCAATCCTATGCCAAGGCTTCAGAAAAGATGGTCAATTGCACTATGTTAAGCAACTTAAATGTTAAGGTGTATCTTTTTGCATAGATGTTGTCTAGAGATAACACCAGATGTTTTCAATAATCTTTTAGGTGATATTTGGTATCGAGATAGGTCGAGAATAGTGGTGCCCTATCCCTATTATTTGGTTGGAATGGTTATTGTTCATGAATATAATATTGGGGATAAGTCATTCCATGGGAACCCCTAGAATGACTTATCCCCACTTTCCATCCCTGTTTTTTCCCATCTCAGTGCAGAATTTTTAAGTCCCGAGATGACGTCCTTTCACCCTCTCTCCTTTTGCCCTCCGTGTGTAGAAAGCTCGTTTCATTTTTTCACTTGCAAGACTTCTCTTCCCAGAGCAACTTCTTCTCTTGATATTGTGCTCTTCTTCGTAAGCAAAAGACAAGAGAATCACCACGGCAGTGGATGATCTTGAGCTCTTTTTACACCACAACAAAGGCTCGTCGACATCAAACGATGTTTTAGGTCAAAGTCCAAAGTCGCTCTCTTGCACCGCGGTGAGCGTCTCCTCGAAGTCATTTCGCCTCATTGGATGTTGTGAGCTCCTTCCTTCTTCCATTGTCTTCTTCCTTTCTATGTAGAAGATACGAAAACCCTACAAGGGATCCTCAACCTCATATGCTTCCCATTGTCAATGGTTTGGCCATTGTGCTCTAAGGCAGTGACATCGTCTGCGTATTCTTCGACATTAAGGTATAGTTTACTGATAGCGTCTTTCATCTATGTACATTCTTCAAGTTTGGGTTTAGAGTTTTGAATCTTCCTTCCCCCCACGCATGCCCCCCCCCAACACCCCCCACAAAGTACCCGACTGCACGCTATTTTTGGGTTTATTTGCTATAAGGTGACCTCACAACATCGCACTGTGGGAAGCAGCAGGCTCTTTTGGACCTCGTACTTTGTTGTAGTGTAATGTGTTCTTAGTTATGTGTGCTTTAATGGTTGTTCTCCATCTCATACTGTTTATTTTCTATAGATGTTGGGTTCTAAAAATTGTGTCTTGTCATTCATAAAATGGAAACCCTAGTCTTAGATGTCATTGTAGTACCCTAATACATGTTCAACTAATTTTGTTATTTAAATACAAATGTATTGGAGGAATAATTTTTATTCATATATATATTACTCACGATGGTTGTTTTTTCATATGTAAAAAGATGATGTGTTTCGATTTCAACTGTTGAGCCGATATATTACATATGATGTCATGAGTTATGTCCCTGTATTATTGATCAGTGAAGTTGACAATTGGATCTTTCTCCATGAGAATGTGATGATGGAGGCTCCTTCTTCTTGGTACCGTGCATGTGTATAATGTGTATTCTCACATGTTGTTAGCTAATTACATTGTTTATTATATATTGTTCTTAATTTCTTCGTACTCAATGTGTTGTCTCACATGTTTCTATTCATAAAAGAGTGACCACACAAACAAAAAGGCGGGTCTCTAATTGGAGAGAGGAGGGTAATCAAGTATCGATGGATATTTTGGTTGAGCACAAAGTCAACCATGATGGGTTCGTAAATGAGACATTTACAAAAGATGATTGGAGGATGGCACTGTAATAATTTAATGAGAAAACTCAGTCATCTTACACACTATCTAACCTAAAAAATAGGTTCAAGAACATGAAAGAATGGTATGGTCTATACCTTAATCTTAAGAGGTTGGGGTTGGGATGATGACAAAAACATGCCGGTGCCACATTCCGAAGATGCAGAGGAAATGTTCGTGATATATGTATATTCTATGTAAGTATAGTAATATTTCTTCCCATCCAATTAATGACATGTAAAATGTAATTTTTTTTCAGATTAATAAAGATTACATGTCTCTTAAAGGGAAGCCCTTTAACTTCATGGAAGAAATGTACATTATTACATCTATTTCAATGACAAGGGGTGATCTACGTGTAGAGAACTTTGGCAACTCGGACCAATGTGATGAACCTAACGCAGATGAGGATGGCCTATTATTTGACATGGAGGTAGATGTACATGAAAGCGCGTCTCTTGACAACCAGTAGCCAAGTGTGACACAAGACACAATACCTAGTACACATACTACTAAGCATACCTCCACCCCCAACAGTACACCCCAGAATAGGGCCACTGTTGCACAACCCGCAGGTAGAAAAATGAGATGTATATCAGATTCATGTAAGAGAGTTGCTGCGTGCCTGGGCCCCCGAGTTGGCGCTGCCGCATTGGGCAGCGCCCCTACTGTGTGGGGCCCACAGCAAGGGCGTTGCCCAATGCGACTGCAACAACACCAACTCGGGCGCCCAGACATTAAGTATTTCCCTTCATGTAATGATTCACTGGAAAAGATTGCTAAGTTAAGGGAGGAGAGACTAGCACTTCAAAAAGAGATCTTGGAGCTCCAAAAGAGTGTTGCTCCACCAATTTCTTTAATATTGGAACAATGAATGAAAGTGGATGGCATATACCAGATCACCTTTTGTACAAGGCCATAGATGCAATGAAGTGATTGGATGACCGGTGCATCTTTGTAAGTCTTTCACAACATCTCTGGCTTGGTTGGATACTAAGCCATCTTGATTACATGTGATGGGTTTTATATCCTTTGAAATTTCAGTTGAATAGAAACGATTTCCTTTTCATATCTATTCTATTTTGACTTGCCTATGCAGGAAATAAGCCTATATCCTTGTAGTTATGTCCTCAAAATGTACAGATTGTGTGAATTAAATTGCTGAACTTAACACTCATTTCAGGTGGAATATCATTTCATTTCCCCTCGTTGCATGATTTATGTACTCATTATTGATTATGTGTATGTTTGTGAAGTAGGTTGCACTCATTTTGATAGATGTTAATACTGCTCCCACTCATGATTTACTAAAGTTTATGATTGACGAAGAGGACTATTGGGAGGAGGTGGATGATATGCTAGTCTTTTTGCATAGCATCTTAGTAGTGAACCTGGCACCAGGTAGGCCAATGCATACTAATGAGGGGAAAGGACATAGATGGGTCAAAGAGGTTATGTCTGGTAGATAGATAGGTCTTACTCTACTCTCGGCATCCACCCACGCATGTTTGTTAGATTGAAAGACAAACTAATAGAAAATGGTGTCTAATTACAAGACACAAAAAATATGTTTGTCACAGAACAATTGGCCATCTTCTTGTTAGAGGTAGGGCATGAGATTGCTAATAAATTGTTGAGAAAATGGTTTCAATATTCTGGTGAGACCATTAGTGGGTATTTTAATAATATCCTCACATGAGTGCTAACAACACCACAATATTACATTAAGATGTCCACTGAGGATAGCCCTGTTCACTGAAAAATCTGACATGATCCAAAGTTTTACTCTTTTTACAAGGTAAACACATCTCAATTTACCATTTCCATTAACAACACATTGCTTTTCATACATGTGTGGGATGATATTTTTTATATGATGCCTACATATGCATAGAATGCTATTGGTAGAATTGATGAGACCAATATCTCTGTCAAAGTTCATTTGGTTGACCAACTGCGTAATCGAAAAGGAGAAACATCACAGAACATCATGGGATGTGTTGATTTTGATATGATATTCAAAAATGTCGTTAGATAGGAGGGCTCCGGAGGGCTCCACAACTGATATGAGAGTGTTGAAGTGGGCACTTGAGAGTGGAGGTTTTAAAATACCTGAAGGTAATAGTTTACATTTCGTGCTATGCTGAACTCAGTGTAATTATGTTTCATATGTGCAATGACAAGTTTGTTTAGTACTCATTTCATTTGCATTCTTCTTGGTGTGCTTTTGTGCACAAATGTTTGTCCGCTTGAAATAATATCAGTGGGTGCAGAGAATTCCATCCTTATTATCTTGTGATGTCTAGTAGGTGCAGAGAATTTCATCCTTATCAGGGTTTGGCGTATCGAATCAGATCGGCCCGATTCTCCCAAATTGGGACGAATCATGGAAAACTCGATTCTCGATTCCATCGATTCGGTCCGATTTGCCTCATATATATAATATTATTATATCATATTAATAATATATATTATACATTATAAATATCATATATATGATATATTATATATATTATACCCATGAGAATCGATCCGATTCAAATCGATTTGGGTCGATTCAGGGGGAATCGAATCGGATCAAGAAAAATTCGATTCGCCTCCCGATTCCGATCCGGCAAACCTTGATCCTTATTATCTTGTGATGTCTAGTTATCAACTAGGTACATCAACTTGTAAAAATATGTAGGCGTCATATCTTGAATACAAATAAACCAGTAATTTTGCTAAGTCTATAGTCAAATGTGAAGGTGGTAGTAAATTTGTCTATGTCCTCCATAAGCATGTTTGTGAACCAAGTTTTGGATAAATCCTCAGGGTTGTACATTTCTACAAGCGTAGACCAACATTTTTCAAATTGCTTCAAAGTTCTCCATAAGCAAACATGAAGGTGGTTCAAGTTTTTTCTAACTCCACATGATTTACACAATTTAACTTTGAAGTCCACTAGATTTGCACATAAAAGAGGAAAATTTTCTTACATCCACAACAAAAGCATACACCAACATGCTACAGCTATGTCTAAGCAAAATATCTACCACATATATTGACTAGTGTTCAAATTTTTTCTAAGTCCCAACATCCACAAAGGAAAGAAAATTTCCTCCGGTCCAGAGATTCTTGAAAATTTTCCAAGTCCGCACACATCATCTATTGCTTCACCACATACACAAACCGGCTCCAGATCCCCATGAGTGCTGCATTAAATATAGTTATCCCTATTCTTCGGTTTACCTTTACCAAATGCAGAATACCGCAGCCCTCGGCAATAGAGAGAGCAAGGGCAAAATGATAACAGAAAACGTCATATCCCCGTTAACAACAAACGGAACCTAGCGGATATCAAACGACTTTAAGTTAAGGAATAAGAATAACTTATTCTAGAATGGACTTACACCTATTCTCTTCCCAACTTATCCCGATGCCAAAGATTAATACCTCAAGGGAGGGCACTGTTGGCACCACGAAAGCCTTTGTCAGAAGCTGTGACTGAGAGAGAGAGAGAGAGAGAGAGAGAGAGAGAGAGAGAGAAACTGCATTTGAAAAACTTTGTATTGAACACAGATTTATACAAACAATCCTGGTACAATGTTATCTCATATGTCTACCGGGTTTACCCAAACATTCATGGACAGCACACTCAGGTTCGTCTGAATGAAAAATGAAAATTTGAGTCAAACATAAAGTCTAACCTGTTGTCAGTAGGCATCAGTCTCCTACTCAAGACACATCCGACATGCTGTCTTCATTATCATCTGAACGTCTCCTTGTCATTAGGTGTGTTACACTGTCAGTGTTAGGGGAAGCCTGTAGGCCAAGATACTGCTTTCTGCAAGTCCGGTTCAGGTGTCGGCTTGCTCACCGTTTAGTATAAGGAGCCTTTGCGGAGACTCGAGAGGAAAAACTATGCATAGTACAAGTATAGGCTATTCACAGAAGCGCATGCAATTAAATTTGTTGTAGGATGCCATGCTAAATGGTTCATCTTTGAACTTAAATCACATGGAAGCCCATGACTGATATCAGAACAGTGACTGTCATATCCTGTGCAGCAGAAGAGAATTTTTCTTTAGAAAAAGGCATGATTTGGAGGCCAAACCAAAGGAACTCGATGACAAAATCCTGTAGAGGGCAGTAATTTAAAACCTCGCAGTGTATGTGAACGTGTGAAGTTGTGCAGCAATCTTGTTGCCTTTAGTGCACGTTGGGAATTTAAGATTCTGTAACATAACCTGAACTCATTAGAGCAGAATTGAATTTATCCATATTCCTGTCAAACTCGACTCTAAACATGAAGATAAAGCTATTAAAAGTTGAAAAGAATAACTATATTTGAAAAAGCGTACAATGCTTTCTCTTGGTGCAAGTAAATGTGTGATATCATAGTTAGATGGATGGTTTGGTCTCACAGTATCAGTATAGTTGGGAGTCTTGGGACAATAAAGTACAGTGCTCACACATTGTGCTCATAATGGTTATGCCTGCAGACGTCGTAGAAAATGCTCAAATGCTGAGAAGAAAACAAAATGTAAAATCACCTGTTTGGGTTTCTGCTAGCTTCCAATGAGGCACCATCTTCATTTCCAGCATTACGAGAGAAAACTCTGAACATATTACTAAAGCAATGGAAAAGTAGCAGGAAAGCCAATAAAGAAGTGAGTTAAAAAATAAGTAAAATCCTGAAGGCTAGAAAAAGGCAAGTCTAGATTCATAAGTGTAATCTAGGGAACTGAACCTATAAGAGCCAGTAGCGAAATGAAGCCCATCACCGCTCAGGCAGCACTCGAACTTATCAAAAATCGAATCGTTGTTATATAACTCATGCAACTGCAGAAGACATAAATTTGATAACAGCAACTCAGATTTGTCCTTTCAATTAGAATGAAGGGCAAAAAATGCTGCTCACATGTTCTGTCTCTTACAAGAATACTAGGAAAACAAATGCAGACAAAATATGAGCCTTTTGAACAGGTAATATCAAATGACACAAATCTCCATGCATGGAGGAGGAGATTGCTCTGCATCTCCAATGAAAGAGGCAAGGGCATTTAAGTAGGTTTGTGCAATTGTTCCTGTAAATTATATTTCTTTCATAGACTGCCAAGTGTAAGGTGAACTACAGGTCCATTAGAAGCTAGGTGACACATCTTGAAGTCATACGCTGCAGGGTCTTTCACTGTCGGAGGATGGTTGGTCTCAGCTATCCTCTGTTGTTTTTATCAGTCCACGATTCCATGGACAAATAAATGCCTTGAGAAGTTTGAAAATTTAGTAGACCCCCATGGCTTTCCTCACCATCAGTCGCTGTGCCTACCCACTCACCTGCAGGATGAACCACTCTAGATCACCTGAGCACCAGAAGATGTGATATGCTACCAATAACATCTTGGAGGTGAAAGTGCCAGGATCCCAGCCTTTGATATGAAGGCCCTCCATGCAAGCTCCTCAGTAGATGTGATCTGAGGATTGTGTTAACCTACTCAGTAAAGAAGATGAAGGGGCCACTATGTTTCATCAGAGGTATAGTACAAAATTTTCATTTATCTGTGTCTCAAGAGATTGAACTGCTTTTGAAGTATGTAGTCCAAGATTTTAACAGGTAAGACACAAACGGATCCCTTTGTCCTTGAAAATGGATAACTGAGTAAAGTGAATGTTATTTCCTTCAATAATTAGAAGAAACACAAATAGCTTTTACCTTAGGACGAAGATATTCATGCACCCTATATGTTGCAACGGGAGAAACACCCATCCGCAAGTCCCACAGCTGCAAAAATATCGCATTGCCATCAAATGCAAAGCTTATCAAAGCAGCAAAAATTATTCCCGGAAAATAAAGAATGATATAGTTAAGAAATATTTTTCTTTTCATTACTTATTATTATTGAGCATTAAACCAGAGAGCATCAAGCTAAGAAGAAATTGAAGAAATGGAATCTAATGATATTTTCAGGGGGCTCAAAATTTGTGGTGATTAGATACATAAGGAAAATGAAGATAGAAAGGTACTAGAACAATGTGATTAGCAAAGTTCTATATTCTTCTCTCCACCCATGCCAACCACAGATCTCAACGTATGCTTTCCTCTATAGGAGAGAGGAAAATGCTAAAAAAAATTCTCAGACGCATATAAATGCAAAGTTAGAATAAAACAGAGGTTTAGTACTGATACAGAAAAATGTGCTTCTATGCCACAAGGTACTCAGAACTGGAATTGCTTCTAAGATCTGAATTTATGTATTAATTAGCATAAGCATATAGAAATCTAGACTATACCACTCAAGTGATATATCCTGATGTACGTATATATTAATGACATAAGCATTTTGGATTGCATTGCCACAAGAGAGGCAGATCACTGGGTTAATGATATTCATTAGATTATAAATTCAGTCCTCAAACTTCAGAAAGAAGCATGACTGACAGACTGCAAGACAAGCTATCAGTCACTAGATTTAGGCAGCTTTCCCATTGCAGGAGCACCTAGACTGGTTGTCACACTATAATAGCATATAGAAAGCCATCTTTATTGTTGGAAATAAATTAAGACTAATCAGTCTAAGGAATTAGTTTCCTCGTCGAATCCTCATAGACATTGCTCACTTATCCTTTGACCATTTCCCCTACCAACATTGAAACACATGGATCTCCTCTGATGGATGGTAAAGATATCATAACATCACAGAAATCACCACAGAAATGCTACGGCCAGTGCTTCCAAGTTCAAAGGCTACTTGCCAGTCACAAAATAAAGGCAGAATATTTGAAGGGCGTTAACTGATAGAAACCTTCAGATTCATAAAATCTCGGCTTAATATGTGTACTCCATCCCTTGCAAACTTAATATCAGATATAGAAGCAATTATCTCAGTGAAGAAAGATCTAGATCCATGAGCTTCGTGATCTTGCAATCTGAAAATAATATTTTCAAGGTAAAAGAGAACAAGTTACAAAGCATGGAAAAAGAATGGTACCAGGATGGCAAATATGTTGTCACAGCATAACAAAACTAATAGAGAAATAAAACAGGCAAGGAAATTGCAGAAAGTAAAGTGGTGAAGAGATTACATCCTTGCATTCTTGTCACATAATGCTGACTGTCTCATGTCAACCAGTCGGATAAAACCTCTTGAACTGCTGTAAGCCAGGATACTACAGTAAACTGGATGAAACTCTGCTGATGTTATCACTTCTGCATAAAGATTCAATACATTCAAGTAAAGGGTAGTTCCTTTAAATAATGTTAGTAAGAAGTGCAAATGGTTATACAACATTTCAGTGGAGTCTTAGAGCATGGATGGCAGAGTCGGCCGACTCGGAGCGGAGTCGGCCTGGCGACCCGACTCTGGGGGGGAACACCGACCCACCCACGGCAGTGTTCCCCCCACCCACCCACGGCAGTTCACTGTCCCGACTCAGGCCGAGTCTGGCCCGACTCAGGGTCGGGATCGGCTGGGGCCGACCCAGCCACCCGACCCGACTCTGCCATCCTTGTCTTAGAGTGCTCCCTTCTTTTTCCCCATAAGTGGAATGATACTAATGACTAATGATACTAATGACTAGTCTATGTGATTGAAGTGTGTCAAATTTTATCAAAGAATATGATTATTCAACATTAAAAGAATTTCATGACAAGGGAATAGCTTCCTCTGACTGCTTAATTCTTAAGCATGGATATTCTTTCACTTTCATCTCTGAGAGTCTTCTGAGCAAATGAATGTGCCACAGTATTAGAACAGAGTTATTCCAATATTAGCATGAAGCATCTTGTACCCATAACTGCTCTCAACTTATGCACATTCTACCTGCAATGAAATGTCTAAGCATCTAAACAAGGGTGTAATAACCAAGAACCCATTCCCAACTTTTCACATCAAATGTTTACGGGCAAACATGTCTAAGCTGAGAGTATTGCAAGTTCAACAGGTAACTGATCAACGTGAATTTAAAGCATGACAACAAGCAGACCTATCTACGGATAGCTTATATTATCTTCTTACCACAGAGTTCAATGGGTAGTTACCAGACCAAAGCATAAAGGAGAAGGGATCAGCAATGAAGTTGCCAACATTAGTTAATTTCCTTCCTAGAAGATGTAGGCCTTGGAAAAAAGTCATTTCTCCAAGGTATTCTATGAATACATGACTCAAAGAAGCAGCTTAAATTTATATATAACGACAACAGATACTGACAGCATAACCTCTGTATTTTCTCTGAAGTCATGACATCTTTTCCCAACTTTCTGAAAGCTGTACAAACATGTATTAGAGGATGACCAGCTTGACATCTATGTGATCTGAACGCACATCTAGCTGATGGAACTTAAACAGAGATGCTATTGTTATCCATCAAATAAAAATAGACAATGGCAAAGAAAGAGATGTACAATACAATTGAAAGTTTCAGTTATGGGAGAAATCACCTACAAGATCCTCCATGTTAGGAGGCTTCATATCAATGATGTTGAAGCATTGGTTGCTGACCTCCAGGTTCCATAAATTTATTCTAAGATCATCAGCAGAAATAAATGTCTCACCATCACTGCACATAAAATAAATCCACAAACATGTTTAATCTCCAGGAGTTACACTTGCCATAATGCAGTAACAAGGTATGGAAGGTTGAATCAGGTCTAATAATGCTGATCAGAGACTCTAACACACAGAGGCTGAGATCTAAGAAAAGGAATGCTCTGCATGAAAAGATCTAGTTTTCTGGTATTTGAAATCTGACTATTGTTATAATACAGAGGTTGAGATTTAGGGTCAAGCTGTGGATGAATGGATACAATTTTCTGGTGTACGAAGTATGACTAATATGACAATAGATTTATCTAGCTAAAATATTTGATAATGAATTGATGTTATAATCATGAAAAAGTGCACCTTACCTATTATTTGATAATGAATTGATGTTATAATCATGAGCATGAGCATATATCTTCCGGCATCTTGCAGAGGTGACATCTTCTATGGTGGATATCTGATCACACAAAACCCATGCCTTTATCTATCTTCCTTTTCTGCTGATACATGATGGTATCAGTTCAATAAAGCTTCAGTTCAATAAAGCCATGTTTATATCGATAAAAGATACATCATATTTGGAGGTTTAGGATACAAGATGATCTCAAATCAGAGTAGCAAAAGAATAGATGACGGGAAAGACCTAAGTAACAGTGAATCAGGACAATGACCTCACTCCAATGTGCATGGAAGGCAGAATCGGCTGATCCAGCCAATTCCGGATTGCCAGGGAGAACCCCCTTACTAAGTCAAAATCCTGGCCGAATCAGCCGGAAACAGGTAGAATCGGCCTGGATCATTCCGGATCGGCCGATTCCAACATACAATTTTTTAATTATACATATTAATTAATACTTGTATTAAATATACATTAATTTGCATATTATGTATACATACATGCATTAACTATATGCACATATAAATGCATTAACTATATACATGTGCTTGTTATTATATTTACATTAATATATGATTGTATGTACATTAACACACACACATTAATATATGATTGATATGCATATTAATTATGTTTATACATTAATATGATATGTATATATATGTGCATATTGTTATTATATTTACATTAAGATATGATTCTATGTACATTAACACACACAAACACATTAATATATGATTGATATACATATTAATTATGTTTATACATTAACGATATATATGTGCATGTTGTTATTATATTTACATTAATATATGATTGTATGTACATTAACACACACATACATTAATATATGATTGATATACATATTAATTACATTTATACATTAATATATGTACATTAATATATGATTGATATACATATTAATTATGTTTATACATTTTTTAGAAATTGGCCGAATTATGTTTATACATTAATATGATATGTATATATATGTGCATATAGTTATTACATTTACATTAATACATGATTCTTTGTACATTAACACACACAAACACATTAATATATGATTGATATACATACTAATTATGTTTATACATTAGTATATGTACATTAATATATGCAAATATTGACGACATATTTTTTTCCTTATTGTTTATGATTTTTCCTGATTTTTTCAAATAAACTAATTTGTTAATATGACCAATCCTGGATCGGCCAGACTTCCTAAGGATCGGCCAATCTGCCAATCCGATCCCAATCCAGATCGGGATCGGCCTGGGCCGATTCGGACCCCTGATCTGATCCTGCCTTCCTTGCCAATGTGAGCCATTTCCCTGCAAAATTTTCAGCAGTGAAACTTAGTTCTTGAATGCAGTAACTCAGATCAGCAAACAAAGTTTTCCATCTCGTACTAATGTCTAATTGACCTGGCAGTGATGCCATATTCATTTTAGCCAAGTCATGAGCTACTTATAAGCTCCTATGTGATGCTATGCATAACATTCTATATAACTTTCTGAAAGTGCCTTCAGGCAGAAGAAATAGAAAAAATATATATACCACAGATTGATCTCCTTGAGCTGATGACGACATACGATTGGGCGTTTTATTACCCCATTCAAGATAGTGACCGTTAAGAATTGAGGAAGAGTTTTGCCCAACCATAAAGCTCTTGTCTGCTAGAAGTCCATTTTCTGTGTGTACATGTGCATCAAGGACCATTTCTTTAACTTTCTTCACTTTTTGATCCAGCACCTGATTGGTCGGAAAGTGGGGCAGATTAATGTTATATAAAATTGGAAATTAGCCTCCAAACTATGTTTATAATAAGTGACGCCAGGATCTTGAAATTTTCCTTCAATTTAGTAGTATGATTTTGGTTTAGTGCAAAGTTACCTTCCATAGCTTAATTGTCCTGTTATTTGCTGAAAGAATGAGCAAAGAACAGTTTGGGGCAGCACACCATCTTAGTTTATTGATCTTCTCTTCAATTTCCAAACTCTTAAGGTAATCAAACTACACAAAGGTCAAGATCATCAACATTAGAGTAGCATTATGAGTGTCAATGACATCTTCAACACATTAAGAACTGTGTCAAGAAGGATTCATCCCACAGGGACACAAAAGGCATACCTCTGGTTCATGGCTTTGAAACTCTGTCTTATATATGTACTTCGGATATAAAGCATCAGGATAATCACAATTCTCTGACTCCTTACGAGAATAATGCTGAAAAGATAGTGATAGGAAAGCTATCTTAAAAGACAGATCACCAATCTAAAATTTTCTAGATTACTGAATCTTAAAATACCAGTGAAATGGAACATAACTTCTGAAATTTATGTGCACAGACACAGAATAGTGAGAGGAATTGACGAAGCTTACTTTCTTCTTCTCACTCCTTTCAAAAAGGACAATGCGACCTCCATGATCTCCGGTCGCTAGATAATTGCCTTTCCCCTCAAACTCTATTGCAGATATAACATCAACTAAAAAGAAAGAGTAAAATAAACAGCAACTTCAGACAGTCAGAAGGGTTTCAAAAATAATGGTTTCAATAACCAGAGGATATAAAGGACAACATATGAATATGAACATTAATGGAGTGGTACAACGTATCACCAACAGTTCTAATGCAGTCTCGGTCCCTAGATAAGGCCTCCACAATATAAACTACGCGACAAATGAAAGTTCCACACATTAAGATAGGCAAATTCTATGCTGAGTTCGCTAGGGGTCACACCAGCCTAACCCAATTGCGTTCGGATTGCAGTCCTAACTGCATCTCTCCCACAAAAGCTCTTAGCTTAAAATTCATATACCTCAACTGATATACCTTAGTGAAGAAACTTGATTAAAACTCGATTATGTCGGTGGTAATGTAATCATATTTACTCTGCAATTCACTTAAAATTCAAAATTCATTAACATTTCATTATGCATTTAACAGACATATCGGACAAGTTAGTAAATACTGGACAAATTAAAAATTTTCAGTATTCACTCGAATGGTACTTGATTATCAAATGGACGAAGTCAGAACCAGTCAGGACTCCCGTCGCTTTAGTATCCAACCAACTCGAGCTCCATAAAAGCTAGGGCGGGACTTGATTCATCTGCGCAACTAAGCGGAAGTAAAAGTTGCAAACTTGGAACTGAAGCACCCGTCCCCCCCCCCCCCCCCCCCCCCCCCAACCCAAACAGAACCATGTAAACAAAACCAACCGGGAGTATCAAAGGGGAAAAGGAACACAAAATTAAGTTCCAGACAAAGAAAATTACCATCCTGTATTTCTTCTCCGGGAGCACGCTCCCCGAACACCTGGGAGAACTTCCACTCTAATGCTGCCGCCGGCACCGCCTTGATGTTTCCCCCACCAGCGCCGCCGCCAGCACTCATCGCCGCCTCTCCGCAACACACACAAAAAGGAGCAGGCTGATGACGAAATGACGGTAAAATTCCTCACTGTTGCCCGCAACGCGCGGCAGAGGAGACGATGGGGGAGGACGCTGCAGCTCCAACCTTTTACCATCCGAGAGGAGTTCACAGAGACCACCAGATGAGTGGTGTTCTTCACATGATAAGGTGAGCTGGGCCCACAAATATCAAACAGTCAATATTCTTCAGTAAGAATTTTATTTTCGAAGAAAAGGGGGAATTTATTAAAATAATCAAGAATATTAATTAATTATCGAATAAATTTTTTTGTAAAAATAGTCATGAACTTGCTACGTATGCAAATTTGTGACTAGCTCAGTTGGTGGAGGTCGAACAATCTACATTTATAAAATATTTAAAAATAAATAAACATATATCTAAACACAAATACACATAATTTATTTAAATTATTATTTTAAATACATCAACATTATTATTTTAAAAATTTTAGCATGAACCGAATCAGAATTGTTTCAGTTGAGAAGTTGGATTCTTTCGTCCGATTCAGTTCGATTTGAAGAAAAGAAAAGATCCTCTAAATGGAACCGGGTTCACCTCTACTTACAGGAGTCTTAAAGTTAACATGAAAAAGTAATATTTTAATAGGGCAGGATTTTGGATTTTGGTAGTGACATTCTTATACATACAAAATCACATTAAAATGGTAAATTAGGTAAATCATGCAACAAGTATTTCATCACACTGAATCGAACTCTAGGCAAAATATAATCTGCATAATTTTTACAAAATATCGGGCTATTATGGAGACTGGTAGATAAGGGAAGCAGCAAACATTGGCAGCGGCGCCTGATGGCAAAATTTAATATCACTATTTGGGAACTCAAGATTTATATTTTGGAGTCTAAATTATTATTAAATGTTCAATCTATATTATTAACCTCTACATGTAATATTTGAGTCTAAAGTTATATTTTGGAGTCCAAAATTTGTTAGAGCTCAAGTTACAATTAAAATTTTAGTCAATATTTTGTAAATTTTAAAGATAATATTTTTTTAAAAAATTACATATACTCTTAAAATCTTTCATATTCAATTGTATACCCTCCAATTCTAATTGTTAAATTGTATATCTCTCAAATCCAACAAAATCATCAATTATATCTCTAGAGTTAATTGACTGTGAAAATCTAAGAAATATTTCGCTATCAAATAATAGAACCATTAAAAATATATATAATATGACTAAAATAACTATAGGGAGAGAGAACGAGTGAGAGAGACTCCAAATGAAAAAAATGATTAAAAGTAATTTTTAAAAAGATAAATTAGTCTTTTCTCTCTGTTAACTCAACTATTGTTGAGTTAAATGGATAGAATGAAATGATAAATATATATATATATATATATTTTCTTTCGATTTGAGTGATATATAATTTAATAATTAGAATTATAAAATATATAATTAAATATGAAAGATCTTAAGAGTATATATAATTTTTTCTATTTTTAATTTAAGATTATATTTTAGAGTTTAAAATTTATATTTGAAATTTAAAATTTATATTTTAAAATCTAATAATCAACCGTCGACAATTAATCCATCGACGCCACTCACTGCTCCCCCTATCTGGCAACTTATATGGTGCTCAACTTGATGCCACAATACAATGAATAGACTTGAACAAATACATCAAGTTTTTCTAAAAAAAGACATTTCGTTATTAGGGTTTAGTAAAGACAGAGACTACGTTACAGATTACACCTTCATGCATTCAACCTGTAGACATAATCACGTAAACAACCCTCCCCCCCTAAGAATATCTTCATAGGTCAACAAGCCATTTTAAAAAGGGTATATTGTGAAATACAGAGTATTATAAGGAAATATGCGTAAAAAGGCCAATTCGGAGTTGATCGGCGTCACGTGCCGTCCTCCTCCGCCACGCCAACATTCTGGAAGCAAAACGAACTCTCTTAAGCGGCGGCAAATTAACAGGTTTCCGATCTCCCCAGATCATATCGTCCTCGGTTTGGGCAACTTCGATAGAGTTTTTTCATTTTTTTTTCTTGTCTGGGTTGCACGGATTCCCAGCTCTTTGTTCCGTGAGTTCTTCTTCATCTTTCGGTTAGATTACTTGTTCTCTCTGGTATCATGCTCTTCTAAGTCCCATGGCAGTGTTTCGATGCTGTTTGATGGCACCTTCCTTTCCCTTTCCTATTTTCCTTTGTTTGGTGGGGTTCTTGAATTCAGCATGTTCTCTGGGTTGGGGTGGTTCATCTTGGTGCTTTGTGATCACAAGGTGTTTGATTGTGGGAATCTCTCTAGTTTAGAGCTTGGTGTAAGAGGCTTTTCAGTTATCACAGGGGTAGTTCTAACATGAATTGTGGATCCACTGCACGGTAGCTCACTTGACATGGATACTGAATTGGAGACCATAGTTATGAAATGTTCTTGACATGTCACCTGTCCGAACTATTCTATTTTCCATCTGTGGTGACTTAAGATGTGACAGGTGCGATCTATCCAAACTTCGCTCTTAAAGGCTTGTTTGCTTTAAGCTCTTCCTTCCTAGGTTTTTGGGACCTGTGGCAGTGGTTGCGCCCACAGTTGCATCATCTCATTGCACAGTGAATTAATTCGGTACTGGATTGCCTTGCTTGGCTACTAATCTTTTGAAGTCTCTCAACCTGCAGGGGAACATGGCGGCAGCCCATAAGATTGCCGGCCACGCTACATATGCAGGTCCTAGTGTCATAAAAGAGATCATCTACGGTATTTCTCTCGGCCTCATCGCCGGAGGTTTGTGGAAGGTGCATCACTGGAGACTGCAGAAGAGAAGGAAGGAGTTCTATGATGTGCTTGACAGGGGGGTGATTAGTGTTGTAGTAGAGCAGGCAGAAGAGTAGGTTCTCCTCCTCCATGTTTCTTCAAATGTTTCAAAACTGTGAAAGAGAAACACTTATTACAAAATAGTCTTGTAATGAAATTTATGTGGATTACAGGAAAGCATTTCATTGGTTGATGGAGTTTGACAAGACTTTTTCCTCTCTTTTTAACAGTTTATGGAATTGCTTTTCTTGTAATCCACATAAATTTTGTTGCAAGATTACTTTTACAACAAATATTTCTCTACTTTGAACGTAGGAAAGAGTGGTAAGGTTTTCTGTAACTATGTGGATGACATCACTTGCCTTTTGGCTTCTTTGAATGTAGGAAAGAGTGATCAGGTTTTCTCTGACTATGTGGTTGACATCACTGGGCTTTTGGCTTGGATGCTTTCCCTGGATACGACATGTGTGAATGCAGCAATGGTATTAGATTGATGTAGGATGCTTCTCTTGCATTCCACTTTGGAACATGCATTTCATAAAACTTGGAAAACACTGTCCTCTACTCAGGTCGCCTTTGCTCTTTTGGCATGCCACTTCCCAGGGTTGATCTTTGGCCGCTTGGCTGTTTTGCACCCTGCTATTACCAACTAGCCTCATGTGTTTTTAGCACAGAAGGGGCAAGAACTCAAAAAGTAGCCAAGGACTGTAGAAGCTCCTGCCTGCAACTTGTGATAAATCTGATTATCTAAACAAACTTGCACCACAAAAGAACATTTTTTTCACTCAGGAAGGTGTGAATGTGATTACCACAAATTTCAATGCATGAGAAAAGCTTGAACTACCAATCACAAAAAAGATAGCTAAATGAATTCCCATAGAGGAGTGCGAACCCACAACCAACACAAGCTCTGCTGTATTGCTCAAACATCATTCCCGCACAACTATTTCAAATCTAGCTATTTGGACTTCTAAGTTAATGGGATTTCACATACTCTTGAACTATATGAAGACCCTCCGACTCCTCTCCATAGTCCTGCAAAGAGGATCGACCCATGAAACCAGGTGATGATAAGCCAGCGATATTAAAACATAAAACAGAAACTATTGTAGGCAAACTTATGTCATGAAACGTGAGCGCATGTCCAGCACAAACCTTGACAACAACACAGGAGCAACCAACTACCTTCCTTGCTTTCCCTTCTGAATCAATCTTGCACAGCTATATTCAGGAATTGTAACACTGAATCAGAAAACTGTTTGTATTCATAATGCATGTGAGTGTGCAATATGGAGCTATGAGGCCCGTGACATACTTCCTAGAAAAGTAAATTCCCAAGCAATGACGTATTCGATCAAAGGAAATAACAAGTATAAAAGACATACAAAGCATAGACATCACTAAAGACGATTTACAACAATAACACGTCTATGAAACTACAACCACCAGATGTAACTATATCAGTGGCCAAACAATCATATACTTTATCAAGGATCATTATACTTTTAATTAGCGAAAAGGATATTCAGGTAATCAGGTTCAGAAACGTCTCTCCTTTTACCAGTCCTAAATAAATTGAAAACGTTAGTAAACTTATGTAAGACTGGCTGGATGTTACTTACCCCAGCCCATTCTCCAAGGGTTTTCGCACTAGGCACTGTAACCAAGTGAACATTGTGTTCAGCACAAAGAGCTTTCACCAGCTTCACATAGTCTGGTTGGTCACAATCCTCAGCCAGCAGGCAAAGCTGAGCAGCATGCTTCTCAATTACCTTGGCACCCTCATGAAGACCACGGGCAACTCCATCATGGGCCAGCGATTTCTTTATCACAAGTTGCAGAGCAGTCATCAGATCCATCGGTTCTCCTAAGGTAGGAACAGAAGCCTCTGGAACAACAGCTGAACCCTCCTCACTGATAAATGAGAATGAAACAAATTAGGTAAACTTTAGGGAAAACAAATGCAAGTTGAATAAAATAAAAAAGAAAACCATACAACAAATCAAGAATATGGAGCTACAGAAGGCTGTCTTCTTCCTAATCAACCCAGAAATGATCAGCACCAGAGAGACAAACTTTGTTAAAGCAGGATATATTGACCTCCGCACAAGTGAAGTTAACAAAGATATTATCCTAGACATCAGAGTAACCGTCAACTTTGTCACTATTCATATAATCTATAAAAGGATGATAGAGTGTGACGAGCTAGGAACCTTTTCAGTACTCTAATCCAAGTGTTCTCAAACTAGAGATCCTCAGCTGGACACAATTTGGCGATTCAAACCATGTTTACATGACCTTTATCATTTCACGTTCTACTGATATGAGTAAATTAAGCCTGTGACTTACAAAAAACCTGACTTTGTTGATTGGCATCTGCAGTTTAAACTCACATAATCCTTTCAATGCATATACATTCACTAAACTTTGCTAATGATCCTGATTTTCTCCACATCTCCATAGCAATCCTCCTAGGAGTCCTACATGTATGTCAACAAGATTAAATATTGCAAGTCGCTCAATGCACCATAACTAGGTAGCTTATAGTACGACTTTTTGAAGCCTGTCTTTTAGTCAACGGATCCCTCATGCTAAACATAACTGTGTCAGTGATGAGCAGGCACTTGACACTACTAGTTCTCATGTAAGAACATACAATGGAACAGATGACGCGCCAGTCACTGTCATCTGACAAACAATAAACACGGACTTTAACGCAATAAGTCCCTAAAGAACATGAATAGAGTTGTCCAATATATTAAGAAAAGCTGGTAAGAAATGAGTATGTTTAAAAGTTTTCACAAATCAAGAGCACTTCATTGAAAGAAAATGTTCGCATTAATTTAACAATGATCAAATGGAACAGGTGTGCCTACACTAAAGTTATGATCATCATGCAGACAAAATAACCCTTGCTCTCTAACTAATTCCGGACACTTCTAGTCAGGAGTACAATGAAGATGACGGTATGCAGTACTTTCAAATCCACCGCACAGCAGGAGAAAAGAATTATCCCAAATCCTGGGTTATATGAGGAGGACGACCATCTCAAGCTCCTTTTTTCCTACTTCCGACGAATCTTCCCAGTGTGCAGACAATACGCAACAAAACACAAGAGTCAACGAGTGAAAAAGGGCATCTAACGATCTAAAGGTAGAGACTTTCTTATCAGACTCACACCATTAATATGGCCACGAATTTGGGGGCGAGGAAGAAACATAACAAGGACGGAATTTGACATTCACATAATTCATTGCATAAAAACTAAACACGGAGAGAACTTGAGAAGAACATATCACGTACCCCGCCATTTTTCCTCCAACTGTCGTTCTACGGGGATCAGAAGTTCTTTTGGCCTCCAAGCTCTTCTGGACAAACAGAGACGAATCCAGTCAGGTACAGATCGAGATGGTGATGAGGAGATCAATATATTCACATGCACGGAGAGAGAGAGAGAGAGAGATCAGGAGAGACATGGCGGCACTGACCTGTTGCAGAAGAATTAGGGTTCTGGGAGGAGGCGCGGGAGAGACGTCTTTGTAAGGGACTTGCCGTGTAATGAGATCTACGGTAAAGGCTACCGATTGCGTCCGATCCGAATGGTAGGAACGGTGGCTTCTGCTGGCTCCACAAATCGGACGGTATGCGTCGGATCTTTTTACGTTAAATACTTCTAATCACTTTTTATTGGCTTAAATAGTCCAAATAATCTTGGCCATTTTTAAAACGTGCATTTCACTGTGGCAGCGGCCGGCCCATATAGAAATTTTATCTAATGGAGTATTAGGACAATTTTGTCTAATAAGGTCATCTGACCTAGATCAATGACATTATCATGAGGGTTTTCGTTTTTTTAAATTTGAGTTTTGAAATAAATTAAGGATTGTGGTGGCTATTTCTAGTCACCATTGTGTACTGGGCCCATTATGGCCCGGCCCAGTCTGGCAGACAGATGTGGTCTCGCCACTAGGTGCCACGGCGTTCTAAGGACGGCTTCGAAGATCCGTGTTCGGTTCCTGCAGACAGGTACCAGCGGGACCTAGCGATCGCCTCCAAGCACCACCCGGCCTATTCGAACAAAGGCCCTTCCTTCCGAACAGAGTCTGCTCGGTTCGCTCCCTACGTCCCTTCTGCACGGACAGCACCTCCTTACGTCAGGCCCCTAACAGCGAGATAGGCCTCTGGGTACCAAGTGCCGAGCAACGGATTTGACTACCGAACAGCTCCTCGTGTCCGCACAACGGTTATAACCGTCGCGGGCCACGCGCCCCACCATCAAGGGGCGCGTTAACTGTCTGGCATCCCAACGGGCATCTGAACGCTTAACTCCTCCCGTTATGCACGCTCGTCAAGGCGCCCTTCCAGGCACGATCTATCAACGTTACACACGTCCGTCTCAGCACCCATGCCTATAAAAGTACATGTACAGGGCCATGAAAAGGTACGTTCTCTCTCACGATTACACACGAAAACCCCTACCTTTCAAGCCTCTCACTGACTTAGGCATCGGAAGATTTTCTCCGGTTTTCACCGCCCCCCCCTGAATCTTTCTAGTAATTGCAGGATCTCTCGTCCGCTTCCGACGACCGTCATCATCCCCATACAAGTGTAGGCCTGATCCGCTCCGACCCAACGAGGAATAAGCCTCCACAAGGATATTTATATGCATTCTTACAAATTTGGTTTATTGCACATATACTCTCGATCTATATATATTATTTGAAATATCCATGATCCACCTGAATAGTTGCCGTTATACCCTAGCTGTCATTGTAGTGCAATTTATGGCTAAAATCATTAATTCACCTTTGGGCAAGGTTTGTCATACTGTCCGGATCGATCGTGTTGTATTCTCCATGGTACAGTACGGTATCGTATCGCTAAGATACGATGGAAAAATGACTTGTTTGATTTTTTTTTTAAGTTTTGTGACATGATGAATATTTAAAATGAGCAAATTTCAAAAGAAGACTCTCCATCCAAACTCAAGATAGACTTTCCATCTCTTTTCATGCATGCACCTTTTCTTTCTCTCATTTCTCTCTCATATCCTCCAGAATTATCAGAGATATCACGCCTTTTACAGTCTGAAAATGGATTGATATAGTCACGAGGTCTTCATCAAAGTTGTTCTATTCTTCTTCAGCTTCGTCCTCGAAGTGGAATCACCTCAATTGGTGATCTGTGCCCAAAGTTATAGCAGATTATTTCACATTCTCTCTCATATCATGATCTACATATACAAGATTATCATATCTTCTACATCTCAAATGAGGACATATCTCTTCGAGACTTATTCATAAAAGTTGTTCCCCACGACTTCCTCTACGAGTTTCAACTATAATCACATCAAATGAAGGTCTATGCTTAAAGATATAATAGATTATTCTTAACATTATCTCATATCGCGATCCAAGCTAGCAGTGAGTGCGGCCTCTCTACAACCTGAACGAGGGTGATCCAGTCTTTGGGCTCTTCATGAAAGTTGTTCATAATATGACTAATATATTTCATTAGATCAACACCAAAAATCTGAAAATAGAAATAAAATTGTAACGTCTTAAAATTTATAATAAAATATTAATATGACACTAAGAAATTAAAAGAGATGATAAATTATACGTAAGATATGACCACTTATATAAAATATAATTATATTTAATTTTAAAATATTTTCATATTATTAATATAATTCTGACATTATATTTAATTATGTATATTTCAACGGGACGATAACTAGAACATGAAACTATGTACATGATAATTAACATACTTAACATAATATCTACTCATTTTCACATGTAATTATCACACTTATTTACACATTTAACTTACTGTTTTACATAAATAAATCACATGTTCTTCCTGTCCGTGACATACCTAGGGGTGTCAATTGGGCCGGGCCGGCCCGGAGGCCTGCAAGCCCGGCCCGGTTTTAACCGGGCTTGGGCCGGGAAAATAAGCCCGTTAAAGTTTTTTGGCCCGGCCCGGCCCGGCCCGGAAAAAAATAGGGCCGGGCTTGGGCTTTGTGAGGCCCGGCCCGGTCGGCCCGCCGGCCCGAAAAACATAAATATAATTTATATTAAGTATGAATTTTATATTTAGAAAGAGAATTATATGTATTTTTTCTACAATAAATCTACTCAAAAACATAATCTTTTACATGTTAAATGTTAATATCGATATAAGTAAAATATATATTATTTTTTATAGATATATTATAATAGATATATTAAAATTATATATTATATAAATAAAATAATATTTTTTCGGGCTTTCGGGCCGGGCCGGGCTTTTCCTGGGCCGGGCCGGGCCACCCATACCGGGCCTAAACCCGGGCCTGGGCCGGGCTCGGGCCGGCTTTTAAAAAACGGGCCTGGGCCGGGCCTAACAAGGCCCGGTCCAGGCCCGGCCCATTGACACCCCTAGACATACCGGGTCACCCCATTGGGGTGAGCACTGTGCGGTTTGGCCAGTGCCTTTGCGTTAACTAACCCACCCTCTACTCCCTCGCCGGTATTCTGTGCTGGCCGGAGGGCCAATGCGGCTAGACCTCCCCGGGAGGCGGGAAACGCCATTGCCTCTGAGCTGGCCGGAGGGCCAATGGACCCTTGGAGAACGACGACGGCGGTGATAGTGGGGATGGCTCGTACACCAGAAAAAGGTCTTCTCTCCTGTTCTCCGATAGGAGCAGCAGCATTAAACGTCTGCACATTGGGGCAGGTCCTCCCTCGCGATGGAACATCGATGCCACCGGACGAAGAGCTCCTTATAGATATCGAACCCCGCCTCTGCTCCTCCCCCGTGGAGACCGCGCGTATTACTCGTTGCGCAGGTTCCAATGGTTGGGGAGAGCCCCCGCATTCGGAGCTTCCGGACGAGCTCCGCCACTTGGTCCACCCGCCTTGCCTGCCTGTAGGACTTGGCGAGGGCCGCGAGGACCTCCACGGGGGCGTTCTCACCGCCATCGCCTTCGACGGAGGCGTGCAAGATGGTGGAGCGGATGAGGGACTGTGTGGAGGACCGGAGGTGGGCTCGCGTGAGGACGTGGACGATGGTGGCGTAGGCGGAGAGGTCATAGCAGTGGAGGGCGAGGCAGGCATTGTTGCGGAGGCGGAGGGTGACGAGGGCGGCCTGGGCGGGCGTCAGGCCAGAGGGACCGTAGAGGGATTTGAGGGAGCCCCACCGGCTTCTGGAGCACTGCTCCGTGAGAATGGAGACAACGTCGGCGACTAGGGGGTCACCTTCTCCGCCGTCACCGCCGCCGGCAGCTGTTGAGGTCTCTGGGTAGGGTTGGAAGGAAAGGGGAGGAAATGGGGAGGGGAGAGGCGGCGGGTTAGACGATGGGAGGGAGAGGATTCGCAGGTGACGACATCTCTCCTTCAGCACCCGCATCTCTCTCTTGCCGTCGGAAAAGGGGGGAAGAGGAGGAAGAAAGGGGATCTGTGGGTTGTGGGTGCAAGGAGAGAAAGGAAGAAGACGGGGACGTCCTTTGCAAGGCTGTCGCCGACTTCCCCGACCGCCGCGCCTCTCCGTCTCCGGCAAGCTCGGCCTCACTCACTCCCGCCTCTGGCATCGTGACATGGCGGACGAGCTAGGCATCACGGCGGCGATGGACATGGGCAGCCTCCCGGGGGACCTCTAGCTGTTCCCATCCGCCTTGATGGGGATCTCCCCTAGTTACTTCTCTTCGCCGTCGTCCCCTGGCTGAATGGGATGAGCCGGTCCAGGGAGGAAATAGAGGCATTTTTAGTATTTTTTTTACTACCCCATAATTCCCGTCGACATCTACTACGAATACTCCCCTCAACTTAACGGCTTATAACTGCAACTATTCAGGTAGATCAGAGATACTTCAAATAATATATGTAGATTGAGAGTATATAAGTAATAATTTAAATGTGTAAGGGTATATATATATATATATATATAAATTCTTAAATTAAAAGAGTTTGAGAATTTTAATGAGATCACAGGACCCACTAAACCCTACTTGAATCTGCCATTGCACTTTAGAACGTTTATTTCACAAAGAGAATGACTTGCTACTCAACCTACATAGATGAGTGCAAAGGCAGATATCACCCACCCCTATGACTCTTCTAGACGACATGTCTTGTGATTGACGCGGATAAGTGTGCCGCTCCGCACATGAGTAGAGTTCATGAATTAAGATGGACGTTGCTTATCTAAGTAAGTATTTTTCTGTCATATTTGGAATCATATCCTCGACTCAGGTCACTGGTGTTCCTCCTAGATTGATAGCTGAGTAAAAGTTGGTGAGGGGTGATTATTCGACCTAATAGCTAATATATTAGTTTGGAAAATAATATCTTTATCAAGATTGCTAACTAATAGTCGACGCAAAAAAGATAAACAATATTAACCGCCTTTATTAAGATTGTTTGCCATCACTCAACCCACAAAAATGAGATAACTTCAATTAAACAATCTCAAAATTGCCTGGAACCAAACTAGCATACCACTTTCCCGGGGCTGATCTTGGCCACTTTATACCTAGTCTAGATGTGGTGCACACTGCGTAAAACTTTAACTCCGACCGTGAAAAGGTTGGGGAAACTTTAGCTTAACTTTGGGAGATTTGCATGGGCAACTTGAAGAACAATTATATGGATTTACTGATAGCATTTTCTTTAAATTGTCCATGCAAATCTCCCAAAGTTCATATAGTTTTACCATCGTGTACTTGTTAGGATGACACATTTACTGACGGTTTGTAATCGAATGACGCATTGACATGATCTCTGACATGTTCCCCTACCATAAGCTCGTGCTTCTGTTGCCGAAACCTGAAGAAGATACCAGTACGTTTTCACGAGCACACCTTGCCCATCTCTCATTTCCCTAAAAAGTACAACCAATTTAAAAAGATGAAATGGAACTACAAACCATGTCATGCGGCGAGTTGTCTTGATCAAGGTACTTAGGTGCTACCTTAGTTGAATTTTATAAAGAAATGAGAGGGAACCATTCTAAAAGATTATTTTCTATTGATAGGTTGGATTTGCATCACACCTTATAGCTACCAGCTTTTGAAAGTTTTTAAGTAAGCAAGTATAAGAAGCTAGGTTGATCATCTGATTTCATGTTGATTCTAAACTGTGGGTCTCTTGCTATGAGCAGACAACAGTCTTTTAAACAAATTTGCACTGCAAAAGAACACTTGTTCACCCGGAATGTGAGATTGCCAGAAATTTCAATTGCATGAGAAAAACTTGAACTACCAACACAAAAAAAGATAGCTAAATGAATTCCCATACAGGAGTGCGAACCAGCAACCAACACAAGCTCAGCTGAATTGCTCAAACATCATTCCCGCACAACTATTTCAAATAGCTACCGAAAATCTAGCTATTTGAACTTTTAAGTTAATGGGATTTAACATACTCTTGAACTATGTGAAGACCCTCCGACTCCTCTCCATAGTCCTGCAAAGGGGATCATCGAAAGAAACCAGATGATGGAAGCCAGCGATATTAAGACATAAAACAGAATTGTGAACAATATTATATCATGAAAGGTGAGCACATGCCCAGTACAAACCTTGACAACAACACAGGAACAACCAACTACCTTCCTTGCTTTCCCTTCTGAATCAATCTTGCACAACTGCATTCAGGAATTGTAACACTGAATCAGGAGACTATAATCATAAAGCATGTGTGTCATATACAGCCATGACGTACTTACCAAAAGGTAAATCCCTACAAAATCTTTCCTTGTGACATCTCCGAAGATTATTTACAGATGCATTATGCATAGCATAAAACATGGCAAGATAAAATTTACATCATATTAATGTGCATACAATTTTGGTTACTATACACCACAAGGCGTGAATCCATGCCATGCTGATGTACACGGCAAAGGAGATAACAAATTTACGAAACATACACAAAGACGATTTACAACAGTAACAAGTCTATGAAACTACAGTCCCCCACCGCCAGGCGGGTTGGACACAAGGAGCGGGTGGAAGCGCAGCGCCCCGGGTTCAATCCCGGGGTGGCGCTGGAGTTCCCAGTGGTAGTTACCACTGGGCTATAACAAAAAAAAAAAGTCTATGAAACTACAAACACTGACCTAGCTATGTCAGTGGCCAAACAAATCGTATACTTTGTCAAGTACCATTATACTTTAATTAGTGAAAAAGATATTTAGATAATCAGATTCAGAAACAAGTCTCCCCTTTTCATAGTCTTAAACGAATTGAAGATGTTAATATACTCGTCAGACTTCTGTTTGTGTCATTTCTTTGAGCTTCAGATAAGGATGAATATTTTGAATTCATCTTTAACTGTTGGCGTCCCTTATGAAGGGAAAAGTACAACTGAAGATGCCTCCTTTTTTCTGTTGGGGAAGAGGATAGAAAAGGATCTTCCTTTCATGGCGGAAGAAGCACACAATTGGAGGACGTGCAAGACACTGTACTCAAAATTAAGGCAGTTACCATGCAAAAGGAAACCGTCAAGAAACTGGCTAGATGGTACTTACCCCGGCCCATTCTCCTAGGGTTTTTGCACTAGGCACTGTAACCAAGTGAACATTATGTTCAGCACAAAGAGCTTTCACCAGCTTCACATAGTCTGGTTGGTCACAATCCTCAGCCAGCAGGCAAAGCTGAGCAGCATGCTTCTCAATTACCTTGGCACCTTCATGAAGACCACGGGCAACTCCATCATGGGCCAGCGACTTCTTTATCACAAGTTGCAGAGCAGTCATCAGATCCATCGGTTCTCCTAAGGTAGGAACAGAAGCCTCAGGCACAACGGCTGAACCCTCCTCACTGATAAACGAGAATGAGACAAGTGAGGCAAATTTAAGGGGGAAATGTACAAACCATCCAACAACAAAGATATATCTATAAAAGAATAGATAACATAGACTTTATATGCAATAAGTTTCTAAAAACATGAAAAAAGTTGTTCTTCAATATACTGGATAAGCAAAAGCTGGTGAGAAATTAGAACGTTTAAAAGTTTTCACAAATCAAGAGCATATTATTGACAGAAAATGCTTGCATTAATGAACAATTATCAAATGTAATAGGTGTCCTGCACACAAAAATAGCCCTTGCTCTTACTGTCTAACTAATTCCGGACATTAGTGGCCAGGAGCAAAATAAAGATGACGGTATACAGTTGTCTACATCAGATGATGGTGCTGCATTTTACACCACAGAGTCCAAATTTGTCCCCTATGTATTAATGGCCGGTCTAAAAGTTACATTTGGCAGGAAGTCATGGAAAATAGAAAATTCAGGAGCTCGTTATCAGAACAAAATATATATGCCATTGAGAAGTACTTGCTGCAAGTGGAGCGTGTCCTGCCCCTCTTGCAACAAGTATTTCTCTATGCCATTATAGCTAACTGAAAGAAGAACAAAAAAATCGATTGGTTTCGTTGAAAAACAAGACATCCAGGATAATTATACATGAATTGCCATATATATACCAGCCCCGAGCCGTCCAAGCCTCATTAAAAGACTCAGAGATGTTCAAAGTCACTGCAAAAGCAGCCAAATAGTGCATTTCTAACATCGACCACACAGCAGGAGAGGGCAATTATCCCAGAATCCTGGGTTATATAAGGTGGTGGACCGTTTCAAGCTCTTTTGCCTACTTCCGAAGAATGTTCTTAGCGAGCACGCAGCAAAACACAGGAATCGACGAGTAAAAAGGGCGTCTAACGACCTAAAGCCGAAGACTTTCATATCAGACTCACCATGAATGCGGCCACGAACTCGGGGCGGGGAGGAAACGGGGGGGGGGGGGGGGGGGACACAGAAAACTTGAAAAAGGTCATATCACTTACCCCGCCATTTTCCCCCTCCCTCGGTCGATGTACGAGGATCAGAAGTCCTTTCGCCCTCCAACCTCTATTGGACAAACGAGACGTATCCAGTCAGGTACAGATCGAGATGGAGATGAGGAGATGCAGATATTCACAGAGAGAGAGAGAGAGAGATGGCGGCGCTCACCTGGAACAGAAGAATTAGGGTTCTCGGAGAAGGCGCGGGAGAGGAGAGAAATGCGAAGTCTTTGGAAGGGACTTGCTGTGTGATGAGATCTACGGTGACGGCTGCGGGATTGCGTCCGATCTGAAAGGCAGGAACGGTGGCCTCTGTTGGCTCCACAAATCGGACGGACAAACACGTTTTTCTCACGATTTATGCGTTAGCACTTTTCCTTTAAAATCCTTATCATCATTCATATTTGCTTACCAGTCCAACTAATCGTCGTCATTTTATAAAATAATCCACGTTATTTGCTTCTAAACTAAAATGAAGTTAACTTTTAAGTTTTAACAAGATCTTTAGGAAAATAAAAAATTATAATTTTACGTTTGCCCCTAATTATGTTTTAATTATATACTATAATCCTACATATAACTATTAATGTATTCTAGTTTCGAATATGACAACCGTTATCGTTGTTTCAATTTAGATTAACTATGATTGGGTTAATTTTAATATGATTAAAAAAGAAGAAGTTAAGTTGATATTTTTTATTTATTTTAAAATATTAAAATCCTAACCAGAAAACCTCACCCACAACGTCTTCAATTGTCATAAGTTCACCATCTTTGGGTACACTAAACAGTGATCTAGTGGTTAACCCTCTATGTATATTAGGATGAGATGATTGAAATTAGGGGTGTAAACGAGCTGAGTAGTATACTGCGCAAACTCTGTTCGTTAATTTTTAATCGAGTTCGAGTCGAGCTCGAGTATTGAAAATACATGTTCAAATTCGACTCGTTTAAATATTCTCAAGCTCGAGCTCTTAACAAATATCTTAACGAGCTTAATTGAATTTACGAGTTCGTATATATAAGTAAATCCAATCCAATTTACAAGTAAAAAACTGATCATTCATAAGACTTAAATTTATCTTATTTCAAACTCATATCTCAATAGTTTTGATAAGTTGTTTAATTTAACTATTTTAATATAATGTTTGAAATATATTCATAATTTATCACAAGCAATATGAAATTAATGGATAGACACCGCAAGAGATGGGGTTGGTGTGCGAAAAGGTAGGGGCGGTGCTACAACTCCCCTTCGCACATCGCCCAGAGCCCCCTTTCTGCACCGTCGGTGACTGTACTGCGGTCGTCAAGAGCACCGTCTACCACTGACGGATGGTCCCTAGTGGTTGTCGGAGATGCCAGTGGCCGACAACGCGTCTCTCGGCCCCACCGGAGGGCTCACCTACTGCGTAGGTCAGTCTCGGGAGGAAGAAGATGCTTGATATGTTGGAAGATCTTATAACACTAAATTTTATGTTTATGCCCCTATTTACATGATTTGTGTATATATCCTCATTTACATAATTTGTGTATATACACTGTGAATTTAGTCTATGACATTTAAGTCCTCATAAATATTTTATATTGTAATAATAACTATATAAAAATAAATAAATATTTTTATATCAATATATACTTATTATATTTAAAGAAATATCTAAACGAAGTGTTATTGAGTACTTAGACAAGCTCTTAACGAGTATTTAATCGAGCTGTTCACGAGTATAATCGAGCCGAGCTCATATGTGTTCAGACTCGGCTCGTTTATGAATCGAGCTTTTTTTTTTGTTCAAATTTAGTTCGTTAATTAAATAAACGAGTCGGACCGAGTTTTTATCGAGTCGAGTTTCGAACTACTCGTCGAACGTATCGGCTCGTTTACACCCCTAATTGAAATATCAAGAGAAACAAGTTTAATATTCTAAGGATTTTGTAATAGGTTTATTTTCTTTAAATAAAAAAACCCTTCTCCCTCTATGCAATTAACTCACGGTTAACCTTTTTTGCATTCTCCCGAAAATGCACTTAGGAATAAACAAGCTTGGATTCAAGTCTATTTTCAACTCAAAAATAAACCAACTTAGCCATCGAATTGAGCTGGAGTCGAAATTTGACATGAACTGAATTGAATCAAATAATGAACAATGAATGCCCCTAAATTATGCATTGTTGTTTCCCCTCACTGTAATACACATAGGAATGAACAAGGTTTGATTTAGTTCGACTCAAATCACTTTTCAACCCAAATAAAATTTCTTGGCCATTACATTGAGCCAGATCCAAATTTAATATAAACTAAATCGAATTGAATAGTGAATTATTAATTTGCTCCACTAACCTCTTCATCCCCCCCCCCCCCACTAATGCACCTAGCGACGAACCAGGTTTGATTCTTCTTTTTTTTGTGCTAGGCTAGTTGATCTAGTCTTTGAATCTATATAGAGAGCCAATGGGTTCAATACCTAGGATCAACACTTAAATCTTAAATATATACAAATCTCGATAAAACCTCTTTAAATCTTGCCAAGCTTGGATATTAAACCCCTACCTCTTGGTGTACGATAGAATGTCCAATCAATTGAACCACTCCTAATGTACATGTTTGATTCAATTTGATTCAAACCCTTATTTAACCCAAAACAAACCGACTTAGCCATCAAAATTGAGCCAGAGTCAAATTCAATATGAACTGAATCGAATAGTGAATGTCATTAAATTATGAATCAAATCAAACAGCGAATGTCCTTAAATTGTGCACCTCTACCCTTAAACTTTAAACTCTAAACTGAACTTCCCCCCTCCCACTTTGCATCATGATTCCTAGGTAGATAACATCACAAGCACTGATTTGTAGTAGGTTAGATGTCTTCTTTTCATAAAATTTTAAAGAGTTTTTTTTTGCATAAATACCTTTATGAATATGAGTTATGTCAATATATATCTCTAATTTGAGCATATTATCAAAAATATCTTCTAAGTACCTATAGATTGTGGTATACCCTGTCGTCCCTTATGTATGTTTGACTTGAGTTAAGCTTGGCTTAGGTGGGTGAATGATTAACCTACTCCCAATAAACAAAACAACACTTTCAACTGCGAACCCTAGAAATCCTACACGATTTCTCCCTTCTCCATGACACCTGTCACGATCTTTCACCATCTCCAACCTACAACACCCTTTTTTCATGTGGCAAAAGTTCTCTTCTTGAGCACTTTCGGTTAGTCTTATATACTAGATTGTATTTTGTGACATTAATATTAGATTGTCTGGTGGTCATGTCACTCATCTTCTTTGTTCTCCTTTGGAATCTCTTGGATGGTCATGAGGTTACTTGATGCTCGCTAGTGCTCAGCATCTAATGCTCGCCAGTGCTTAGTGCCTACTCAACATCCTTCAGTTTGTTGATCCCCGATGATTGGCCTGCGTGTTGCCCGTCGTCAACTCCTATCGACCATTCAAAGTGGAGAGGAGGAAGGGTTCGATCAAAATGACTTGAAATGAAGATGGTGATCACAAGAGATGTCAAGTTCTACTTGAACCAAGACGGCACAGAACGTCGGCCGCCAGGCATCGGACGTCGGGCACCGGCCGCCGGTCGTCAAATGCTGATGTCGAGAGCTGAAAGCCAAAACCCTGGCGCCTAGCACCAGGCCGTCGGGCGCCAACCGCCAGACGCCGAGCGTCGGACGGTGGGTCGCCGAACGTCGATGCTGGGCGCCAGACGTCGGGCCGCTAGGCGTCGGACATCGACCACCATGCCTTGGACGCCAGGCCGTCGAGTGTCAGACGCCGGACGTCGGGCCGCCGGACGTTGGGCGCTGGGCACAGGACACCGGGCGCCAGTTGTCAGGCACCAAGTTGCAAGCCGTCGAGTTTCAAGCATCGAACACTGAGAATTATAGTGGAGATTGTAGTCACACTCATAAAAATCCTATATGAAAGAGAAATCTAAGAAAATGGTTTACGGACTCTTATCAAGGATGCCAAAATCTCTAATTTTAGATAAAAGATTTTTATGGATTAACTTTTCTGTGGTACCAAACATATTATTGTACGAAATTTTCCCTGAAAACCTTTTCCTACATGAACTTTTACTTTGAAACAAACGCACCCTAAGTTCTCTTCTTTGTGTTTGAGATGGTCTTGAAATTTGGAAGTTGCATGATCTTGTTTATTGTCCGAGGAAAATCACTTTGCTAAGCACTCTTTAGATCAAAGAAAGATGCATTTGGTACCTGAATATCATACAATGTCCTTTTAGGACCTAACAATATGTCCATCAGGGAAGACTCTGTTTTCAGTTTCTCAGTGTTGAGAGAATGCTACGATGTCACACTTTTTTCTACTTCATTGGGCAGACTTCTTAGCTAAGACAAACATTCAGAGAACAGATTTACTGAGTGTGTCTCTCATTTCCTATAAAGTATCAATCTTTTGATGAATCCAAAAGGAAAGGAAGGCAGTTCAGACTTTTCCAGTCTGTCACCTAGTCCATCCCAATTCTTATGCATGTCTCCACTTTTCCTTATTTGTTTGAGATGTTTGAACAAAAGAGAAGAGAGAGCTAGCATTCTTATGAAAACAATTTCTATTGTGCTCAGTGTTTAATCCTTGTTCCATATGGAGAGAAGTTGTTGGAGTTTCTTCTTCTCTTAAATGGTGAAAATCATTACCATTGTATATTAAAAACTAAAACTCATAATTTAAACATAGTATCTATAAATACAAGATTTGCTGATCACACAGCCATCAGACTGAGGTTTCATCATATTCATATTTAGTATAAAGGTATAAACATATGGAAAAAGAAAAAAAAAAAAGAAAAGCTGGGAAGAGAACTTTTATATGGCAATTCGATGCATCATGTGGTTGTGTTAGCCTGAAGGATGTGGCGAAGTTTGTTTTTATTTTTAAATAAAATATTGAACATATCTAAACACTTATCTGTCGATACATATTTAACATCATAAGGCATATCATTTGACCCTACAATCATCATCATGATGAAAGAAACTGCACTGGTTGTAAAGGTACTAGAAACGTGGCCACTGACCATTTCACTCGTAATCCCACCAGAAGAATAGTATAATCACTGGATAGGAGGAAAAGGCCAAACTCTCAGACTAAGAAAACTGCATCTAGAGAAGGCGATTCTGGTGGGGGAGTAGCTAGTGATGGGCATGTTGTTTGTTTGCATCAGTGGAAGAGGAAGTGGGGGGAGGGCATTTGGGCAACATTAAAAGGTGGGAAGAGTGGAAGCTCTTTACCACGTGTTGTGGTTGGGTGGCCACTGCCATTTGTGATTTAAAGATTGATAAAAAAGGGGGAGAGATCAGAGATGTTTGCAGAGGCCCCCTTAAAGGTTCTTGCCCAGTGTAAATATTATCTTATAAAAGTTTGTATATGTAAAGAATCCTCAAATGAATCATCAAAATTATCATTGTTCCAAGTGCTGGTAATTAAGCTTCAATTTTTGGATACATAGCACATCTGGGGGATTTTGTGTGAGTTATGAACCTTCAGGGGCTCTTTTATATGTGCCAAGGTCTCAAAGGGTTTTTTTCAAACTTGGTAATTCTTTAGGAGATTATCTGCTAAAACCCATAACAGAGAAGAAAAGGGAGGGTGTTTTGGGAAGGCCCTCCTCAAGTCCCAACCACAAACTCCATCTTTTAGGCATGTTTCCACTTGACCGCTGCCAGAGACACCTTTTGGTGGAGGGTGTTAATGGCAGCAGTGCCATCCCCCATTCAAGTGAGTGCCCCCTCACAAAGGAAGGCTCTCCAAGGCAACAAGACATTAGAAAGCCATAAAATAAAGGAGCTTTCTGTTGTGGTAAGCTGATGGGTGGATTAGTGGGGAATTAGAATTGTTTGGAAAGAGGAAAGAAGGGTCCAGATAAGCATGAGACAGTGGATTCCAAGGTTCACCAGACAAAAGGCACCCCAGTCATTTTTTTTAAAGTTCCTCCAGTGTATTGCACTCAGATATATTACTTGGGGGACCTCAAAATCTTTCTCCATATCTGGATTTTAGATGTCAAGATCATGACCTGATTACCTGCTTTTATGGTATGGAGGTGATTAGGTCTGTCCTTTGGGGACTTAAAACTTAGAGAAAAGTTTGTTGCATTTTTTGCTGCACTTTTAATATATTTTTGCACTTCTCATTAGATGAGCACAGTGTATCAATGGCACATTAGTCAATCAGAGAAGTGTAAAGTACATTAAAAATACAGCAAAAAAGTGTAACAAACCTTTCTCTAAAACTTATGTCAGCATCCATGTGGAGATCAATATACCTATATTACATGTATATATATATGGGAAATTCTTAAAACCCGAGCGCCGGGGCAGTGCCAGCACGGGCGCCCAGCTCCTCTCTATGCATATATATGGGGTGTTTAATGCGTATATATATATACAAATAGATAGATATAGATATATATGCTTCACTGCTAGAGGATACTCCCACTTCAAATAGAACCCATTACTCCAACTCAGTGGCCATGCTGTTGGAACTATAAAGAGCATCCACCAAAAAGGCGCCAGCACGCTTTGCCGCTTCCTTTTTCTAAACCTTTCCTGTCAAGTCCTGAACCGCAAGGGGCATTATGGGGATCCCAGTCCTTATTTAACTAGTTCATGGGCTCTGTTCCCACTTGTCCATGAGACGGCTATATAAAGGCTCCCAGTATGGGATTCCAAGCTCCCCCCCCCCATCCATCGGAGGCCACCACCCATCTCTTCCCTTTCTCGGTCTCTTGCAGGAATGGCAAGTCCCAGGCAGGGGGACACCACTGGGTCGTGGAAAGGCAGGAAGCCGGGAGGGATGGGCGAGGGTCGCCTCACCCATCCCTTCCAAACACCTCTTCAGTTTGATTGATGCCCCAGCCACAGGAACAAGCTTCGCTGCCTGCTGATCCCAGCAAGATCAGCAGAACCCAGCAAAGCTTTTTTCTGGTTGGGGCGTGGCAAACCGGCAAGTCACATGACGGCGATGGCGGAGGGGAGGGGAGGGGTTCCTGCGCAAGGTTCTCCCACCTTCTCTTCTATTTCTGGCTATTTCATGCATGGGAGGGGCTGCAACAATAAGGCAACGGTGCTCACTTGATGCATCTGTTATCTAAGCTTTTGTGTTCTAGCTAGGAGCATACGTACCAGACAGGTTTGGTTCTTGTTTCACAGGAACAAAATCTGCTTTTAAAGTGGTTGGCATCAGCGTGCTCTGCCAGTTATTGACAGTGGGCTCTTTCGGAATTCTGTCATCTGGGTTTCAATATATCCCTATTGCAGTCCCATCATTTATATATCCTCTTATTTTCCTGCATGGTCACAAATATTTCTTGAGCACATAACCTTATATTATGCACAGCATGGTTGCTTCTCAGTATGCTAATTAAAATCAAGCCAGCTAGATTTGTTGTCAAGTCTGGATTGGTATCAGCTTAATTTTGTAATATGAAGTCCCCAGGCAGGAGGAGATCCAAGTTAATGCTTGCAAGTATATATATATGGTGTGGGCAGCTGTGAGCATCTCTTGATCGATCGGCTGCTTGCTTGTGTGTGTCTATGCATCTGTTCTCTCTATTTGAACCCCTCCTGCATCCTCGTGCAAACCTGCACTCCCCCCCACACACACATTTCCTTGCCCATTCTGATCCAAACGAAACATGCATATGGGTGACACGATCGAGATTAATAATTTGCACCTTGCAGTTTTGTCACCACAGCTTGTTTCTTCTGTACTATATATTTGGGCATTTACTCTAAATTTGACCACCCCCTCGTCAGCACCAGGTGACACGAGTTTTCACCCTTTACAGTATTGGGGGTCACCACTTTTTCTTCATATATGCCCGTCTCCATCGGTGTGCATGCATTTATATATTCTCCACATTTAAACCTCCCAGTTATATATTTATTCCGGTCCTCCCTAGCTCCATATGAGTCTCTTGTAGTCTTGTGGTTATTTCTCTTCTTTATGAACCTTAATTAATCAAGTCAAATTAAGCTGCAAGGTCGACACTGATAGCTAGGGACGTCGTCGAATGACCAGTACTTCTCCTTGTACGTACTGCGTGCATGGGATCCAGGACATTGTATAGCTTCATGCATGGTCATGGATCGATGTCACGAGTTTTCATCCTGCAACTTAATTGATCGTCACCCCGCGGCCTTCTTATTATATGTCCATCCAAGTAATATTTAGAATTTTCTACTAGAAAAGTGCACAACCCTCGGTCTATTAATTTATTATTGCCGTGCATGCTACACGTTTCTATATATACAAATCCATCTTAAATTTATATCGGAATATATATTATAACAAGTAACATGTGAACCAATTATCGTGAATATACCTTTTTTCTATCACTTTTCATATGCATTAACAGTGTCTAAATCACTTAAAGAACAATGCATGCATATGTAGAAGAAGATGCAAAACTATGTAGATATTTTTGACAAAAAATTTATCACAAGGGTATATGATATAAAATTTACATAGAGGGTATTTTTAAAATAAAAATAAAAATAAAAATTAGATTAGACGTACCAAAAGCAAGGTTCGCTGTACTGTCCGGATCGACCGTGCCGCATTCTCCGTGGAACGGTATGATATCGTATCGTACCGTATCGCTGAGATACAGTGAAGAAATGACTTGTTTGATTTTTTTTTTTAGTTTTATGACTTGATAAATATTTAAAATGAGCAAACTTTAAAAGAAGACTCTCCATCCAAACTCAAGATAGACTCTCCATCTCTTCTCATGCATACACCCTTTCTCTCTCCCCTTTCTCTCTCATATCTTCCAGAACTATATCAGGGATATCACGCATTCTACAGTCTGAAAAGGGGCTGATATGCTCACGAGGTCTTCATCAAAGTTGTTCTATTCTTCTTCAGCTTCGTCCTCGAAGTGGAATCACCTCAATTGATGGTCTATGCCCAAACTTATGGCAGATTATTCTTCACATTCTCTCTCATATCATAATCTACATATACATGATTATATATCATACATTCCACATCTCAAACGAGGGCATATCTCTTCGAGACTTCTTCATGAAAGTTGTTTCCCACGACTTTCTCTACGAACTTCAACCAGAATCAAATCAAATGAAGGTCTGTACTTAAAGATACAGTGGATTATTCTTGACCTTCTCTCTCATATCGCGATTCAAATTAGCAGTGAGTGCGGCATCTCTACAGCCTGAACGAGGGTGATCCAGTCTTTGGGCTCTTCATGAAAGTTGTTCATGATATGATCAATATATTCTATTATATCAACACCAAAAATTTGAAAACAGAAACAAAACTGTAACGCCTTAAAATTTATAATAAAATATTAATATGACACTAAGAAATTAAAAAGATAGTAAATTATACGTAAGACATGATCACTTATATAAAACATAATTATCTTTAATTTTAGAATATTTTTATATTATATATTAATATAATTCTATTACTATCTTTGATTGTGTGTACTTCAACGTGACAACATTCGGTTCTAAAAATAAAGTCAAACATGAAGTCATCATAATTACTAGAAAAATATATTAATTCTAAGAATATAAAATGTCAGGAATTATTGATGCATAGATGTTGAGATTAAGTCGACCTAATGATTTTTGGGACAATTTTTACTTGATAAAAATTAATTTAAAAAATTAAACTATAATTACTATAATTTGTATCATCTCTTAATTAGCTTATGTTTGAAATTTTATCTTCGTTAGACACCATTTAAACCCCTTAAGTGCACACAGGGTTTGCCACGGTACGGCGAAGAGGGTACACTTCAACGAGACGACATTTGGTTCTAAAAATAAAGTCAAATATGAAGTCATCATAATTATTAGAAAAATATAAGAGTTATTGATGCATAGATGTTGAGATTAAGTTGACCTAATAATTTTTGGAATAATTTTTACTTGACAAAAAATTAATTTAAAAAATTAAACTAAAATTATTATAATTTGTATCATCTCTTAATTAGTTTATGTTTGAAATTTCATCTCAATTAGACACCATTTAGATCCCTTAGATGTTGAGATTAAGTCGATCTAATGATTTTTGAGATAATTTTTACTTGACAAAAAATTAATTTAAAAATTAAAATAAAATTACTATAATTTGTATCATCTCTTAATTAACTTATGTTTAGAATTTCATTTCAAGCAGATACTATTTAGACTCCTTAGATACACCGGATGTGAGAGAGAAAGTAAAAAAAAAAAAAGTCTACCACGGATCGGACTGTACCGATCCGTGACATATCGCGGCGTGCCGCTATGGCACGCTCGAGTCACTCCACCGTGCCCTGACTCACGGTACGGTTTGGCCAATGGTGATCAAAAGACTCGGCCAACCATTAGAGAGAGTTTATATTGTTTTAAAAATTAAAGGTACTATTTTATGCTGTACATGCCAAGTATCGGATTTTCTCTAACACAATACGAGTAGACTGTGCAGTATTAGTATAATGCGGCATCACCAACTGTATTTAAGAGGGGTATATGTACAAAAACAAGACAACAATATCATCGGTTCCTTTTTTTTGGGGGGGGGGGGGGGGTTATGATGGGTTCACACATGATTCATGATTTACCATACCCCATCAAACCGGTCTAGTAAGTGCATATCACACCATATATATCAGCTATTTTCCGATCTTAATATGTTTAGGTAATAATAATTTTTATTTTTTATTTTTTATAATAAAAATTAGGATTTATTAAGTGCCAAACATGCATGACCGGTACAATACGCCCAACACTACCAGACAAAATTCAATTTGGTCTAATACAAACGGCACTGACTCACATGTAAGTGTTCTATCCCTAAAAGCCCTTCCACAACCAATCTTGTGTAACCCATGATGGCTCATGTACTTTATATGACGCTTCAGAAGAAATGTACTTGTGAGCTAGACTTAGCTAACTTAAAGCAGCGTTCGTCACTTCTTCAAATTCTTCTCGACAAAAGGAATATGCTCTGGCTTTATATAGGAGACTTCTTTCTGATTAGTCTTCTAGTTGGCATCTATGCCTTTTTGTGTAGTGACCAACAAGCCCTCGCTTTACGGTCTACTTAGTTATTCCTTTCTCCCCGTCTTATAACAGTCACCATCTTGACATTCTAAGATGGTAATATAGTAACATATATTAAGGTGTCAATAGTGGCGGATATAGAAATTTAATTCAGTAGGATCACTCTAAAAAATAAGATGTATTAATAAGTTGTGTTAAAATTTAATGGAGTCATTGTACGTAGAAAAATTTTCAACCAACTTAATTTAACAAAAAAATGTATACTTATTAATAGAGTTTCAAATTTCAGTGGGATCACGTGACCCCACTGACCTCTTCATAGATCCGCCACCGGATGTTATTCTACTAACATATTACATCAGGATATTAAGATATCGACACACTAAAATACATCAAGATATTAACAAAACTTCATAAAATGATAATAATGTGCTATTATATTAACATGTTAATAATGACCGACGATTATGGGAAAAGTATAAATTAAAAAGGTTCTTCTAAAAGGTGAAGGAGTTCTTTTGCATACGTACTCCCCTAATGTAAGAATCACATGAAAATCTGTGTTTACATGTATTACCTTCTCACATGAATCAATAATTGGGCGCTGCCCTTATGCTAATTATTTTGTCAAATTTTCTCAAAAAACCCAACTCCAAAACGATCTTTTCTCAAATAGTGAACTCTACTTCTATATTATGTCACTACTTATATCCTTCACAGATTCGACTTGTAATGAAAAAAGAAGAAGCATTTAATCTATTTTATTTCTATTAGGAACAGTCCGAATCAGAGACTTATTTTGCCCATTTCCACTCACATAACGAAGTACATAAGAAAGAACAGCCTTTCTTTTTTCCTATTTCTCACTTCTTTCTTAATTTCAAGTATGCTACAATCAGAAAACAAGTTATACACTTTCTTGGAGGATATGGATAAGATTTCTTTCAATAGAAGACCTTCACTTCCAAATTCCTGCTCTGAGTTAAAATTTTTAATGTCAAACCACCAAATACACATACCCAACAAAGAAAAAAAAGTGCTAAATAGGCCTTGAGATCCATGACCAGAAATTCTTTTGGGCTATTAAGTTACTACTCAAAGCCCAACAGCAGGCTCAGCCCAACCCTGAGTGTGTGTTAGAATTTTAGCAATTACAATTTGGGCTCCACTTGGGCCACACTTTAAGTCAGAGCCTCTTGCACTCGCTCTTTTGTCAAGCCCTGGCCTAAAAACTTGGAAGATTCTGAGGAACATAGAAATATGAAGAATGATGCTTGAGGTTATATGGTACACAGCTTTTCAACAAGACTAGTTGCTCATGTTATACCTGCTAATCCACATCAAGTATGAACACAAAGAGGATAATCCAATTATGTCTAAACAAAAGTGTTCATGCATAGCACTTATCAGAGCATCCCAAACATGTGAAAATTCTCAGTAAGAAAACAACAAACAAACCGCTGGTTTCTTTAAGGTTTAACTTGTAGATAAGTTAGGTTTTTCTGGAATAAGTCATAAGTGTATTGCTCATGTGCGCTGATCATGGACACAGATGTGGACGTGTGCAATGGAATGACACCATGAAATTAGAAAACTCAAATCAAATGGATTCTACTCTACACCAAGATCAGTGCAGTGAAACCCTGACTTATTTTCACTTGGGCTTTACTACGTTTGAACTACTGAGCAATCTATTTCTCTCGGCCTGCCAGAGAGAGCAGCAGAAAGTACAAGAAAGGTACAACATAGCTGGTTTGCAGCCAAGAGGTTCCTAATTTGCAGACAAAAGAGGCCTATTCTACGGCTGAAACTAATCTCCTTGCATAAAAAAATTGATATTTCATATATGAGACCTCACCCTAGTGATGTGCATTTCACGCCTATAACTTGCTTGCTCGGGGACTAACCAACAAAAAAGAAAAGGTAGTAGAAAATGGGCATGTGGTTGGACAAAAGTGAGAATTATTTATTTATCTCGCTCAATCTCTAAAAATATAAACACTTAGCATCAGTTTGATAATAGGTTGGGTTAAAATTAACTTCAACTTAAAACTTAAGTTAGTGTATTTTTAACTCATTTTTACTTTGTTTGCATCTGAGTTAACTCATTTGACTATATGAGTTAAATTATTTTTCTCAAATGTACTTTCGTAAGAAAAATAGAGTTAACCTATGTTAGGAAAAGAAACAATAGTAATTAATGTTGTGTACCGTGAGAGCAAAAAAATAGTTAACTCAATAGATTAACTCCAACCCACTTCCAATGGTGGGTTGAAAAATTATGAATTAACTCACAATTGACTCACATTTAATCTAACCCACTTGAGTTAACTTTATAACCTTTCCAAACTACTTTTTAAGTTAGTTTTGAATTAACTTTAGTCTAATCTATTACCAAACTGAGACTTAATGTTGGATAAATATAAAAAACACCCACTCAATGTGGTGATTGGGTGGGCGCTGAGGCCCCATACTTCGAAAGCACTCACGCAAGGTGCGGTCCCAACACCCATCCAATCATCTTGTTGGATATTTTTTTTTACCAGTCCAACAAGTAAAAAGTGTACTTTCTATTGTTGTATTTGCACAAATATATTTATTATATGAGTAAATTAATTAGAAGTCTCTAACTGTAATAGGGAGGTCCTTACTATAACAGGACTTCACGTATACTGTAACAGGTGATAACACTTACTGTATGAATTACAGCTCTGTTAAAGACTAATAAATAAGTCAAAAATCTGATAGAGACTCCTAATTAATTTGCCCTTATTATATTTCAAAAGAACTCCTCCTAACTGTAATAAATGTACTTGTACAAGTACAAAAAAAATATTTCTCCACACAATTATCCATCTCTCTGTCGAAAATGTGTGTGAGAAGAACTCGATTACCCATCTCAAAAACCTTCCAATTACTGTTTTGTTATTGTAATAAAACTGTGAGAATCCGTCCACAAGAAAACAGGGAAGGACCACATGATGAATACGCCACGCTGCGTTAGATCCGTGCCCGAAGCTTTGAGCTTGGCACTGCTGTCTATATGCGCCCGTCTTACCATGGTGTGCAGGAACGCCAAGCTTCTTTGTGGGTGAGCACAGCTGCACAGGGACCTCAGTCCTTTCCAACCACCACCCCAACAAGCTGGTCTGTAAGTTCGACAAAGATATGGACAAAAGATGACGCTTGTGATCTGCAATAGTAAAAAAAAAAAAAGGAAAAAAACCAAACTTGCCTATCCCACAATGTTGACAATGTGAAGAACTCTGTTTGAGGTTGTACGGAGAGAGAACTCAAGAAGTGGTGCATGCCAAGAGTGAATGTTTATCCAGGGTGCCATGCTATCTCATGCTCATTCTGGATCTTGTGATCAGATGACATGCTGCTTAGCTTAGGTTTGCTTTCTCTAATTCTCTAGACCATACCCTTTCTACAATAGCGTTTGGACTGTTTACAGGACTGCCCACAAGAGAACATGGTAGGCACCACCCACCACCATGTAGCACTTGGCATGGACAGATGCATGCCAGGACCCATAGATGTGCAAAAGAAGATGGCATTCACAGCTAGAGTGGCATAACTCTCAACTTCCCATCCCCCATGACATCATGCCACCAAGAACTGCTCCCTTCTAGGACCTTTCGCCAGTTAATGTAGAAGTTCACGGATACAGCAAAAAAAAAAAATGCAAGAAAATTAGGAGCCTCTGGTTCCATCACCTTATCCCCGTCCCTCTCACATGCTTGCTTCAATCATGCAAGAAAACCAATTAGAAAAGTAAGCAGAACAAGGCCACCACTCTCTCTCCCACCCAACACAGTATCTGTGTGTGTCTCTCTCTAGGGAAGATGTGGAGCTGGAAAGTGAAATCTAAGGTGCAGAGAAAGTCATTTTCTTATTTTAAATGTGAGCTAAAGGAAGTCTGAATTGGAAAGGGGGGAGGCAAAAGGTTGAGGAGCACAAAGAAAGGAGAGGAGGGTGTTCCTTCACTCCTGCAAACAGGATTATAATTGTAAGGCCACACTTAACTTGTCCAGGCATGGCTTGTTTGTCCATCTTCACTGTTTGCCCATCCAGTGCCATTCCCCTTGTCTTCTCTTCCAAATTCTTTGCAGAGTTAACATCATAAAGAAAAGGTATTCCAAGGTGAATGAGACTCCCAATAGAGACTTAGGCAGGGGGGGGGGGTGGCAAACCCTATGGAGCCTTGGTGTGATGCTCTGCACAGGATTGCCTTATCTAAGGCCCTCATGCTCCACAATTCCAAAAAAAAAAAAAAAGGTGGGCCAAGTGCCATATCAATTTTTCAAACTCTCTCAGAAAGGAAGATATTTTCATTCGTTTATAACCCCCCCCCCCAACCCAAACCGACCAAATTACCCAAAGAGAGAGGGTTAAAATTAAAATGAGGGAGTTAACATGTAAACTCAGTTATTTCCATGCCCATCTTCAAACAACCACAGTGGCCCCAATCAGAAAAGTTGAGGCCTCGGCTTTTCCAAGTGTCTCACCTGGGGAACCAACCAGACCACAAGGGATGATCCTGCAAACCTTGCATAAGAGCATGGATCCCCATAAATCTATGGGACTTTTAATTGTTTATACTGGATGGGAGTCGGGAGATACATTAAGAAGGGTTTCACCCAGGAGTCTCAGCTTTTCTGCGTCCCACCAGGGGACCCTAGAGTAAGGGATAGTCTTCGCAGGCTTTTGCTTCGTGGGTAGCGAAGCACTCTGAGACCATAAGTTCCCGATTCTACACTTGTTTATAGTATATGTTCTAAGTTCAATCTCTTTACCTCTTTTCTAGAGCTTGCAACTTGGAGCCTAATAGTTGTGGGTAGATTCAGACCTCAAATATATATATATATATATATATCCATTCTGAACCCCATTTTCATCGCAACATACTGTGAACGGGTAAGTCCATCAACTTTTAAGTTAGTTTGCTTTTGTCAATTTGACAGTGACTGTGCAGTGGGCGTATAAAAAGAGTTCATTTAGAAAACAGAGGATTAATGGGTTTCATCTTTTGATGTGTATGTTAATTTGACGGCAGTTAAAAGATGTGATTACTAGATGAAAGTAAAAGAATTTGAGATAAGTGTAAAATGAGATGATGTGATATTTTAAAAAAAGATGTTGAATTCTTTAGTTCAAAGACACAAATATAACATTTGATAAAAAAAATTGGCGAGATAAAGCTCTGACGATGACGATGATCTTTGATAAGACTATTGGGAAGAGAGAGAGAAAGTATCCAAACAGATTTTAGTTCCATATTGGGTAATCCTCGACCCTTCTCCTCGCTACCTTCAATAATAATAATAAAAAACCAACATATAGATAAAGGGCGAAGGATAGGTGGTAACCATTATCTAACTCAACTCTTTATTTTCTCTCTCCTTTTCTTGAATTTTTGTGTCTCTTCAAATCAAATTTAAATCGTGCAAAACTAGTGCAAAATTAATTTGACCATCAAATAAGTGATCTTAAGAATCTCTTCTCCGAATTGTTTGTCTCTTGCAAGTATAGATGTCTCCAATCGAGAGCAAACGCTTATTATCCCCAAGTATCTCCCAACACTCTCGGGCCTCTAAAGTGGGTCCACAAAAACACCCCCGGACGAAACTGGCCTCATCAATCTTCATACAGAAATTTTTAGAAATGTATTCACAATTTGTATGTAAGACTCTGATGATGGGTCTGCTACTCAGCGGACGACTAATGTCTCAACCTGTCCTTTTTTTGACATAGATGTCTAAACTTATCCTGATACCGGTTGAAGCCCGCTACAATGATGAGGAGAAACATCAAGATCAAAAAAACTTGGGAAGGGTTGGAAGTTTTAATGACCAATTAGAAGTCACCAACCAAACAGGATTATATGTAGGGGTGTCAATTGGGCCGGGCCGGTCCGGAGGCCCGCAAGTCCGGCCCGGTTTTAACCGGGCTTGGGCCGAAAAAATGAGCCCGCTACAAATTTTTGACCCGGCCCGGCCCGGTTTGGCCCGGAAAAAAATAGGGCCGGGCTTGGGCTTTGTGTGGCCCGGCCCGGTCGGCCCGCCGGCCCAGAAAAAAAATAAATATAATTTATATTAAATATAAAACTTATATTTAGAAAGAGAGTTATATGTATTTTTTCTACAATAATCTACTAAAAAATATAATCTTTTACAAGTTAAATGTTAATATAGATATAAGTAAAAATATATTATTTTTTATAGATATATTATAGTAGATATATGAAAATTATATATTATATAAATAAAAAATAATATTTTTTATTTTTCGGGCCGGGCCGGGCTTTTCGGGCTTTTTTTGGGCCGGGCCGGGCCGGGCCATACCGGGCCTACCCCCGGGCCTGGGCCTAGCAAGGTCCGGTCCAGGCCCGGCCCATTGACACCCCTAATTATATGGATTCAAATAATAGTGTAACTCAGGAAATTCAAATGCCACGTCTGTACGTGGTGGTACTACTGTGAGTCTGAGCTATACTGCCAGAGCTTGTCTGGTTATTAAAGAAGAGAACACATCCACCGAGAAGGAAACATGGAGACAGGTCTACGGCAAGTTTGTGAGCAGAATTTTAGCTTTGGAAAGTTTTTAGTGAGAGATATGTTAATGGGTTTTGGCACATCTTCTCTTCTTTTTATCAAGATTAGTTTTGCCACGGTCCATGGATCGATACTGTATAGATCACATCGTATCATGTCACGGAAAATACGACATAATTAATCTACATGACACGATCAACTTTGATTACAGATGCCTCTTTTTTTTCTTGAGAATAATTTATTATTTACCCTTTTTACTCGCCTTAAATATAAAAGGAGAGCTTCACACAACATGAAATATTGTGTGGGATCCATCCCCTTATATTTGGATCGGACAACAAAGGAGTGAGCAACAAAACTTTTCCTTATTTCTTTGTGAGAAGAGGCCCTTCGAAGAGATGTCTAGTTAATGTTTCCAGTGGTAAAAGGTGTACACCCATGATGTGAATGCACATGCTACCATGCATATAATTGATGCATGTGACGAAGATAGTGCACAAAGAGCGGTTCAGGCTTTGGAGTCTTCCATCATACTTTTTAAATCTTCGCTCTCTACATTTATTCATTTTAAAAAATATAATTTTAGAAAGAAAGAAAAAAAAAACTAATCTTCTTACATGATGACAAGTCATTTGGACGTCCATCAACCTTGGGTCTACAAGAGGAGGAGGACTTGAGCCGTGATTCCCCCACCAAATGATGTTATTTCATCACAATATTGATGGAGGTCTAAGTAGCTAGGTGGTGGAGGGAGGGGACCTTTTTAATTTGATGGGCACAGAGAAATACTAGTAAAAGTTAAGAAGGCAGAGAAATATTCAAAAGATGTGAGTAGTGGCAGATTTAAAAATTTATTCACTAAGATCACTCTAAAAATTGAAGTACACTTCTAAATCTTATTTGCAGTTTAGTAGAGTCACTTCGTTTAAAAAAGTTTCAATTAAAATTAACTTAATCAAAGTTTTTAAATCTTTTAATAAAATTTAAAAATTCAATAAAATCGTGACCACTGAACATGACTTAGGTCCGTCTATAAACGTGCCACTTCTACTTTTATAGACGTGAGATTATTACTTTTAAAATTGAGTAAATTAATTAAGAGTCCCTAATAGATATTTGACTTATTTTTTAATCCCGACAAAATTATAACTCATTACAGCAAATGTTATCTCATGTTATAGTACATGTTAAATCATGTTACAGTGAGGACCTCCCTATTACAATCAGAGACTTCTAAATAATTTTCCCTTTAAAATTTTGTTAGGTCTCTTTTTTTCTCTCAACAAATAAGAACCTCACTTAGTCCAATTATAATTTCATGTGCAAATTTGTTATAGCAAGGAAAGCTTTTCATTTATACAAAAATTGAGGTCGGTTTTTGGACAGTAAACCGGGTGGGATGAGGACTGACTACTGAGGAGGGGGATCTCGGGTTTGAATCCGGATCGGGTGGGTAAAAAAAAAATAAAAAAATAAAAATAAAAAGAGGCCCCACGTGTGTGGTCCAGATTGGCTTTGTTCTATCAGTAAAGGAGGCACCCCGCGGGGCAGGATGTCAGGAGGACCACCACCGCATCACCATCCGTCCGATATCTCTTTCCTGTTTAATTTTAGGAGCTTCTTTTTCCTTTTTCCCCACTCTTATATGTCAAATATTGTAAGAGTGATTTTTCATTGATCTACTTAAGATGAATTAATATATCATGACACGTTATTTTATAAATTTAATTTAAATATTTATGAGTTTAATGTAAAATTTTATGAATCCACTTGTAATTGAAATATAAATATATTTTTACACTAAATATTTTTGTTATATATTAGTAATACCAAATTAATTAGAGTTTAGAGCCGCAGTTTCTTCATCAATGCTTATAAACTGGTGAAACATATGACATGGGCAATTTGCAAAACTTAAAAAAGATGGCAATATTGTGGTCAATTAAACACTAGTATACGCTTTAAGGAAGAGAAAATCATTGGTTCCATTCTAAAAGTTAGTAAACGAAAACCAATCATGTGTCCTCGCCGGTGGTCCGTTTTGTCCTCAAAACTTCTTACTTCGTCTCAAAAAGCTTTCTAGAACAAAGTGGGAGCAGGGAAACTGTTCTCTGTCATTTCAAAAGCCCCTCTCCTAAAAGCTCACAAATGTTGCCAAATTTTCATCACCCATAGTTAGCTTCACTTTCTGATCCACAAGTGGGCTCCTTGAATAGAATGCATACATCTCTCTCTCTCTCTCTCTCTTGTCTCCTTGCACATATATTTACACATGTCTACACAGTACACCCCCATCTCTTTTGTTTATTTTTTTTTCTTCTGAAAAAGTAAATAATTTAATTACAAAGCAACTAAAGTTACATGCTAGATGACTGAGGGCAGTCATTACAAGATGGGATATTTGGAAGATCCGACTGTCCCTGAATTCTACATCTCCAGCAAAACCTGAGCTGGACAATGATGGGTCACACTAGTGACTGATATGAGAGAATAGCCGAAGCTGTGATGTTTTAGATTCATGATTGGGAGTGCTCTTCTATACCTGTAGCTGCATCTCCACGGACTGGAGAATCTTACACACACACTCTCTATCTCTCACTTGTACATGGTCTCTCTTCCCACGCACTCATACTCTCTCCCACCCATGCACACAATATCCTCTCTCTCCATCTCTCTATCTCTCTCTCTCTCTCTATCTATCTATCTCCACACACACCGGACACTTCTCATCCGTATTAAAGTGTTTATCTATTTTTTACAGAGAAAACATGAAAAAAAAACACTCCAAACACTGACAGTCTCATGTGCAATATCCGCAGAAGCCTCTTCATAGAACCAACTACCCCCACCTGACCACATGATTCTAACGCCATCCTCACCGCCCCACCCCACGCCCCCCCATCTTTCCTTCCACTCGGAGAGCTTTCTGGTTTTCTGCAGACAGCCCATGCATTCACTGCACTGGTAATGCCCGGACACAGCCCTACCACCACCACCCCCGATGTCCTTTAGCCCCCACCACCTCCCTCTCTCCCCACTCCCACGTCCCTCTGGGTCTCCTCTGCTCAAGGCGGGGGTCCAGCTCCAGCATTCAAAATGGCAGAGGCCGTAGTGTCCAAGTGGTCTCGAAAACCCCGGACTCGGCGACAGCGGGCGCCTCTCGCCTCACTCTGAGCTCTGCCGAATGGGTCTGGGCAGCAGGCTCCCATGGCTCCCCCTCTTGCTCCTCCCTTCGGCCCTGTTGGTCCTCCTCTGCCCCGAAGCGCATGGTGATGGCGCCGCCGGGGTGGAAGTCAAGTTCTTGGAGGTGCCGAGTGCGTTCTCTGCATCTAAAGTGGCTACATTTAGGTTTGAGGTTCTGGAGAGTTGGAGTGGGCTCGCCTGCGCAAGTTGCGGTCTCAAATGCAAGGTGGGTGTGACGGTTTTCGTCTTCAGAATCTTGCAAAGCTGCTCTTCTCGTTAAAGATTTCTTCTTTTTTGACCGACAAGTTTGAACCGGCTTTGGCAGTCGGAAAATAGAGATTCTGTGCTCATTTTTATGTCAAAGATTTGTGGGCATTTTCTCCTTGTTCGGTTTTGTAGTGCTGCTGGCATTTTCTGTTTCCCTCTTGCTAGCGTGAACCGCTGCAAGCATTATGCTGCTGCTATGTTTATCATAGCACCTAGCTGAAGGATTTAGAACTGGACGATCCGATGCAGTTCCTTTCTTAGAACCCATTTCCTTGCTGCTTGTGCCATCTTCTCGATATCATGTAGACTTTGCAATTATCCCAAAGTTTACCGTGTCCTTTTACTGGCCGCATTTTTTTTCTTTTTATTTTGGGTACCAGTTGTTCACTACTTTTCATCTGTTCATTAGCCGAATAGGATTTTAGCCTCCATTTTTTTTAAATCTCTCGGGAAAACATCTTAGTCGCTGGACTCCATCTCAGATCCTATGCGTTCTGAAATGTGAATCTCTCCATGGGTTAACGAAGTGGCCTTTGCATAGCTCCATCCCTTTTCAAACTAATTATGTTCATAGTGTATTCTTATTGTCCATTAATTGTGTTCAAACCTCTTATTTTTCAAAGTTAGAAGATCCAGTAACCCAAGAGTATGACGAATTTTGAACCTTTGATGTCATTCATTGAATGCAGTTGGATGATCTTGCTTCTTCAAGCTGTGAATCTAGGAAGGCCTATTACACAGACTTGCCAGATGGTAACCACCGATTTGAGGTCTGTGCTAATGGAACGCGAGGAGCCAGCTGTGGGAGCTACAATTGGACTGTCGGTTAAGATACCACCTTTATCTTCCTTATTGACATTTCAGATAAAAACGGAAACCTTTTATGCTGCATACTCAGTAATGCTTGGAAATTTAATTTGTTTGCCTTCTGATATTGACAATTAAATTTTATCTTAATAATGCATGACCTTTTGGAGAGAAAAAAACATTCAATACTATTTTAGTTTGCAATTATGTTTCCTTGTGCATCCTCATTTGCAGTAGTATGTCATTTCTCATGCTGATAATGATCTTTATATTGCATATATTTGTCTTTGATACCTGCAAGATTCTTAAAAATGGGTAATGACGCGGTGCTTAGGGAGTCTGGATGCATGCAATCCATTTGACTAACACTATGGCATTACTGAATTAGAATTCCTATTGGTAGCTTTTGGCAACCTCTTAGTGAACAGCAGTTACGGAGAAAATCAGTCTTGCTGATTTCAAAACAGGTGGCTTCCCAATTAGTTACTCTTGCATTTCTTCTCAGAGCACCTTTGTCCTATTAGGGTTTCACTAGTTGCAGATTAGAATTAGAGATGTCGGAGACATGCCTGTCCAAGGTTCATGTGATAAAATAGCTCAAAGATACCTTAGCTGCTTATGCAAAGAATAGGAGGATCTTGGGGACTTATTGTTTACTCTTATCCTTGTTTATCTCAACTTCATGCATCCTTGATGACATATACTCTACTTATGTGCTGGAAAAAAGGAGTAAAATGTTGTATGTTTTTTTCCTTTTTTTTTGGCAGACACAGTGCCTCCAACTGCTTATATTTCGGCTCCAACATATTTCACAAACGCAACAAATGTCTCTGTAGATATTTCTTTCAGTGAGCCTTGCACAGGTGGTGGTGGATTTCGATGTTTTGTAGGTGATTGCAACGTAAGTGAGTGCAGAGAAGTTTACTTCTTTGGTTTCAACTTACACTGACTATTGCTTATGTTTTTTTTCTTGCTACACCTCAGATTCTTGAAAGTGTCTCTTGAGCCATTTATTTGTCTCAAGTGCCTTGGTTTACATTCGAACTTGACAGATTCTGAATGCTACCTGTAGTCTTCTCTATGTTAATGTTCTCTCCTGCACTCCCCACTCTTTTCCCTCCATGTACATGGTGTGTTCATATCTGCATCTATTTGCCTTTATTATCATGTCAGTTTCTACATTCCAGCTTTCTAATTCTTTCCAAGTCAACATATTTCAACCAAAATGATGCATGTTAACATTGAGATATTTCGTATTTTAATGAAACAAGGCTGAATCATCATCACGTTCATGTGTAATTGTTGCAGCTTCTGGTGTATGGAGCTGCTCAAGTAGTACCGTCAAGTCTTACGGTTCTTCAGCAAGACTTGAAATACTCTCTTCACATTAGTATTTCCACCAATACCATGTATGGTCGACTAGTAGTGGTGATGGATAAGGGTTTCTGTACAGACATGTCTGGCAACAAGTTTAGACGAACAGCAAATTCAAGTTTTCTCTTACATTTTGGTATGCCAGTAAGTTATTCGTATTATACATCTATGTATCTGTTATTTTTGTGAAATGACATATCTCCAATTCATGTATAATTGTTACGGTCCCGGCATCCTACCTGAGAAATCTGTCTTTCTTCTTTGAAAAGTGTCTTTTTTCTGATGTTTTGTTTTATATATTGAGTGCCAAACCTTTTAAAAACACCATTGGCAATAATAAGAACTAATCAGATGCTTTGAACATGAATAATAATTATTCAGCAATAGTGGGAGTGGATCACATATTTGGACATGAAAGACATTTCATTCGAGAACAACTCTCTTTTTCTTTGAGGGATTCAATTGTCAGAGTCAGATTGCCAAGTGGAGTTTTCTTCTTTTTTAATATATCCACTTTGCAATAGATTATTCTTTACCTTCTTAATGCTTTTGACAAGAGATTTCTTCATATTTGTACGAGCAGATGTCTATTCATTAGATTCATAGATTTAAGACCTGCTTACTCCAAGTGTATTGGATTTTCAGACAGAAGGGATGTATCGGTGGATGTGAAAACACTTGTCCCCAAGAAACTAGTTCAAATCAACAACGTCACAAGAACTGTGGAGGCAACCAACAATGATAAGAATCTGAAGGTTTACTTGTATTTTTCAGAGCCTGTGGTTAACTCATCTTCTGAAATTCTTAGTGTACTCCACCAACTGCTGGTCTGCTTCTTCCTACAAATAGAAGTACCCTTGGAAATCGTCGATTTGGCTTTTTGGTAAGCTTCTTTTATGTTTAAAAACGGTCACAAATCCTTGTCCTGCCTGTTGGCATAATTTTTCTGAACTCTAAGATAGACAATGAACATAGAGCTTTTCGAGTGACTGATTTTTGGACTTGGACATTTCTCATCAACTGATAATTCTACTATTCATGTCAGGTTAAAAACATATCCAGGATTAACATTGTAAGTTTAAGCCTTGCAACAAGCTCTATAATCAGCAGGCAGGGCACTCCAGTTTCCTCGAGTGAACCGGTCACCTTCCTTTACGGTACCTTCTTAACCCTCTGTGGAATGAGGGTGTCACATAAGATACACAAGTCATGCTCATTTTCTTCTCACAAATTTTGAACAAATAAGTGACTGATTGACTTTTATTATCACAAAGGAAAATGCTTCAAGTTGCAAACAGAATAGTTTTGCAAGGAAGTAAGGATAAATCAGTGGAGCATCAAAACTCTAGATAGCAAATGTAGAACACAGTACAGACATACTCAAAAAGAGGAGAAGAATCTAGGAGTGGTGGACAGAATGAAATGTGTATTACATGTCCAGCAAAACCAATATATATATATATATATATATATATATATATATATATATGATCGATATAATTAAAGGGCATGCTAATCAAGCCATTCCCTTGCATTTACAATCATTCAATTAGAATATTATGAAGGAGACTAGAGATGTAAAGGTAAAGATCATATTTGATGATCACCTACTGACATACAAATTCGAATAGAATTATATTATTACCCATGATCTAATGGGATAATGTGTATCATCCACATAATCCCTCAGCAGAAGAGAAAAATGAACTAGACCAAAAATCATGCTTCCAAACGTTTCACTAGAGAATAAGCACAAAATAGAGGTTACATAGCCATCTGCTGACTTGTACATGGGAATGGAAACAGATGCAGAGAGACCTTCAGTAATTCTCAGCACATCATCCAGAATGAGGACCAGAGAATGTATTGTTCCAGTGCTGATAAAGTTTGTGAAGCCTGTGTTTGGTTTCAATTCTTCAGCTATAGTTATCCATGGTGGACGTTTGCTGAGGCAAGTGCTTATCCTTCAAAACTCTTAATCCACTTTTACCAACTTATGTGTGGAAAGGAAGATCACTGCTTCAGTGCATTTATACTTGAATCTTTGTTCTTCTTTTTCCCCCTTGTCAGCTTTCACGAAATAAGCAGAAGCATATACACTGCAGAAATACATGCTGATGAGAGTACTCTGTCAGTAAAAGTTTCTGAAAACACTACCTTAGATGTTGCAGGAAATGGGAATGTGGCATCAAATTTTCTACAAGTGAGACACTGTAAGAACATTTTCTTCCACATTCTGTCTGATGGAGAGTTTATCAGGTTTACGAAAGACAACTTCTATGCTGACTACACTTTTAACTTCCGCAGATTCTGTGCCAATAGCATCTTCAATCATTTCTGGCGCTACAACCATCATATTCGTGGTGTCATCTTTTGCTGCTGCACTTTTAACTGTTTCAACTGCAAGCCTCTTGTCATTTGGTGTCCTTTCTCAGCAATCTTGTTACTATACATCTGAGCCAACCAGAAATCTCATGGTATATGGCACTGATGTGTTTTCAACGGCTAATATAATTCTGCTCTATGAAACTACTTTTCCTTGTTTGATTTTATAATGTCATGTAATTAACTTAGTTATGGTTGCTTGCCTCCATAAGCTTTTGTAATTAGATAAAATGGTGTGCATTCAAGTGTTTAAGGCATTTATATTTCAACAAGTTGCACACTTCTGTTTTTTTTGTAATTATGGTTCCTAACAATTCCAAAGAAGTTGCATCAGACACAATGAACAAGGAATTATAATGGGCTCCTGATTTTATCTGAAGGTCTTGAGAAATTTGATTCCATCTATTGTCTCAGCAAAACGGTAATTCATGCTGTCAATGTGGTTAATTCACTCAATAAGTTGACTCCGCGCATCCATGGCCCTCGTTTCTCCTTGTTGAGATCAAATAGAGTTTGCTTTTTTTATATATAATTAATAGAAGTTCCAAATAGTTAATATGACATTTGACTTGCCCTGCAATTTTTTTTTTTAAATTTTACCCAACTGAACAGATCCAAAACTTGAGTTGTCAGGTGCAGAGCCCTGGCCTTGATATGCGGCAATTATGGTATGAGCTCAAAATGGCTGATGAACACACCGTACGAGAGTAATGGCTTTTGTCGACATCTCCCCTTATGAGACACCAGGTCAAGTCATACAACAAATAGTGGTGGCGCTCTTTGAAGCTGCGATGACCAAATAGATGGGATCACAGGGGAACCCCAGAGAACCTAGCCCCGATACAATCACCAAATTGATCTACCAACCCAAAACTCAAGTTGTTAGGTATAGAGCTAGAGGCCTAGAACCTGATACAAGCTCGAAATCGCTTACAACTATCCGACATAGGAGTAGAGGGCTTTTTCCAACAAAAGCAATGTGGAAACTTCATCTTAAGAATGATTACATGCATATACTTTATATGAAGAAAAGTTACAGACTCACAGAAGTATTAACTATCTGCTTGTTCCATCATTTTACAGAGAATTGCCTACCACATCCAGTTGTTTGCACAGTATAAATGGTTGGCAGCGACCATGCCAGTAGAATACTATGAATTTGCCAGGGGAATACAGTGGAGCATTCCCTACCTCACCCTGCCATGGGAAAATAAAGGTGCTCTTGGATATTCAGATTTCCCCATAGGGACACTTTCTGCAACATCAAGAACAAATGAGATTCAAAACTATGATATCTCACAGCAAAACAACGGTTTATTTGAAATGGATGTTCCTTTATATGGAACACCCCTTACACCCATTGAATATAGGTCCTTTCTTGAGGTACTCTACTTTCCCCCTCCATTAACTTTTGTTTTTACTAAATAATTCCTTTCTGAAATCCTAGATTCATGGTTTTGCAGAATCAGAACATGAAACCAGAAGCAGAGGACATTATAAACTCTCGAAGTTCGACGGGGTAAGATAATAGAATTTCAAAGCTACTCATCTGGTTACCCAGTTTGTTCATCATCATCATCATCATCATGCTTTGTGGAGTCCATCTATTCTGGTAGACTAAACAATGACTGTAAATGAAATTTAAACTGAATCACTCCATCATCCTGTTTCTTTCATCACATTCTATATATACTTTGAGTGTCAGCAACATTAAGACCCAAAAATAAAAGTACAGGGAGAACTTTCCCACATGATTGCACATATTCATACATCACTTGTCCTTCATGAGTGTATATGTAAATTGAAAGGAATAAACACATTATAGTTCTTAGTGTTCTGAATCTTCTGATTGCCTTATGCAGGTGGAAGGATTTCGGGAGGAACATGTTCTGGTTAGCCATAATTGGTGGTGGCTTAATGTTGATCCACACAGTTATTCTGTTTGCATTGAAGTTCCGAAGGAAGAATTCTGGTAGAGAGAAAAATTTTGGAGCACTTGTATTCCCAAGATTTGAAATACTTTTGATTTTTCTTGCAATTCCATGTGTCTGCCAGGCATCAGCTGCTATAATCGATGGTAATATGGAGAAAGAATTCTTCAGCATGTATTTTCATGGAACTAGTAATGTTGTTGATGGATTATGAATATGCTAACAGTTTTCCTTGAATTTCAGGGCACTCTACCAGGGGAATAATAGTGGCCATTCTCCTCTTAGGTGTCATATCTTCTCTCTTGTTGGCCTTGTTCTTGTTCATCTCTTTTGGGATCTCCATGGGTAAGCTTCTTCAGTACAAGGAAGTGCACCAGGAAGGTGAGAAATTCCACTGGTTCCAAGAGATTGTAAGGGTATTTCTTGGCCCTGGCAAAAGAGGCCAATGGACTTGGAAAAACCAAACCAGCTCTGTCTACCTGACAAAATTGGGTCCCTTGTTTGAGGACCTCAGAGGGCCACCCAAGTACATGCTTTCACAGATTTCTGCTGGAGGAAGCACCGAAAAGCATGGAGACAGGATAATTGCATCCGACGATGAGACAGAAGATGCAGAAGCGCCATTCATCCAGAAAGTCTTCGGGATTCTCAGAATATACTACACGCTTATCGACAATCTGAAACGGGTTGCAGTCGGTCTCATCGCCGGGTTCTCAGCCAGCATGTCTTCTAGAGGTCCAACACTCGCCGCCTTATCAATCACCTCTTTCCAACTGTTCTTTCTTTTGCTGAAGAAACCTTTCATAAAGAAGAAGGTGCAGCTGGTGGAGATAATCTCTGTAGCCAGCCAGTTGGGTGTGCTTGCTGCATGCCTTGTTGTCTTGATGAAGAACTTCTCAGATGCTGGGCAACAGAGGATTGGAATCTTCATGTTGGCACTGTTTAGTTTTGGATTTTGCGCACAGGTGGTCAACGAATGGTATGCTCTATACTGGCAAGTTCGTCGACTAAGCCCCAATGCAGATTCTTTCTTCTCCGGCCTGAAGACGGCTCTTTTAGGATTCCTGTTGATCCTTCTTCCACCCAAGTTGCTAGAAGATTTGGATGGTCGACTGACCTCGGGCACTGGCAAAGTTGCCAGAGAAACAGGGCAGGGTCCCCCCACCAGTGACCCGGGCAGTAGGAGCTCGGGAACCCCAAACGAGAGGCCATGGCTGAGACAGCTGAGGGAACTGGCAAAGGCCAGCTTCAGTAAAGACGATGGGAGTGCACCCGGTGAATCTTCAACTAGCCAGAAACGTCGGAGTGGTTTCTGGAGTGGAAAGAGAAGTGGGAGCTCATCACTTACGTCTTCATCCGACCTCAAGAGCAAACCGAAGGCACTGTACAAGGACTTGGAAGACATCTTCTCTTCCAAGTGAACCCATTCTGTGAGGGGTTCCATGCTTAGGAGGTATAAAGAAAATATTCAGCTGGTCAATTTCTTGATTTTTGGTTGAAAAGTCACCTCTTTTAAGGTACTTATCATGAAATGTAAGTAGTTCTTCGCTTCTTCATGGGTAGATCTTACTTGACTAGGCAATCACCTGATTGGAGTTTAAGATGGAAAGCAACCACTAGCACTGGTTACCCCGAAGGCTGTAGAAAATGGCGGGGGGGAAGAGGAAGAGTGCAATTTTTAAAATAGGGAAATAAAATGTAAGCATTTTTACAAAAAAAAAGAACCTCTTTTTCTAATATTTTTAATAACCTCATTACAATGCCAAATACTTGCCAAAAATGTTTATGCTGTTATTACAAAAACTAAAATGAAAATAAATAATAATTATATATTAAACTTCCAAGGAGGATTTATTTCCCAAAAAAAAAAGAGTCATGTCTTTGCCTCGCACTTCCTTTTTACACCATGAATGGTAAGATTTTTAAGGAGCTATTTGGTATTAAAATAAATTGAAGATAAATTGAGGATAATCTTATAATTTTGAAGATATCCTCATTTTATTCATGATCTATCTCAATACCAAACATGATCCTAGGCTTTTCGTGTGGGTCTCCCCTTCCGCATCTTCGTGTGCCGCAAAACATTGCAAAACACTGTAAGAATATACAGTATTTTGTATCACATACATGCCCTAATATCTTATAGTATTTTACATCGAATTAAACAACCCTCAAATTTGAATTAAGGGACTACATCACCTTTTACATCCATTTCTGCTCCAATCTACGAAATTCTAGTATAAAGTCTCGCCCAGAAACCAAAAGATCGCATTGACGTACATGACAGTTTCGAAACAACTAGAATAAGAGTTGAAGAAACTCTAAAGCCACCTCTAACTCTAAATGGTGTGATGCCAAACATGCTTTTTAAAATAGGCAATTCTAGGACTATGACGAGACTCTATTCTGACTACTTGATAAGGCTGGGAACAGTTTCCCTCATATGACCCTTGAAATGAGTCTCCCCATCTCTCCGTCTCTTTTTACTTGTTTGGAGGAGAAGGGATGGTTGTAGAAACTTGACCCAAGTCTAGGGCTGCAAACGGAATATTTCGATCCGATTTTGATAAAAATTATGGATTTCAAAATTAAAAAATGATACCGATAACTTATCGAAATCGATATCGGATATTCTAATAAATTATCGGAATTAAAAATTAATCAGAATCGATATCGATTATTTCGATAAATTATCCATAAACTCAAAAAGTAAAATCATGGTAAGTACTTTAACTTATCAGAATTTCGGTTCCGATAATATTATCGAAATCGAAACGGAATCGAAATTAATCATTATGATTTTATCAAAATTGGAATCGAAATCGGAACTATATTTCGATTATCGGAATCGAAACCTGTGTTTTCAATTCCGAACCCGACGCAGTTGCAGTCCTACCCAGATCCAAAATTAGTTCGGTAGCATTTAATATTAATGCCATCAACATGGGACTCCAAAGATCTGAAAAGCAAGAATGCTCATAACTAAGGAGTACTGGACCTCAACATCACCTTTTTTTCTTCACAAGTAGTGGGAGATTGGCCTCCCCCGGCAAACTTTCTTCTCGTTGCAACCTGGAAGTCAAGATGCTACAACCATTGGCATCTACCTTCACAAAAAGGAGTATAAAAAATCAGGGTATCTACAATTTTGAGCATTTTGTAGCTGGATGAATGCTCAAGCCTGATTCAACTTACACTCGAGAGACTTATCCACGAGACGAATCTAGTGTCTCGATGGCTTCCCCAGACTGATGCACTTCCCAAGCAAGTGTCACACCTTCTGCTAAGCTGCCAGCATGACCACCCGCCAAAGGAGCAGCTGCTGCATTCAGGATCTTACTACATGGCAAAAAAGAATGTGAGTCATTTTCTATTCTCAGGAACCGAAAAAGATGACTTTTGTGTCTGCTGTTCTTCTGTAGGAATCTTGTTATTATTATATATTTTTTCATGAGCAAGAGGAATGAACCTGGCAATAAATCTTCATATAGAAAAAAAAGGGAAAGGCTAAGGGTCTATTTAGTTGTATGTAAAACAGTTTAATAGGAAAATAGTTTTTCACGGAATAACTTTTACGTGAAAATAAAAACGTAATTGTCTATTTAGTTGTCAGGTAAATATAAAGTTGTATGGAGGGGTATGAGATCTTATGATCCACACAAATAAGGGAGAGTCATATACTCCTTGTGTATAAACACTATTCATCAATTTTTTTTTATTTTATTTTTTATTTTAATATTTTTAAAAATAAAAAAATTAGATAACTAATGAAAAATATGTAACTTTGACAAAAACAATTTAAAATAGGAGAAATAAAATAAAAATACAATTTGAATAAATAGTATTCTATAGATATTTTAATAAAAAAATTAAATTAACAAATACAAAATAATTAAACTTGACAAAGACTACTTAAATGAGTGGAAAAAAAATAAAAATGTAACTTGCATGAATAGTGCCTAAACTTGTTCCTGTAGAAACTGCAGCAGCGGCAGTTGGAAAATGGCATCCGCGGTTTTCCCGCGGATGCCAAAATTTGGATTTTTTGTGATTTAATTTTCCAAATTTTAGTTTTCAATGGTACCAAATGATATAAAAAATTAAGTTTTTCTGAAAACTATTTCCTAACCCGAATTTTCCGTTCAAACAAACAGACTCTAAGCGCTGCTCAAAGTTCATAGCTAATTATACAGCCAGTCTAATCATCTTCTAAGTTGTTTTACTATTTCCTAGCCCGAATTTTCCGTTCAAACAAACAGACCCTAAGCGCTGCTCAAAGTTCATAGCTAATTATACAGCCAGTCTAATCATCTTCTAAGTTGTTTTACTATTTCCTAACCCGAATTTTCTGTTTAAATAAACAGACCCTAAGCGCTGCTCAAAGTTCATAGCTAATTATACAGCCAGTCTAATCATCTTCTAAGTTGTTTTAGGCATCCTCACACCAGTTCCTTCCATGTCCAAGAATTTGCACTTTTAACTATTAGCTTGGATGGTTCAAATAGTAACTTGTCTTCAAAAAGTTAAAAGGCATCTGCATATTCGAGCACAAAATATGTGACAACTCATGAGGCCACAGGAAAATTCATCCAATTCATGCAGCATTCTGAGACACTGTGGCAATTCATCCTTTTTCTCCCAGAAGGAAGAAGGGAAAAGAGAGGAAGGCACAGGAACATCCATTCAAGACTGTACTATTCTTGTGTTTTTAGGGTCATGGAGTGATTTTAAGATCTGCAGATTTCCTGATCATCTGTTTATAAATGATTTGTATCATTCCTAGATCCTTCACCTGCTGCTCAAATAGCATGGCTGTCCAATGCGAGAATGGCTGCACCCTAAACACTCCCAGTTCTAGTTAGATGGCATATCTTTTTGCCAACCATAAAAGCAACATAAACCCTGGGGTATTCACATGTAGCATCACTACATGTTCACATTGAAAGGATCAAGACTATGACTAGTCCTAGAGGGGGGGTGAATAAGGTTATTAAAAAACTTATCTTGAATGGCCAATGAAAACTAACGCAGAAATGAAACTACAGTGCAGAAAACAATGAGAGGTGAGAGGAAGACGGAAGCAAGCACACATTGAGACACCGATTTTATCCTGGTTCGGTAAGATCTCCTTTGGTCTACCTACGTCCAGTCCCCACCAACACTGTGAGATTTACCCTCACAAAGAGTGAAACTACATCCGCTAGTTTATGCGGTGCCCAACTCACCAACAAGCTACTAGTTAATACGGTGCCTAGCTCAGCAACAAACCGCTAGTTGATGCGGTGTCCAAGTCATCAACAATCCGCTGGTTAATACGGTGTCTAGCTCACCAATAAACTGTTGGTTGAAACGGTGCCCAGCTCACCAAAACACACAAGGTTGGGTATGTGAACACAAACCAACCTTCAACCAAGAAGGTAAAAGCACAAAGCAAGAATCACAATATAAAGAATGATAGATCAAAGAATAGCAGATGAAAAGCTTATGAGGATGATCTTCAGATGCTGATGAAGCTCTTGAGTAGAAGAGATCTCCTCCAAAATCTCCCTTCTTAAAGGATGTAGCAGGTTGGAAGCTCAAGAAGGTGAAAAAACTTGAGAGAAAGGAGCTACAGATGAATCCTTGAGGGTGGCTCTCTTCTCAATGAAATTCCCCACCTAGGGACTCCCCCAGGTGTCCTTTTTATAGCATTTCCAAAGAAGTATCCATTTGGGAGAGTGTGGAAAGCAGTCTTGGTCAAAAAGTTGTTCAAACTTTGTTTTTTGCACAGATCTGCATGTCAAGGTCGACTTCACATTTTACTGGGGTTGACTTCAGTTGATCTCGAGGTCGACTCCTATGAAAGTTGAGGTCAACTCCGCTTGGACAAAAGAGCATCTTCTGAATGGAGGTCGACTCCTTTAGAGCGCCGGGGTCGACTCTGACCGAGCATAACCAGGGTCGACTCCTTTAGAGATCTGGGGTCGACTCTGCTTCAGCAACTTGACAAGTAGTTGAATGGAGGTCGACTCCTTCACAAACTAGAGGTCGACTCTGAACAGCCGAGCAGAACTGAGGTCGACTCCGCTACTGTAGCACTTGCAAAAATATTTGTATGGAGGTCAACTCCTTTAGAAACCTGAGGTCGACTCTGAACAACAGAGCAGAATTGGGTTCGACTCTTTTAGAAATCTGAGGTCGACTTCGCAACCGTAGCACTTGCAGAACATTTGTTTGAAGGTTCAATTGCTCTTGGAAAATGTCCTACTTGCTGCACATAACTCAAGACCTTGTTAGACAACATAATGAGTGTTTTGTGATCATCAAAACTCTAGGGATCCAACAATCTCCCCCTTTTTGATAATGACAAAACACCTATATTGAGGGATAAACATTTTCCTTAACCAATCATCCGTTTGCACCAACATCCTTAAATACATCAAGGCAACATAAACATATATATAAATCTATTCATTCACAATAAGCAATCACAATATTTTGATCAAATAATTTGTCACGACATATGTCCGTTCATCAAAATATTGTTTTATTTCTCCCCCTAAGTGTAAGCTCCCCCTAAATACATGCACATAAAACATAACACATCGTTGAGTACATACAACAAAAATAAATATTTTGAACAGTCACTTCACACAAAAGTTCTCCCCCTTTTTGTCATCGTCAAAAAGGTAGTAGGAAACGAATTAATATGTGTTGCTTATGAAGAAGATGAACACATTCCTAATTCACGGCGCAATGAAGTAAACTGATCTTCGCACAACGGTTTAGTAAAAATATCAGCCAATTGGTGTGTGGTGTCAATAAAGTTTAATTCAATGTCACCCCTAGAGACATGATCTCTAATAAAATGATGACGTACTTTAATATGTTTAGTGCGAGAATGTTGAACAAGATTTTTAGATAAATTTATGGCACTTGTATTACTGCAAAATAATAAAATTTTAGATAAGTACATCCCATAGTCTTCTACTTGGTGTTTAATCCAAAGTGGTTGTGTGCAACAACTCCCAACTACTATATACTCGGCTTCAGCTGTCGAGAGAGCAACAAAATTTTGTTTCTTGGAGGACCACAAAATGAGACAACCTCCCAAGAAATGACAAGTCCTGCTTGTGCTCTTTCGATTAGCTTTACACCCAGCATAATTTGCATCGGTGTAACCCACCAAGTCGAAGAAACATCCTTTGGGATACTATAAACCAAAGTCAATCGAGGAAGCAAGATACAGAAAAATTCGTTTAACAACAATTAAGTGCGATTATTTGGGCGAGCTTTGAAATCTCGCACACATGCAAACACTAAATAATATATCAGGCCTATTTGCAGTTAAATAAAGTAGAGATCCGATCATACCTCGATAAAGCTTAGAATCAACAGGCTTACCAAGCTCATCATTATTCAATTTAGTTGTTGTAGACATAGGTGTTGGAAGATACTTAGTGTTGCTAAACCCATATTTCTTTAGTAGTTCCTTTGTGTACTTTGATTGACTTACAAAGATGTCATCTTGCCCTTGTTTTATCTGAAGTCCGAGAAAGAAGTTGAGCTCACCCATCATGCTCATCTCGAACTCCCCCTACATCAACTCAAAAAATTCTTTGCACAATTTTTCTTAGTAGCATCAAACACAATATCATCTATATATATTTGAACAAGTAAAATATCTGAACCAACACACTTTATAAACAAAGTTGAGTCAACAAAGCCATGCTTAAAATCATGTTGAACAAGAAATTGACTCAATCTCTCATACCATGCATGCGGTGCTTGCTTAAGACCATATAGAGCTTTTTGAAGACAAAAGATATGGTTTGATAAATTTGGATCCTCAAACCCAGGTGGTTGCTCTACATAGACTTTCTCTTTTATGAAACCATTAAGAGACTCACTTTTAACATCCATTTGAAATAATTTAAAATTTTGGAGCAAGCGAATGTTAATAGAATCCTAATGGCTTCAAGTCTACTAACCGGTGCAAAGGTCACATCATAATCGATCCCTTTTCTTGAGAGTATCATTGAGAAACTAAACGAGCTTTGTTCCGAGTTACCACACCGGATTCATCAAGTTTGTTTCAAAAAACCCACTTGGTTCCGATTACCGAATGGTCATTCAGACGGGGAGACAAGATCCACACTTTGTTCCTCTCAAACTGGTTTAGTTCTTCAAGCATAGCAATAGAATAATGTTCATCAAGAAGGGCTTCATCAATATGTTTTGGTTCAGATTGAGAAATAAATGCAATATAATCACACTGATATTGACTCTTTCGAGTTCGCATACCGGATAAAGGATCATCTATAACATTACCGATTGGGTGACTTGACATGATCTTCCATGCTCATGGTAATTCATCATTTGTAGAAGGTACTTGAAGTTCTTCAAGTGGTGGATCTTCCTTTTCCTTTTCTTCACCAATATGTTGGGTAGCATCTTCCATTGCTTCTGCACTTGGCTTCATGAGATCTAAATCATGTATGGTTAAATCTTTATCCTTCATGATTTCTGCATCATCATCATCATTTCTTTTTCTTGCATTGTGGTTAGATTCATCAAAGATTACATGAATAGATTCTTCTACAACTAATATTTTCTTATTAAATATATGAAAAGCTTTAGAATGAGATAAATATCCAACAAATATACCTTCGTCGCTTCGAGAATCAAACTTACCTATATCTTCTTTGTCATTTACCAAGATGAAGCATTTGCAACCGAATGGCTTGAAGTAGGAGATGTTTGGTTTCTGCCCTTATAAAGCTCATATGGAGTCTTATGCAACAAAGGTCTAATCAAACAACAATTAGTGATATGACATGTAGTATTAATGGTTTCAGCCCAAAAATTTCTAGGCAAAACATATTCACATAACATAGTTCGAGCCATATCAATTAAGGTCTGATTTTTCCTCTCAGCACACCATTTTGCTGAGGAGTTCTCAGAGCTGAAAAATTATGATTGAACCCTTCATCATCACAAAAAGAATTTTATTGTAGATTTTCAAATTTCTTAGCATGATCACTATGAATAGCATTAATAACATAACCCTTATCATTTTAAACCTTCTTATAAAATTTTATGAATTCAGCTAATGCATCACTCTTATGAACCAAATAGAGAACCCATGTAAATCAAGAGAAATCATCAACAATCATAAAACCATAGCGCTTACTGCCTAAACTAGTAGTTCTTGTCGAACCAAACAAGTTAAGATGCAAGAGTTGCAAAGGCCGAGAGGTAGAAACAATATTTTTGGGTTTGAATGAAGTTTGAGTTTGCTTGCCTTTGGCACACGCATCACAAACCCCATTTAGATCAAAATTTATTTTAGGTAGACCGACCACAAGCTTACGTCTAGACAATTTGGAAATGATTCCAAAGCTAGCATGGCCTAGCCTTCGGTGCTAAAGCCATGGGTTGGAGTTGTTTGCTACAAAGCAAATCTCCTTTTCATCTAATTCATCTAGATTAACAGTATAAACATTTCCATTTCGATTTCCTACAAACTTGATTTCGTTTGAGGTATTATCAGTTAGCATGCAGTGAGATGCATCAAAAATAACTTTAAAACTTTTATCACAAAGTTGACTAATGCTAAGCAAGTTATGTTTCAATCCATCTACAAATAACACATGCTCAATGCTAGTAGAAGGTGTTTTACCAATATTTCCAATGCCTATTACCCTTCCTTTGCTATTGTCTCCAAAAGTTACGTTTCCACCATTTTTCTTTTCAAGGCTTGAGAATTGTGATTTGTCTCCCGTCATGTGCCGAGAGCACCCACTATCCAAATACCACTCTTTATTCATCGAACCACTATAGCCCTGCAAAAACAAAGAATTTTACACTTGATTTCTTGGTACTCAGATTTGCTTGGGTCCATTCATGTTAGTCCAACTTTTGGTTGTTTCCTTTGGCACCCATATGGTTTTGATCTTGTGGATATTCTTTCGGAACCAACAACTCTGAATTTTCTGCCCCTTTTTGCCACAATAGTTGCATGTTGCAAAAGGAGTACTAGATAACTTAGCTCCAACAAAAGAAGTTTCAGTTTTAAATTTTAACTTGTGAGGGATGAATCTAATTCCTTCTTTTCTAAAGACCCATTTTGTGCCACCAAGAAAAACATCTAAATTTTATCACGACCATGCACAAATATAGACATGATACTTTTTAATTTATCTATTTCCTTTTGAAGGTTAGAACACTTATTTTTCAAACTATGAATTTGTTCTTCTAATGTTTCAATCTTTTTCTTAAGCAATATATTCTCATTTACTACAATATCAGTATTTTCACATTTATGTAAATGAAATACATTCAATTCTTGAGTCATTGAATCAATGTTCTTCTTCAAACATTTATTTTCAAGTTTGCATTCAATAAAATTTTCATATAGCTCATTAAAGGCATCATGAAGTTCTTTAAATGTAAAAGTTTCAGAATTTACCTTCTCATGATCAGATTTAGCCATGAGACATAAATTGGAAATATCTTCTTCACTTTCTTCTTCTGTAGAGATATCTTCATCACTCTATGCTGCAAGGGCCTTCTTCTTTGCTGTCTTTCCATTTTCCTTAGTGTATGTCTTTTTCTTTTTTAATTCTGGACATTCAGGACGGATATATCCAGATTTTCGGCATTCAAAGCATGTGACTTCCTCACTCTTGGAAGTTTCCTCTTTAGCTTGACATTTCTTCTAAAATCTTCTATTTCTGGGGTTGAAATTTGATCGACGTCTATTCAGAAACTTATTGAATTGCCTTGTCATTAAGGTAATTTCTTCATCATCGATCTCTTCATCGCTATTATCACTATCACACTCATTCATCACATTAGTAGCCTTGAGGGCAAGACTATTTTTCTTCTTAGAGTCATCCACGTCCCTCGATATATTAATCTCATAGGTCATTAGAGATCCTATGAGTGCATCCAAGGAGATTCTTGAGAGGTCTTTTGCCTCTTCAATAACTGTCACTTTGGGATTCCAAGACAAAGGCAAAGATCGTAAAATTTTTCTATTAAGATCAGGGGTAGAGTATTCCTTACCAAGGGCTTTGAGCCCATTTGTGATGTCTGTTAATCGCTTGAACATCTCACTTATGCTTTCATTTTCTTCCATCTTGAACAGCTCATATTTGTGAACTAGGAGGTTGTGAGAACCATTTTTAAACACTTTTAAAAATTTTAATTTATCTTTGGATTTGATTTATTTGGTTTTTTATTTATTTACATGGACGTGGTCTTATTTAGTTCATTTGACCTCCCCCACTAACCTCAGTTAGTGTTAATTATATCAGCACAAAGGCCGAACACCCTTGATTAACCATTAGACAATCCCTTTGAAATAGAAGAACGTGACTCACAATTGGATGAAATGAATTGTACATGAAAGAAAACAAAATCACAAGCATGCAATCTATTTTTTTTAATTTTCTAATATTTATTTTATTGTATTTTAAATTTGTTTTCTCATTTGTTGGGTATTTTTAAAATTTTTGATATCATTTATTTAATTATTTTCGTCATTTATTCATTTAAATTATGATTATGTGAATTAAATTAATGTTTTCATTTATTTATTTGATTTAAAGTGAGATTAACTTAAGGTGGATAAAAAATGACATGAAACATAACTTGTTTGTTATTTTTAAGTTATCATAAATTAAACAACAATGTTTGTGAAATATTTTATTAAGGTTTGTTGAAAAATTAGTTGATTTTGATTAAGAAATCAAGTGGTGAAGAGTTTGAAATAAACGTGACGTAGCATGTAATTACACATATTGAACATGATTAAAGTTATAAAATTAGCCCAATAAGCCCATTAACATTATCACGTGTAAAAACACCAAAGGCCGGCCCAATAAGCAATCTTAGGCCCATTAAATAATATGAACGTGGTCATTCATTAAGTCATGGCATAAAAGATACAAGTCCGGCCCAATAAACAATTTAGGCCCATGTTGTGCTAGATTTTTGTCTGGCTTCCCACAGAAGAAACAACGAAAAAAAATAGAACAAAGCGAACAACAAACAAAAAAATAGAAGAGAAGAGGGGGAACCTCACCTCTGTCCTAGTCATCCGGCCTTGGGCTACCCCTGCCTGGGCAGCCGTGGCACCCCCCTCCCCTGCCGTCACCCCTACTGGGCTCTCCCACAACGAGAAGGGGAAGAAAAAGGGAGCAGGGGAGAGAAGGGGAGCCGCCGCTGGCCCCTAATACACCGCCGCCGGCCCCCAATGCTACCGCCGCCAGCCCCAATGGCCGCCGCTGGTGCCGTCGCCGCCCAGCCGCGCCTGCCGCCTCTGCTGTGGCTGCTGCTTGCACTCTCGCCACCCCCTTGCTGTCGCTGCTGGCCTGCACCGCCGCCGCCTTGTCGTTGCCGCTGGACTGCACCGCCGCCGCCCTGCCGATGCTGCTGGTTCGCCGCTGCGCCGCTACCGTTATCCTCGGGAGAGGCCGCCGCCGAGCAAGGGAGGAGGAAGAAGGAGGAGGTCGCAAGGCCCTCCTCCTCCTTGCTCTGTTTCGCGCAGACCAGACCGGGAAGGGGACGAACCAAAGAAGGAAAGGGAAAAAACGGGAAGAAGGAAAAATGGCCAGGGCCAGAGTGCAAATTGCCAAAGGAAAATTGCATAAATCCCCCTGTGGGGTACGCAAGGCTCCCGGAGGAGGGACGCAAACGTCCCGGGCTGGGGTCCCTCCTCCTTCCACTAAAAAAGGAGGGTGGCGCTCCAAGCCAAGGGGTGGATTTTTTAGGTGGAGAAACCAGAGCAAGGCTCTGAGAAAAGACTGTAGGGCAGTCTGGGAGAAGGGTCTGCAAGGCAGCCCTAAAGAATATCGTGCAAGGCACGATTTAATTTTCTCAAGTCTTAAAAAAGGTCCAATGGGATTCCTTTATTGGGCCAAACTTCTTATTGGACATCCAATTGCTTATTGGGTCGAACTTGTATTTTTCATGCAATTGATTATGATGTTTCATGCTTAATGGGCCTAATGATGCTTAATTGGGCCGACATTTGACGTATTCTTACGTGTGATATTTAATGGGCCTATTTGGCTAATTTCACTTATTTAATCATACCATATATGAATAATTACACATAGTGTCGCGTTTATTTCGAACTTTTCACTACTTAGTTTCTTAATCAAAATCAACTAATTTTTCAACTAACCTTAACAAAATATTTCACAAACATTGTTATTTAATTTTCAATAACATAAAAATAACAAACAAGTCATGTCTCATGTTATTTTTGATCCACCTTAAGTTAATCACCTTTTAAATCAAATAAATAAATGAAAACATTAAATTAATCAACATAATCATAATTTAATTAAATAAATGATGACAATAATTAAATAAATGAAATCAATGATTTTAAAATACCAAAAAATGAGAAAATGAATTTAAAAATCAATAAAAATGAAACAAATATAAAAAAATTCCAAAAAAAATAGATTGCATGCTTGTAACTTTATTTTCTTTCATGTACAATTCATGTCATTCAATTGTGAGTCATGCTCTTCTGTTTCAAAGGGGTTGTCTGATGGTTAATCAAATGTATTCAGCCTTTGTCCTGATATAATTAACACTAACCGAGGTTAGTGGGGGAGGTCAAACGAACTAAACAAAACCATGTCCATGTAAATAAATAAAAAACTAAATAAATCAAATCAATTCCAAAGATAAATTAAAATTTTTAAAGTTTCAAAAAATAATTCTCACAGCCCAATAAGGAATTTAGGCCAATGGACATTTTTTAGAGACTTGAGAAAATCCAAATTGTGCCTTTATGGCTGCCTTGCAGACCCTTCTCCTTGGACTGCCTTGCAGTCTAGAAGCCTTGCTTCTTTGGAGTTCAGCCAAAAATCTCCTCCTTCAAGCTTGGCCACCCCCTCCTTTTATAGGGAGTGGGGAGAGACCCTGTCCGGGTCATTTGGAAACCCGTCCCAGTCATTTGGAGACCTGTCCCGGTCATTTGAAGACTCGTCCTGGTCATTTGCATATGGCTTTTTTTTTCATATTTCCCCTTGTTTCCCTTTTTCTTTTTACCTCTCTTCTTTTTCTTTTTGCGTTTATGCCCTTTAGGGCATCTGGAGAGAGATAGAGAGAGCGCTAGAGAGAGGCGGCTGGGAGGGAGGAGGTGCGCGACCTCCTCCTCCTCTCTTCTTCCTCGCTTGACCGGCGGGGGCTTGCAAGGGCGACAGTAGCGGCAGCAGGGGTCGGCGGCGGCCAGCCCAGAGGTGAGGTCCCCCCCCCCCCCCCTTTTTCTTATTTTTTTCTCTTCTATCTTCTTTTCTTTGGGCAAAAATTGGTGCAACAGAGCTTGATCTTCGTTTCTTTAACCTGAGAGGTTCCTTCATAGGTCATTTGAAGTTTGTCCCAAATCTCTTTTGTACTGCTGCACATAGAAACACGATTAAACTCATTAGCATCTAGAGCACAAAATAGAGCATTAATAGCCTTGGCATTCGTAGACAATTTTTTATAGATTTTAGGAGTGCACTCCTTTTCAGGTTCCTTTGGAACATAAGGACTTTTCTCCACAATATTTCACAACTCATGGTCCATAGCTTTCAGAAAGATGGTCATCCTAGCTTTCTAATAGCTATAGTTATTGCCATTGAACAGAGGTGACCTATTTATAGAGTTTCCTTCAGTGAAAGCACTATGCTCTCCAAAACTATTTCATCTATTCTGCCAATGTATTTCAGCCATTTTGACTCTCTTGAGATTTATGGTGGAGATGTCATATTTGTGAACTTGAGAAGTGGCAGCTTATGACATACTTGCAGTAAAATTTCTTTTAGACTCGCAATGCCAAGGGCCATTATCTCATACGTATATTTGATATGACAACAATGGCAAAAAAAATTCCTCTACGTATCGAGAGTTATGACTTTGCTGCAATATATATTTCTTTTTCCAAGCCGCTTTATCCTTTCCTTTTCTCATTCTTCTTCAGCAAAATTTGATCTCGTGTTGCTTTGGACTTATAGAATTAGACCAACTTGGAGACCCAGCTAGCTATTTTGCAAGCAGAGACTTCTATAACTTCTACAAAAATCGTGCAGGCCATGAATTGACATAAGATGACGACCTCGCTTATGCATGACAGAGTTGTTCGTGCCATTCTTTTGTACAGGTTGACCTTTTGAGGACAGGCGACACTGGAGCATGGACTTGCTTGAGGGATGTGGTTTTTGGCCTTAGTACATGCTATCAATTCATTTTGACTTCTCCTTTTTGGGCTATCTCAAGGGCCTGTCTTGCGACGAGGACTTTTATTTGCTATATACATCGTGATTCTGTGTTCCACCATCAGCATGCAATCTTTATTGATAACAAGGGTTTTAAGGCTTCCTAAAACCCGTGAGCTATTTCACTTAGAGGATTAGGACTCCTCTGGGGTCATAACATGCTTGTGTTAGAGAATTAAGGCTTCTCTAGGGCCCTAATCTTGATGAGGAGATTAGAGGCTCTCTCGAGCACGTATTTGGGTTGAGAGGATTGAGGCTCCCTTGGGCACATATTTGGGTGAGAGGATTGAGGCTCCCTCGGGCACGTATTTTGGTTGAGAGGATTGAGGTTCCCTCGGACACGCATTTTGGTTGAGAGGATTGAGGTTCTCTCGGGCACATGATTTGGGTGAGAGGATTGAGGCTCTCTCGGGCACATGATTTGGGTAAGAGGATTGAGGCTCCCTCAGGCACGTGATTTGGGTGAGAGGATTGAGACTCCCTCGGACACGTATTTTGGTTGAGAGGATTGAGGCTCCCTTGGGCACATATTTAGGTGAGAGGATTGAGGCTCCCTTGAGCACGTTTTTGGGTTGAGAGGATTGAGGCTCCCTCGGGCACGTATTTGGGTGAGAGGATTGAGGCTCCCTCGGACATATATTTGGGTTGAGAGGATTGAGGCTCCCTCGGGCACATATTTGGGTTGAGAGAATTGAGGCTCCCTCGGGCTCATACTTGGTTGAGAGGATTGAGGCTCCCTTGGGCACATACTTGGTTGAGAGGATTGAGGCTGTCTTGGGCATGTGATTTAATTTTTGGCTGGTCTTGACGACTTGTTAGCCAAAAGATGTAAATTTTGACTTGGCCGGCCATTATGGATAGGGAATGTCCATAATAGTGAGACTGGCAAATTTTGCTCTTTTTTTTTCTTCTTTTTTTTTTTGTTCATATTACCAACCTCAGCGCCCTTTCGGGTTTTCGCCAAGATTGGCCCCCTCTAGCTTTTTCCAACATGCCTTTGCAGGTTTTCGTGTTGAGGAGTTTACCCATTTTTGCCTGAGACGCCCTTTCGGGTTTTCACCTCAGCTGGGTTTTAGACATTTTTACCCTTGATCCATCATGATGAAGTGGTAGACCAAGTCCATCGGGGCACCTCTTTTTTAAGCCCTTATTTATTTTATTTCTTTTTTTTTGTAGGGAATTAAAGGCTTCCCTGAGAACCATGAGATTTTGGATGCGGTAAGGAATTAAAGGCTTCCCTGAGAGCCGTAGGATTTGAATTTGGATTTTAATTGGGTTGGCCGACCTTGATGGTGTGTTGGCTAGAAGCTTGGACTTATAGTCGGTAGGGAATTAAAGGCTTCCTTAAGAGCCATTAGAATTTGAATTTATATATGGTAGGAAATTAAAGACTTCCCTGAGAGCCGTGAGAATTTAGATTTGGATTTTGGCTGACTTGGTCGACCTTGATGGTGTATTGGCCAAGGGTTTGAGTTTATGTGCGGTAGGGAATTAAAGGCTTCCCTGAGAGCCGTTGGAATTCGAATTTGTTTCTTGGTTGAGTTGGTTAACCTTGATGGTGTGTTGGCTAACAACTTAGATTTATGGTCGGTAGGGAATTAAAGGCTTCTCTGGGGGCCATGGATTGAGAATTTGGGTTCATGTATGGTAGGGAATTAGAGGCTTCTCTGAGAGCTCCGGTTTTAGAGTTTGGAACTTCAAATGGTAGAGAATTAAAGGCTTCCCTGGGAGCCATGGATTGAGAATTTGGGTTTATGTACGGTAGGGAATTAGAGGCTTCCTTGAGAGCCCTGGTTTTAGAGTTTGGAATTTCAAATGGTAGGGAATTAAAGGCTTCCTTGGAAGCCAGGGATTGAGAATTTGGGTTTATGTACGGTAGAGAATTAGAGGCTTCCCTGAAAGCCCTGGTTTTAGAGTTTGAAATTTCAAATGGTAGGGAATTAAAGGCTTCCCTGGGAACCATGGATTGAGAATTTGGGTTTATGTATGATAGGAAATTAGAGGCTTCCCTGAGAGCCGTAAATGTGTTTAGAGGATTGAGGCTCCTCTAGGGCTCGTGATTTGACTTTTGACTGGTCTTAACGACTTGTTAGCCAAAAGACATGAGTTTCGACCTTTGACTGGCCTTGACGGCTTGTTAGCCAAGAGGTCTAGATTTTGAGCTTTTTAACTAGCCTTGACGGCCTGTTAGCCAAAGAAGCCTGAGATTTAACTTTTGACTGACCTTGACGGCTTGTTAGCCAAAAGACATGGGTTTGAATTTATTTTTTTTGGAATGAGAGTTTTCTTTATTGTTTGGGTTCTCCTCTCTCTTTCTTCGAGCAGAGTTTGAGTTTCCCACACTTCTTATAAGGGCGAAAATACACAATCATCATTGTCTCGGTCGTAGCCCCAGAATTGGATTATTCGTTTGAATGAACTTGGGGTTTGTTTCGTCATTGATGACTCTTGTGTCTTTCCTTTTATAAGGAATGCGGGATAACTCAATCTCGCTCTAAGAAAGGTCGAGAGAGTACCCTCTTCTTCTTCTTTTTTTGATATATCAATTGTGATGCCCTTTTTGGGTTTTCACCATAATTAACCTCCTCTTTCTTTTGCATGCTTGCCCTTTCGGGTTTTCATGCAGCGAGGTTTCCCAAGTTTGCCTGAGGTGCCCTTTTGGGTTTTCACCTCAGCTGGGTTTTAGGCCTTTTTGCCCTTAGTCCACCGTTATGAGGTGATAGACCAAGTCTGTCAAGGCACCTCGCTTTTAAGCCCCTTTCCCTTTTTTTTTCCTTTTTTTTATTCATGTGGAAGATCTTGCAGTGAGATCGCTTATATATCTTCAGTGTGTATCGGAGCCGGATCCACCTGTTGTATTGTGTAGACGTACTCACACTCGGGAGTATGGTACAATTTTATGTGTATGCCATTTAAAGGCGGAAACATAACATTTCCCTTTTGGTCGACTACTGTGTAGGTGCCACCTTCAAACACTTTGTCGACCACAAATGGGCCAAGCCAATTAGCTATGAATTTACTTTTTGGGTCGAGAGGCCAAGACGTCTTTTTGCTTGACCATGACAAGATCTCTCTTTTTAAAAGCTCTTTTCTTTACTAGCTTGTCAAAATCGCGGGACATCCGTGCTTGATAATTTTGAAGACGTTGTTATGCAACCAAACGTTTTTCTTCCATATTTGACAACTCTTCGAGCTGTCTTTTAATTTAACTTTCCTCTTTAGTAGGGAGTTTGTAGTGGAGAGCTACCCTATAAGATGAGAGCTCAATTTCAATAGGAATGACTGCTTTGGTCTCATAGACCAGAGAAAAAGGAGAGCATCCTGGAGGAGTTTTGTAGTTGCCTCAAAATAGACTTTCAATTCTTCTTTTCGAACTTAAAAAATGCCCAACATTTGTCTGGCGACTAGCAACGAGTCACCAAATACTTCAATACATCTTATGCCCATTTCTAGGGGGATTTCCAAGCCAACTATGAGGGATTCCATTAAAGCACATGAATAATGCAATATCCCCTTTTCTGGGGTGACGAACACAATTCGTGCCCCTGCCATATTTGTTGATGTGCCATCAGCCTTCAGAGAAGCTCGTGCAGCTCCATCAAAATATAATTGCCAATATTCAACTTGAGTTTCTTGTGCTTCATAAGTTTCTTGAGCAGGGAGTACCTTCTCATCAGTCAATTCTGTATTCAGGGGGGAGTCTTCTGGCACTGGATGGGCTGCTAAGAACTCTGCCATACTCTGCCCTTTAATTGCTTTTTGTGGCACATAGGAGATATCCAACTCCATAAGAAGTAGTGCCCATCGCGAGATGAATTAAACCTCATGTGCTAACAAATAATGTCTAAGTTTTTTTAATGGGAAAAACCAATGCCAAGCATAAATTTTCCATTTGTGCGTATCGATGTTCTGGGCCGACCAATGTTCTACTAAGATAGTAGAGGGAGGTCTCTTTGTCTTCTGCACCCCTTTTTTTTTCTCTTCTTTTCTTTTTTTCTTTCTTTTTTTTTTAAAGCTAGCAATACCCCCAGTGATACACCCATGGCCGCAATTAAAGGCTTGCCCTTGATAGGTGCCCCCGACATAGGAGGACTGAGCAAATATTAATTTTGTTAAGGGCTTTCTGACATTCATTGTCCCGTATGAATGGGGCTCCTTTCTTTGTCAGTTTATGTAAGGGTTGATACCTTCCATTCTTGCTCTCGGGAGGATAAGTCTTTTCTTGAATTTTCTTTGGGGTTTTGAACAACCCTTATTTTATTTGTGGAGAGATCCTCATCCATCTGGGCGTCATTCTCATCCATCATTGTTTTAATTATTGGAAGCTTTATGCTGACTATATTTACAACATAGTGAACTGTGGGACCTTCCCGTGTCTCCCACCTGAGACCTCTTGTGTCGTTGTGGGAGAATGATGGTTGCCCCCTAACATTGCTAGGGCACCACATTGCTTGATATAGCTTGGCTCTCGTTTGACTTTGAACTTGAGTATTTTGCTTCCGGCATATTGCCTTTATATGCTCTGGCATATCTTTCAGATCTTCGAAGATTTCCTTTAACTTAATAGTGGCATCTTTAGCCAAAATCATTTGGAGGCTGTCCTTCAGCATGGTAAGCCACAAAAGAATTTTAGAGGCTCCAATGTGTGGACCTCCTGTGGGATTGTCGTTTGTATATGATTTAATGGCAGTGGTATGCCAACTTCTATTACTTGGCTGATGGCATTAGTTCCAAGCTTGACAATGGGCCTATGCAGTTGTAATGGCCTTCGCTTAGGATCCTCCAACTGCATGCTGAGCTTTAATGTCGTTGTTGTTTCTTTATTGACAGTGATTTTTTCTTTTCTTTTTAGAGATGCTCCCACTATTTCTTTGCCTTTGTTTGTCTTGTTAAGGGAGCATCATTTTTGCTAAACCCTTGCATGTCTATGGTGGAGGGAGGATTGCAGCATTGCCGCCCATTTTCGGCTCTCGTTCTTTTTCTATAGGAAGTTCTTCAGCTCCGAGGGGTACCAAACCTTTTGTCCCCTCCTTAATTGGTGTTTGAGATGGTTTCTCATTTATTGCCACTGCGGGCATTGGCTTATTTATTTCAACAGCAGATTCTTCCTCTTCTCATTCTTCTTTTGATTTTTTTTTGTTTTTATTTTCCTTCTCAAGACTGGCAATTCTTGGAGATTGTTTCTTTTGCTATTTCCTTAGGTGGGACGATGCCATCGAGGTATGACTTTCTAGGTTGTTCTTTCTTTTGGAGTTTCTTAGGGGCTGGCCTCTTGTTTTTATTCACCAGGGCCCAGCTAGCTTCTTCTTGCTTATGGTGGAATGTTGCCCGAATAGCACCTTCCACTACCTCCCTCGGGAGTGATATGCAGCGACTCTGGAAAGCTCATCCAGCTATCCAGCCTGCACCATTTGTGCTTGGCCTTCATTGGGACCTAGCATGGGCCATAACATAGATCACGTTGGCAGAGAACGTTGTTGGTGTGGTTTTGGTAGATTTACCAAGTGCTCAGCCATGTCAATAATTCATGCTTGAATTAGTTTTTCTACTCGATTTTTGAACAGATAGCAATTTTCTAGAGCATGACCCAACACGCGATGATATGGGCAATAATTGGGCTTGTCCACCATTGCTGCTTCTTCTGGGCGCTTGGGCTCTGGGAGTGTCATGAGATTCTCTTGGAGACATATGTCCAACAACTCTCTTGTGTGCTCCCTGGAAAATGAATAAGGAGTGTTGAGCCTCTCACTTAGGGTGGGGGCTGATCTCCTTTCTTCTTTCTTTGAATTTGAAGAGGCGGGGGTATCTCCCTTGCCCCCAGCTTTCTCCAGGGCTGCCGAAACGTCCACGGTATTTACTTCTCGTGACCTGATGTTTTCATCTTTAGGAGGTTTACCCTTTCCATATGAAGCAGTGGGATTTTCGGCAAAGAAGATTTCTATCTCTACCACTGTGTTGTTGAGATGTTCAAATGTCCGAATATTGGCCCCTAGGAGCTTTTCCTTGATTTCTGGCTTCAGACTTCTTTGACATTGTTTCACCGCATCTTTATGTGCTGGTGGTTGTTCACATTTCATGCTCATGTCACGCCATCTTTTGATGAAGTCCAGAGCAGACTCATTTTTATTTTGTTTTAAGGATATGAGTTCTGCTAAAGTGACTCTTCTTTCTGTCACTCTGAAGCGTTCAAAGAATTTCCTTTGCATATCTTCCCAACCAACTATTGAGTTGGGCTTCAGTCGGGATACCATTGAAAGGCTGACCCAGTAAATGATGTTGAAAAGTACCTCAAAAGGTATGACTCTTCAGTTGCCAGTTCTCCCATGATGCTCATGTAATGAGCTATATGTTCCTTAGATGACCCATCCCCATTGAAATTTGAAAATTTAGGGACCTTTGGGTGTTTTGCTGAGAGTTTTTTAAAGAGATGGTGTACAGGGAATGGTACCCTATGTAGGTCATAGGTGGCGGACCCCTCATTCTGCTCAGCCATCTTTGCTTCAATTATTTATTCAATCATGGCCCTCTGAGCGACCATTGTTCCTTCAAATGAAGTATTTAATTGTGGTGCATCATGCCTTCGTTCTGTAACATGCACCTTTTGAGTTTCCTCATGGCTTGAATTTGGATCTTCAATTGGTTGTCTAACCATAAATTCTACAGGGTGTATTTGGTAGCACGTTCCCAGGCTGGGGTGCCACTGTAGGCAATGCTGGCTTGCTTGCTTGTTGAAGTTGCTGAGGTTGCAATATCGGTTATGCCTGTTGTGGAGGCTGTAGTGGTGGTGATGGTTGTGGTGTCAGTGGCGCCGCCATTCCCAATTGTTGCGTAAGGCTTTCCATCATAGCCTTTAGCTTCTGATTTTCTTGCATTACCATTTCTAGATTTGGCGATGAGGGTATCCTGATATTAGGGTTTTCAGCAGGCCAACCCTGATTCAAAGGGTGATTTGATGTGGTGGCAATGTCAGCAGCCCCCATGCCTCCTTCGTTCTGAGGTGGTAAGTCCAGCTCCACATTCACCCGGTCGAGCCAAGCTCGAGCTTGCTCTCTTCTGCGACTAGATATCATGGGATGCTGCTCCATATTTGAGGTTTCTGCCTGGTCAACTATTGTAAGCAAATTGATGTTAGAAGAATAGCATGTGTATATCCACATGCCTTGTTCAGTGATCTGTATTGTTCTTCTCTTCTTCTACCTAGGGCATATAGTGGCACCCAAGCGTTGAAAATTGATCATCTAGAGATATCATCATCTCTCTTGTGTTCTTCTGATTTGAAATTTTGCCCTGTCTCCGGACTTGCTTGTCTTCTTTCTTGATATACCCATTTCCTTTTAGATCCTCTTTGCAAATCAACCGATAAAGAAGGGGTGCATTCTTTGGTCTGAGACTCTTGGGAAGACTCCCTCTGTCTCTCCGGGACCCTACTTCTAAAAGTTTGCCATTTTGCTGGGTCTTGCTTCATAACCGCTTTTGCATTTTTCCGCCCTATAAGAGATTCTAGGGCCCTTGTCCTTCGGAGTTCTTGAGCTTCTTCTTTGGTTACCCATACCTGTTTAACACGAGGTGGGCTATATATCTCAGCCTTTTCAGTATTGACTTTGTATTTTTTGAAGCTAGCTTTGTCAAATTGATTGTTCTTGGTTTCAACTTTCGTCCATTGCTTCTTCACAATTTTCACTTTGCAACTTGGCTTGTCTTGCCGCACTTTGGGCAGTATGCTGAAACCGTTCTTTACCGGTACAACAGCTACATGCTGCTCCGGTACCATCAGGGTTTCACTCCTGTCCAAGCAGATCCGAAGATCGCCAACTAGGACAGTCTTGCCAGAACTTGAAATGCCACGTGTCGTGGGCATTCTTTTAGGCTTTCGTCTTTTGTTCTTTCCAGCAGTTGGAGTATTGGTGAAGTTGATAGCGTAGGTTGTGAACATTTGTATCAAGTTAGCCTCATGAGCTTGAGGCTCTTCTTTTGCTTGTTTTGCTTCATGGGCCTTGGCAGCAATAGGTAGTATGGCCAGTATCATGCCCAGGAAGTAAGGAGACTCCACCACTGGCGAGAAATTTCCAAACTTGGTTGGTGTGGTAAGATAGCCATTCCTTATGTGGTCCTGGACCACAAGTGGGCCGAAGAACACGCCCGGAGTATGAGCAATAGCCACCATTGCAGACTTATGACCTGCACAAAAATTAGAATGTAAGTACATCTTATTGTTAGAGTGTTGTCTGATGGAGAGATGAAGGGAAGGGAGGTCCCCAGTGGAGTCGCCATCTCTGTGAGAACCATTTTTAAACACTTTTAAAATTTTTAATTTATTTTTAGATTTAATTTATTTGGTTTTTTACTTATTTACATGGACGTGGTCTTATTTAGTTCGTTTGACCTCCCCCACTAACCTCGGTTAGTGTTAATTATATCAGCACAAAGGCTGAACACCCTTAATTAACCATCAGACAATCCCTTTGAAATAGAAGAACATGACTCACAATTGGATGAAATGAATTGTACATGAAAGAAAACAAAATTGCAAGAATGCAAAATTTTTTGAATTTTCTGATATTTATTTTATTTATTTTATCAATTTTTAAATTTGTTTTCTCATTTGTTGGGTATTTTTAAAATTATTGATTTCATTTATTTAATTATTTTCATCATTTATTCATTTAAATTATGAATATGTGAATTAAATTAATGTTATTTATTTATTTATTTGATTTAAAGTGAGATTAACTTACGGTGGATCAAAAATGACATGAAACATAACTTGTTTGTTATTTTTAAGTTATCATAAATTAAACAACAATGTTTGTGAAATATTTTATTAAAGTTTGTTGAAAAATTGGTTGATTTTGATTAAGAAATCAAGTGGTGAAGAGTTTGAAATAAACGTGACATAGCATGTAATTACACATATTGAACATGATTAAAGTTATAAAATTAGCCCAATAGGCCCATTAACATTGTCAGGTGTAAAAACACCAAAGGCCGGCCCAATAAGCAATCTTAGGCCCATTAAACAATGTGAACGTGGTCATTCATTAAGTCATGGCATAAAAGATACAAGTCTGGCCCAATAAACAATTTAGGCCCAATAAGGAAGCACAATAGACCTTTTTTAGAGACTTGAGAAAATCTAATTTGTGCCCTTAGGGCTGCCTTGCAGACCCTTAATCTTGGACAACCTTGCAGTCTAGATGCCTTGCTTCTTTGGAGTTCAGCCAAAAATCTCCTCCTTCAAGCTTGGCCACCCCCCTCCTTTTATAGGGAGTGGGGGGAGACCATGTCCCAGTCATTTGGAGACCTGTCCCGGTCATTTGAAGACCCGTCCCGGTCATTTACACATGGCTTTTTTCATATTTCCCCTTGTTTTCCTTTCTCTTTTTACCTCTTTTCTTTTTCTTTTTGCATTTATGCCCTTTAGAGCATCGGGAGAGAGATAGAGAGAGTGCGAGAGAGAGGCGGCTGGGAGGGAGGAGGTGCGCGACCTCCTCCTCCTCTCTTCTTCCTCACTTGACTGGCGGGGGCTTGCAAGGGCGACAGTAGTGGTAGCAGGGGTCGGCAGCGGCCAGCCTAGAGGTGAGGTTTCCCCCTTTTTTTCTTCTTTTTTTTCTCTTATATCTTCTTTTCTTCTTCTTTTCTTTGGGCAAAAACTGGTGCAACAGAGGTTGATCTTCATTTCTTTAACCTGAGAGGTTCCTTCATAGGTCACTTGAAGTTTGTCCCTAAATCTCTTTTGCACTGCTGCACATAGAAGCACGATTAAACTCATTAACATCTAGAGCACAAAATATAGCATTAATAGCCTTGGCATTCATAGACAATTTTTTATAGATTTCAGAAGTCCACTCCTTTTCAAGTTCCTTTGGAGCATAAGGACCTTTCTCCACAATATTCTACAGCTCATAATCCATAGCTTTCATAAAGATGGTCATCCTATCTTTCCAATAGCTATAGTTATTGCCATTGAATAGAGGTGACCTATTTATAGAGTTGCCTTCAGTGAAAGCACTCTGCTCTCCAAAACTAGCCATAGTCAATCCACACTAGAGGCTGTGAAACCCTTTAAACTAGTGATCAAGCTCTGATATCAAATGAAAGGATCAAGACTATGACTAGCCCTAGAGGGGGGTGAATAGGGCTATTAAAAATTGGTCTTGAATGGCCAATGAAAACTAATGCGGAAATGAAACTACAGTGCAGAAAACAATGAGAAGTGAGAGGGAAGACGGAAGTAAGCACACAAAAGGACACTAATCTATGTCCAGTTCCCACCAACACGGTGAGATTTACCCTTACAAAGAGTGAAACTACACCCGTTGGTTTATGCGGTGTCCAGCTCACCAACAAGCCGCTAGTTAATATGGTGCTTAGCTCACCAACAAACCGTTGGTTGATGCGGTGCCCAGCTCACCAACAATCCGCTGGTTAATATGGTGCCTAGCTCACCAATAAACCACTGGTTGAAGTAGTGCCCAGCTCACCAAAACACACAAGGTTGGGTATGTGAACCCAAACCAACCTTCAACCAAGAAAGCAAAAGCACAAAGTAAGAATCACAATATAAAGAATGATGGATCAAAGAATAGCAGATGAAAAGCTTATGAGGATGATCTCCAGCTGCTGATGAAGCTCTTGAGTAGAAGAGATCTCCTAAAAAATCTCTCTTCTTTAAGGATGTAGCAGGTTGGAAGCTCAAGAAGGTGAAAAAGCTTGAGGAAAGGAGCTGCAGATGAATCCTTGAGGGTGGCTCTCTTCTCCACGAAATTTCCCACCTAGGGTTTCCCCCAGGTGTTCTTTTTATAGCATTTCCAAAGAAGTATCCGTTTGGGAGAGTGTGGAAAGTAGTCTTGGTCAAAAAGTTGTTCAAACTTTACTTTGTGCACAGATCTGCATGTTAGGGTCGACTTCACCTTTTGCTGGGGTCGACTTCAGTTGATCTCAAGGTTGACTCCTATGAAAATTGAGGTCGACTCCGCTTGGACAAAAGAGCATCTTCTGAATGGAGGTCGACTCCTTTAGAGCGACGGGGTTGACTCTGAACAGCCGAGCATAACCGGGGTCAACTCCTTTAGAAATCCGGGGTCGACTCTTCTTCAGCAACTTGACAAGCAGTTGAATGAAGGTCGACTCCTTCACAAACTGGAGGTCGACTCTGAACAGCCGAGCAGAACCGAGGTCGACTCCTTTAAAAATCTGAGGTCGACTTCGCTACTGTAGCACTTGCAGAACATTTGTATGGAGGTCGACTCCTTTAGAAACCCGAGGTCGACTCTGAACAACAGAGCAGAATTGGGATCGACTCCTTTAGAAATCTGAGTTCGACTTCGCTACTGTAGCACTTGCAGAACATTTGTATGAAGGTCCAATTGCTCTTGAAAAATTTCCTACTTGCTGCACATAACTCAAAAACTTTTTAGACAACATAATGAGTGTTTTGTGGTCATCAAAACTCTAGGGATCCAACACACATGCAGCATCACTACATGTTGGAGCTTAATGTGGTATAAAGTTTTTTTTAATGGATAGTACCACATGTATATTAATTAAAGGAGAGAGAGAACAATGTGCCGTAAAGTTGAAACTTAAATGTACAAGAGATGATAGTTTAGATGCAAAAGTGAAAAGGGACTAGGACAAAAATGAAAAAGAAAAGTTGGAACAACGTGATGAAAAGGGGACTTACAAGAGCATCTGCAATTGGTGCCTTTTCACCTGATAGTACATTTCTAAGAACTCTTGCATTGAATCCCGGGTCTCGCCCCTTTAAGCTTGGCAGAGTGCAGAATGGAATACCGAAGTCCACAGTTTTAACAAAGTATCAGTCAGCATCACATGCATGGTAAACATGACTAAAAATTTGCTCTACAAAACAGCAATGTAATGTAAGAACTGATATTCCAATGCCTCCATGAATGTCTGGCACAGTTCAATGAGGAAGCTAACTTTTGTGTTATTCCAAATTTAATGCTCATATTGCCCCCCCAAAAAAAAGATACATGGATCATAGAACAGCTTCTCAATTTTTTCCGGAGTAACATCAAGAAAATATCCAGGTCCAGACAAGATTATAAGAACAAAAACTGTGAGTGGAGATCTAAAAGTTAAACAGTGGAAGACAAACAATGGAGAAAATGTGCCAGCCAAAGTACACTTTCAAAGGTATGTCCCAAGGAAACAATGAACAATATAGCCATAAACAAGAAGACCATGAGTAAAAACATGATAGAAGAACAACAGATGGATGGATAAGCCCACCAAGAGGACTGATCTCATCTAGTCCTTCAGAATGAACTACAAGAGTTCTTTTCATTCCAAATCTTTATAGCGCTTTAGCCATCTTTAGAACCTGAGAGGGTAAAAAAATGCATAAATTTAGCTTGCCAAAGTTGACATTTTGACACCACTATGCAAAAGTAGTAAATCTCAAACTAGCATGACATTTTCATGACAGAAACTATCAAGGATTATACATCACGTTTGCAAGTCATGAAAAGACAGATTGTAAAAATATATGGATCATAAGGTAATGAAAGGGAAAAAGACAGTGTTACCAAACACAACTAAAAATGCCACAGCCAATACAACAACGATGCATGAAATAGAAAAAACAGCATAAAACACATCAGACAAATTAAAGCTCCTCCGCAAGGAGATTAAGAAGAGGTCTACTTACTCACACCAACATTCATGAACATGGAAAATAATCCAAACTTCATACAAGTATATCAAGGCTATCAAATGAACTTACTATCGATGTTCAGAATTAGGCAATCGATATATAACAGTAATCGATGTTTTAGCAATCGAAGTTCAAAATAATTGGAGACAATCGATTATCGATGTCTAAGTAAAGTATCAATTGATGTCAAAGTACGTAGCTGCAATCGATGTTCAAGTGAAAAGCAATTGTTATACAAATCAATCGATATTCTAAGGTAATCGGTGTGAAATAATAGCAATCGATATAGACAATCGATATGCAATAACAGTATTCGATACAGGCAATTGATATGGACAATCGATATGCAATAACAATAATCGATACAGATAATCGATACTTAAGTGTAAGAGCAATCGATGTTCTAAGACAATCGGTATGAAACTTCGACTATAGACTTCGACTGTATGGAAGTCGTAGTGAGACATTGATTGGTGGCCTTTATATGTCAATCGATACCTAACTTTGACTTCTTTGGAGTCGCAGTGAGACTTAGATTTGTATCTCACTTCGACTTCTTGCGAGTTGGAGTTTTACATGTTTGTTCATCAATCAATATCATACTTCGATTTTCCAGGAGTCGGAGTGTGACCAATTTGTTCAACAATTGGTAGCACACTTCGACTTTTCATGAGTTGGAGTGGTACCAGTTTGTTCAGTAATCGGTACAACACTTCGACTTCTTGGGAGTCGGAGTTAGTATGATATATAGGTATGTATACATTATATACTTAGAAAATTTTCTTAATGAAAGTTGACAGTGTGTCGACACTTTGGCTTAGTGTGTTGACACCAACTGATTGTAAAGGATATATAGTAAATACTTGTATGCCTTTGTTTTATCCATTAATTTTGATACAAAATAAAGTATGGTATAATTAAATAAATTTGTTTAACTAAAAAGATTTTGTCATAAGCAAAAACATTAATAAAGCATTTGTAAAAGATAATTGCACAACACTCTATTAGGCCATCTATTATTGATAGTTTATGATAATAAAACATAATCAATGTCTTGCAATATATAAATGGCCCGATCTGGTCCTGAAGGTGCACCCAAAGTGCTATTTGCTCGCGGGAGTTTCATGATCCGGGTGTTTGGCATTACATCCAAGTGCTATACTATCTAGATTAATCTAAGATAATCAACCAAAGTGCTATACTATCTCTGATGAACAGTCCATCCCCATATACTCTTAAATTAATTACATGCTTATTTTGGTGATAAACAAAACCTGTCAAAAGTTTTCTAACCTTGTTTTATTTAGCCTTAAGCACAAAGAAAGTCAAGCATTTGTGGTAAGTACTTACATACATCATTTCTCAGAAGAGCCATAACGATTCCTTCATTAGCTGTAACGATTTCCTCTCAAGTTCAACGATTTACTTGAAAGATTGAATAACCTTGCTGTGTCAAACAAGTCGATGTTATAACGACTCTGTAAGTTATCGTAACGACTCCTTCAGAAGTTATAACGACTTGCTCATTATAACGACTCTGTAAGTTATCGTAACGACTCCTTCAGAAGTTATAACGACTTGCTCATTATAACGACTCTGTAAGTTATCGTAACGACTCCTTCAGAAGTTATAACGACTTGCTCATTATAACGACTCTGTAAGTTATCGTAACGACTCCTTCAGAAGTTATAACGACTTGCTCATTATAACGACTCTGTAAGTCATCGTAACGATTTCTTTAGAGAGTTATAACGACTTGCTCGTCATAATGATTCTGTAAGTCATCGTAACGATTTCTTTAGAAAGTTATAACGACTTGCTCGTCATAACGATTCTGTAAGTCATCGTAACGATTTCTTCAGAAACACAACGACTTGCTCGTCATAACGATTCTGTAAGTCATCGTAACGATTCTTTAGAAAGTTATAACGACTTGTATCTCATAACGACTTCTTAAGTGTTTCACAACGATTTCTTCAGAAACACAACGACTTGCATCTCATAACGATTTGATAAGTGTTTCATAACGATTTCTTATATCATCTGTTATAGAACGACTTGGTTGTGGTAACGATTTCATAAGTCATCATAACGACTTCTTATGAGTCTACAGCAACTTGATCATAACGATTCTATCAGACTTTCATAACGATTGCATAAGTCATGCTTTTATTAATTAATTGTTCTCCTTGAGTTAAGATACGTTGAATAGTCAAAGTCGCATCACGTCTGTTTGATTGCCATGCATTTAATAAAGACTGAACGTATCTCTGCACGGATACAGAACATATCTTCCATTCTCGTGTATCCTCTGCATGCATCTTCTAGAACGATAAACTGTCACTACCATTTTTGTGTCTATCTGCTCTAACGTTGATTGACATCTGGAGATAGTATAGCTGTCTACCATTAAAGCTCAACCTTGCAGAACCTTAAGGATATACTATCCTACAACATCTGACACAGAAAGAACTACAAGCCAACTAAGAAGATCTCATCACTTTGCGTGCTCCAAAGAACAAAAGACTGTCGACAGGAAGTTTCTACAGATCCTTCAGTCTAACGTACACCAAAGCTGTGAGACAACGGTCATCTCTTCATCCTCATTCAAATTGGAGATATAAATACAAGACGAAGTTCCGAAGACAGATACTTTTGATCTAGGAAGGAAGCATTATTGACATTCAAGAGAGTCTAGAACTCTGCCACTTTCAAGTCTTCAGAAGATCTCTAGAGCCAAAAATTCTCTCCTTTCGATCTTGGCTCCTAGCTCCTCGTGCTGTGAGAAGAAAAATCAAGGAAGAGCTAGATTAGTTCTGAGAGAGTCCACATTGTGTAGATCTTTGACTCTCAGTGCTTGTAGCTTCAGATTGAGTTTTGTAAAAGCTTGATCTAGGGGCTAGTCATTTCCTTCAAGATTTTCTTGTGTTCTTCCCTTCGTGTGTGAAGGAAGACCTGGTGGTGTCCAGGGTGGTGTTTTTCCCTTCGGGAGTGAAGGAAGACCTGGTGGTACCAGGGTGTTGTGTTCCCTTCAGGAGTGAAGGAAGACCAGCTGAGCTGGATGGTTGTTTTTGTCCATAGGGGGACTGTACCCTAGTTAGTGAAATCCTGAGGATTGCTCAGGGACTGGACGTAGGACTCCTAAGGAGAGGAGATCCGAACCAGGATAAATCTGTGTGTTGTGTGATTGTCTTTATCGTGTGATTGTTGCTTTTACTAACCATTACTAATCCCTTCCAAGAACTCTTTATGTTTGTTTGAGCTCAGGTTTTTATCAGATAAATTTTATTTAAAGACCCATTCACCCCCCCCCCCCCCCCTCTGGGTTAGCCAACCGGGCAACAATCTCGGCTGTCTATTGACAACCAAACTGCTATACTATCTTGGCTATCTATTGACAATCAAACTGCTATACTATCTCGATTGATGAAAATCAATCAAAGTACTATTTTCCTCAGTGGGTATTTACTCTCTATATAGCCAACTTCTCTTTCTCTTTCTATACATGTTACTTGTTATTTGCTTGACATTGATGTTTGACTTGATATCGACTTGCCATCGCTCTCTATCATGACTTGACATACATCATATAGTTAATCCTATTCTTGTGATATACTTGAAACATGTACTATTTGAATCGTGCTTTTTGTGCAATTACTCTCTCGATATTACTCGACTCTCTCTACTATTAGTTACTCTGTTCTTTACTATTTTAATCACTTAAAGTATGTCTGTCTATGAGATATTAAGTCCTACTAAGTGTCATCGCGCACCCTGTGCTAGTTGTTAAATGTGTGTTAGGTGAGTCGGATGAGGAACACAACACTCATGAGGATGGGGACGAGCAAGTTCAAGAGTGACTCGGATGTTGTCCTGTTATTTTAGGATTTAGTTTAGTTAGTTATTTTTTTAATTTAATTTTGTTGAAGTTTCATGGGCCCACAGTTATGACTCTGAAGCAGTAAATGTAATAGACATAGTGGAATGTATAATGAAATACAGTTGGTTTCATATTATCCAAACAGTGCAGTGGTTGATGTTTATCTTCGCTCTATACTCGCGCTATATTAACTGCCTCACAATCCGATATTCTGCATCGAGGCATGACATGAGATGTCCAAATCAAACAAAAGAGAAGTTCTCTCAAAGATAAAATTCAAATTGTTTGGAAAATATGATCAATATCTTTATGTTTCATAGTCCATATGATCCACAACTAATCCCATCGACTGTGAGGGTGAGAACAGAAGGATCTGAAGAGAGAGAGAGAGAGAGAGAGAGAGCAGAAAGATGGGGATGGCTGTGAGTAGGGCTATAAACAAACTAATACACTCGATAAGCAGCTCGAATTTGGTTCGAATGTTACTCGAATTTGGCTCGTTTAACAGGGTGAACGAGTCAAGCTCAAACAAAAATTTAAGCTTATTTCATAAATGAGCCGAGTATGAGCAAACGTCTACTTGGCTCGTTTAAGCTCGTGAACAAGTTTGTTTAATTTTTTAATTATAAAAATAAAAAATAATTGTTAAATATTTTAAACATTATACTAAAATAATTAAACATGTAACTTATAAAGCATCTTGAGGTATGACTTTGAAATAAGATAGATTTAGATCTTATAAACAATTAGTTTTTTGCTTGTAGATTGGATTGGACTTATATATATACTTATATAGATAAATATATATATTTATATATTTATGTATATATAATGTATAAATTCAATTGGGCTTGTTAAGATACTCGTTAAGGACTCGAACTCGAGAGTATTTAAATGAACCAAAACTTGAATAACCATTTTCAATACTCGATAAAATTTGAGTTCGATCTCGATTAAAAATTAACGAACAAAGTTTGAGCAGCATAATACTCGATTCGACTCGACTCGTTCACACCCCTAACTGTGAGGTGGTGTTGGGGAGGCTCTTCCACTATAGACAGAGAGAGACAGTGAGAGAGAGAGAGAGAGAGAGTACAGAGGAGGTTGGGGGGCTCCTAGAGTAGAAAAAGAGGGGGTCAGATATTTGTTAAATGAATATTATCCTCTTATTCGGATAAGAATCCGAACTGGAGTTGAATCTATTTATAGCCCTAGATTAGGGTGAGCCGATTGTTCATTTTCCACGTGAAGAAGTAGACTTATCTACAAAAGTGCTGCATGCAGCTAGCATTAATTGCGAGATGTTCTTATTGCCGATGCTCTATCCCGAAGATTAAGTCTTGCTTGAGGCAAAGGCTGTCTTTAAAAAATGATATCATTTTTCGTATCCTTAATCAAAGACACATGTTATTTAGATTTGAAGATGATAAAGACTTTCTTGAAGGTTATTATGCTTAGAAACCTTTATATATTCAAGGTCCTGTACATATTGCAGCTTTTGATGGGATCCGAAGTTTGACTTTATATATGCACTGATCCTACATTGTTACCTATTTGCGTTGGATTATATATGTTTCTAGTGAACTATTATTACGAGGATTTTTTGAAATCTATCGCTGGAAACCTTACAAATATTCTTCATATCTATAAATGTAATGGCCCCGACGCCCGGATCCTTGGCTCCCACCAAGGATCTGACCATCAGCACTGCCGCCTACGGGTTCGGAGACCCACTAACGGATCGGTCTAACAAGATATGTAATAGAGATAAATAACAACAAATGCACTAAAATGTACCAACTAGTGAAGGAAAGAGTCCAACACTACGCACAAGTCTAGTACAGTCCCAAAGTAAGTAAAGTACAAGTACAGAAAGTAAAGGGGAAAGATAGGTCCCTTAGGGGCATACCCCGAGGGTGAAGTACACAAGCTAGGGGAACACTGCTCAAGGTAGATGCCGTCTACTACGGCCCCGTCTCCTCAGCCCGCCGCAGAGGGTGCTGCTGTGAAGTCTCACCTGAAAAGAAGGGCATGAGCTTCATGAAGAAGCCCAGTAGGGACTACCAATCTCCCACTGGTTCTAACAGCAGAATAGATTAAATGTGCAATAATTAAAGAAAGCAGTAAATATATCCTACTAACAGAGTCAAGTGCGAAAGTGTGAAAGTAACTACACGGTCAACGGTCTAAGCTAACGTCGCGACCGGAAACCCATGTAAACTGCGGCACCAAAAGAAACC